>VDFB02000015.1:244572886-244695340 GCA_007258455.2 Sequoia sempervirens
TTCTTTATGTTATCAAAAAAAAATTATCTTGTCCTCTTTTGGCTCTTACCCTTCGGGGTTGTGATGCGGTATGTTACATCTGGTATCAGAGCCCATGTTCACACACTGGGAGCTCTGGCGTACTTGAGCCTTCTATGTTATGTTGTGTTTTGTGTGTGTGGCGTGAGCTAGTTATAGTATTTCCATAGTCTTATTGTTTTGCTTGCATGCCTTAGTATGGTGTATAGATCATCCTTGTGATGATCTATTTTGATTTGTTCTTTGTTTCCTTTAGGATGCCCCTAAAGTTAGAGGTAGATCCCATGTTGTAGCACTGGGATCCTTGCTTATGGCTGATACCTCCTTGAGTGTTGTGTGTGGTGGATGGCAACAAGTGTTGTTTCCCACCCCTTGCATGCCCTGTTAAGTAATGCTTTTGTGAGGGTTAGTTAGACCCTCGAGCCTACCAAGAAGTGTGTTATGATTGGTATCCTTCTTGAGGTGTGGCTCTTTCATTGTTTAAATTGTTATGACCCTTGAGTTCTTTCTGAGCGTGGTTGTAGCCTATGTTGTTGCAGTGTGTTTGATGTGTGTGTGTTCCATGTGCTTGTTGCAAAAATATAGTAATAGCACCTCTTTCATTTTAGAGGGTTGAGTTTCCCAACCCAGACTTGTGTTGTGGAGAAATGATGCCTCCTAGGTCTTGCCTTACCCTACGGGATTGGAGTGATTCCCTTGGTTGAGAGTCTCCCGAGGTTGAGATTGATTATTTTCCCTATATCCTGTGTTGCAGGTGGGCATGTTGGAGCTTAGTTTGTTGGTGGGTTGCAGGTGACATGTGTTACCTAAAATTACCCTTGCTTGGTTTCTTAGTTCTTGTTGTGAGAAGGTCTGTTTGACCTTGAGGGTGCCAAGAAGTTCTTTTTGTGTGTATTCTCTTCTAGAGTTTTCTGGTTTTGTTACCATGCAAGTTTCTGGCACATGTCTTCTTGTGCTTTACCTCATTGTGCAAGTGATGCTTGATTGACCCTGTGTGGTTTTGAAGTTTCTTTTACATATTATATTATATCGAGATTTGAAATATGGTAATAGAAAATGAATGATCATGTTGTTAGTTCATAGACATTATTGTATGCTCTCGCATGATTGATAGATTTTGCATAAGTGTTGTGTGATGATGAAACCATGTTGCATTCATGCATATGTTAGAATTGTAAATCTTATTTTCCTTCTCTCTTCTCATTGGTTAATGAAGATTCCTACCTTGACTATGTGGTGTATTGAAGTTCATTGTACATTTGTCTCTTATGAGAAAATGTTTATGCATTCATGAAGGTTTGCTTTATTGGATCAACCTTGGGTAAAGGACCTAAGTCCCCAAGTTGCATTCATAATAATGGAACATGTATGAATTTGAATATGAAATTGTTTTGCACTAAGTAAAAGTTTAGAGAAAAAAGGGAATAGTGAAATCATTGCCATGTTAATTATAAATGCAAGTATTAAATGTATGTTGAAGTGATAATGTTGCATGCCTTGTCTTATGTAAACATTGTAATGATGTTATATTGTGTATAGGAAATAAATGTGGTTAACATATGTGTGTGGTAAGGTGATTTACCACTTAATAAATGTGAATGTTAATGCGAGAGATATTATGGCATTGCAGATTTAGTCCATGTAGCACTATGATGTAATGTATGGATGTTGGGAGTACATGTTCTTGGAAAATTGTACCAATCTTGTGTAATTTAGAGGTGGATAATGGTTTATTTTGGTATGAGGAAATTGGAAAAAGGTTTTCCCTATTATGTCAACATCCTATGTTAGTGCACATGTTGAGTGTTGTGAATACCCTGTACTTGCTTTGTGTGCCCATGAGATGGTGAGACTGTGTACCCATCCATGGAGGATATGTGTATTTGGGGTGTGGGATTAACCTTACCAGTGTGTGTGCTTGTATGTTTGTTACCTGATTGAACGCCAACCAACGTGCGGTTGAAATTTATAAATATAATTAAGAGTAACCAAAATTTAGTTCTGTAGAATCTCTTCTTTTGGATTCTCTAGTCCCTTAGTCTATGATGGGGTAGTAGCAGCCACAAAGTTCCTTGGGCGGAGTGTGCAGTGTATGCATATTGCGGCGCATAGCGTTCTCAACTCAACCGATCCTGAGGAAAGTACTCACTACTTCCCCTTATGATTGATCAGGGTACTTGATCCATATGTGCCAGCCTAATCCCCACATCTTTGTGTACAACAACATTGGTTTGTTAGTATCGCCTGGCCGCCTGTAGAGGCATTGAGCTAGCATTAGTGAGTCGACCTCGTCCACATGAGAGGTGAGACTCGAGTAACCCCATATTTATATACTCATATATGCATTATATATTTTGTATCAGCACGTGTTCTACCACGATGCCATAGATATGATGCCACACCACACTAATTTTTTGACATAGTGCTGGTGGTGATGCCACATTCTCAGATGCGTGAAGGTGCACTATGAGATTGTGTTATGGTAGCCTACTTGTGGGATGAGCATGATGGGGCCTCATACACTTGTAGAGGGACACTCATTTTTTCTCTTGACACTGTTTGGGTCAGTTGGCATATGGGTGTGTCCTAGCCATGTATACCTCTGGCTACAGTGAGTACTTGTGTCTACCCTTTCCATGAGGTATTGCTATGCAGGGTCTGTTCTATGTGTTCCTACTTTTGTGGAGCCACATACACATTGCCATTTGATGTACGACTAGTACGTGCCTTCTCCGACTGGCGTATGACCATGCCACACTAAGACGTGATGCGAGATGTGGCCGAGGTACACATTCCATGCGGATAGCAAAGAAGTGCATGGGCCACTTGGTGAGTCCATGCCACTTGACAATCCGATGTGAGGTGTAGCCAAGGAGTACACTTCATGCCATGTGGTTGGTGTGTTCACTCCACCACACATGAGGGGCTATTGTAGTAGCCAGACGTTGTTCCCTCCTTCCTCGTCTCATGGCTAGTTAGTCACATAGTTATGTACTGTACCATTTCAAAGATTGTGAATCTTCTTTTGGTTATTGATGAATTTCACTTTGATTGTAAGGACCAACAAAATTTGATTTATCTTATTTTTGATGGTTTAGCCATAGATTGTGAAACTTCTTTGCTCGTAGCCCTCGAGGTTACACATGATTTAGTGTTGAAATTGCACACATTTCTTACTTTATTGCTGCAATTGAATCCTTATTTGACATTTATTTATGATCTTTGGTGGCTAAACTAGTTTTCTATTTATTGTTTTCAAATGTTGGTCTTGTGTTGTAATGTGATTCCTTATCAAGAACGAGAGTTCCAGACTCAGTTGAGTGTATACGAGAAAGTAGATGCAGGGAACCTTGAGGATGGGGGTATGTGAGGCTATTTCACAGCTAGGACCCACTACCCACCTATGTGTGATGACTATATCTTGGAGGCTAACCACCTTATTCAACAAGAGATAGGTCACTGTGGTCTTGTTTGGATGGCCTCACCATGTGTGTATGGCCTAACACCATCAAACCACTAAGTGTGAGGTATGGATTAAGTGAGATGGATATTGGATCTTAGCTCATGGATTATGTATCAGGGATTAGTATGCTACCTACTAGTATCCATATGGACCCTTGTGTAGCCTTGCGATGTGATACCCAGTGATGTAAGTATGTATGTATGTATAAATGCATGTTTCATCTTGGATATGGCTTCTTATGAAAAGTTCAGAAGTTGGTTCATTGTGTTGTAGAAAGTGTAAATTGTTATATTTCGGTTGAAAATGCTGTCAAATATGTTCTCATATGTGAGATTGGAAGTGTTTGGAAAATAAATATTGCTGCAAATTATGGTGTTTTGGAAAAAAATGAGTGCTTATGCATCTTCTTTACCCTTTTCTTTGTGAAATTAATGTGTATCCTAACCTATCCTTAGATGAATGTGGATGTTTAAATAAATGCTTATGATGAGGATTGTGGCACATGTGATGATAGAAAGATTAACCATGTTACTTTGTTTCATTTTGAGATTTTATGAGTAACCCATATGTCAATATATTGATAGTGATTCTTAGAAAGGTGAATGTTAAATGGATGTCCTCTTTATTTCATTTAGTGATGAATGATGTAGATTATGTTTCTCATCCTTGGAAAGGACAATTGTTTAATGTTGATTATTATATTTTGAGTACTAATGTGTGACATGGTTGCATATTGAGTTTACATGACTTCCAGGAGTAAGTCAAATCTTAGGGAGGGAGGTTGTAACACCTCTCTAATCTCAGGCTGGTAAGGTAGCATTCTGATTTTGATTTGATATTTTAAATGTTAAATGTTATTATAATGAGGTTAGATATTGTTGATTTAGTGAAAGGTTATTTTGATAAGCTATGATGATGCATGTAATTGATATATATGGTAGGTAACTATAGTCAAGATGTAGTATGTGCTTCGGCTATGTATATATGTATACGCACAAGTACTCTATTGTGTGTATGTTATAGGTACCAGGTACTGACTCCACCTGGCTTCATAGGTCTGAGCATACCTTCCCCGATGGTGGTTACTGGAGGTAGTCACAAACCAAATTTCCCTTTCCCTAGCCCACTCTACCATGTTAGGGCAGTGTTTTCCTTTTTGATGTCTTACCGTCTTGTTACTAATGGTAATGTCCGAAGCTAGAACTTCCATAGCTAGAACTTCCATAGCTGGAAGTTTCGTAGTTGGGAGTTCTGTAGTTGGTAGATCCATAGCTAGAACTTTCGTAGCAAGAAGTTTCATAGTTAAAAGTTCTAGAGCACCTTTCAACCATATGGTCTGGCTCATCTTTTAGTTCTATGTGGTTTACTAGTATGTCTTGCTCAGGTATTTTGTCTTGATTTTCGTGAATCTTTTATATGGAATTTTATAGTATTTTATTGATGGGAGATTTAAATGGTTATATCCATGAGATTTTAAATATGACATTTTAAATTATTTTATTACCCCCTTTTTTGAGAGCTTTGTGTAATTGGACGATTGGATTTAAATGATTATTTTTATATGAAAAAAAGGAATGTTGGATACTTATTGATTTTAATTAATTGTATTGGGAATCTTTAATAGCTCATTTATTTAAATGCCTTATTTTATTTTATTGTTTTGGGGAGAGAATATTTAAAGGGGCAACCTTGTCTTTGGTATATAGAATTTTATTCATTTTTGTTTTGGGGAAGAGTTATCTTTTAGTGAGGAAAATATAAAAGGAAGAAAGTTTTATTTTGTGGGGAGAGATATTTTTGAAAGAAAAGAAAAGGGAACTTTGTTGAAAGGGGGATTTTTATTTTTGGGAGAAAGGAGAATGAAAATTGTTGTTTTGGCATGGGAAAGAAACCCTATTACTCTGGTGATGGAGTTGTGAGATTGTGAAAGTTTCGGGAGAAGAAAATTGTGGGCAATAAATTAGTGAATTCAACCTCCCTGTTCTTGTTGATTGCTGGATTTTGGAGCCTGGTTGTGCCTTCTCCATTGAGAAAATTCACCATTTTAGTTTTTGAGGAAATTGAAGGTAATTTTTTGATTATTCTTCATTCATGTTTGACTAGTAAATTTTCCTTCTTAAGGTTATTGTTTGTCCCTTGAAAATTGAGGGAATTCCTCCATGTCTTTGTTTTGTATTGTTTGAGTTGAATGTTGGATTGTTTTAATTGGTTATTTTACTATGTGTGGTATTTGTGTGATTGGTTTTAGATTTCCAGCAAAATTGAATTGGGTTTATGGGAAAAATCCATTTCTTGGGCTCTCTTATGTTTTTGTCTTTTGCCCAATTTTGTATAAAAAACTATGTTTTCTATTGCTGCTCATTACCATTGGTAAAAAAATTGTGGGTGGATTTCATGTTGGAACACCCGTGATCTCAACTAGGTCATTGGGATTTGAAATCCGGCACTTTTATTTTTCTGTGCTTTAAGCTGCCTAGTTTGAAAAATGACATTTTTTTTAACAACACTTTTTTTGGCCCTAAAATCAAAAATTCAAAGGTTTATTTTGACTTGAAATTCCCAAATTTGAAATGGATCAGGCTTAGATTCATGATTCAGGAACTTTGAATTTTACATGTTTTCTAGGGTATGTGCAGGATCATCATGGAAAAAATAGGCCCTTAAGTGGCAAAAATTTTAGAAAAATCAAGTTAGGCAACTTGATGTAAAAATTTGAATAAGTTATCTATATTATTTCAAAAATATGTAAGAATAGAATCTGTAGCAAATTGAATGTAGTTTCTAAACTACTAGGTTTGTTTACAAAAAAAATCTATTTGTTAAAAATTTGAAATTTTAATGCATTGGTACTTAAATTTCACAAAAAAGAAGAAGTAGGTAATGCACCGACCACTAACCACAATGAAATGATAATATTTTTATAATATTTTAGATATAAGTAGAGGACTCATGCCCCAATGTGATGCATATTTTTTATAAGTTTTTTTCCAAGTAAATAATTAATTATGATTTTTTTATTACAAAATTTTAAAAATATAAAACTTGTATAATACGACCACATAACTTGGTCAAAACTTCATGAAATTCAATTTTATTTTTTAATCCTATAGTATGTGAAGCATTGAATGTGACTCATGTTTTGGATTCAAAAAATGTGATACCGTTTGAAAGCTATAGATGTTTTTCAATCAGCCTATCAATCAGGACTTTAGTCATAATTTGAATAGAAAATGAATGATAATTACTTATTAAATTCAAAGTAAAGCATAATTTATATTGGTGGAAAGATGAGAATCTCCCTTCAAAAACCCTTTTCGTTTCATCAATTTTGGGTAAAGAAAATAGTAAGTCAACCACATACCCATCATATTGCCACTTTTTGGTCCATCATGATCCTACACATACCCTCTATGCCTTCAATTCTTGCTAATTTACAACCATAAAATGTGTGTTTTACAATAGTGTTAGTTGGTTTCCTTTAATTGGTTTCTTTGAAAAAAATTGTGGCCTAAGTTCCTTCATTTCATGTATTGTTTGGTTTCCTCGTATTGTTAAACAAGATAGAGCGGTCATATGGAGTGGCTCTCTATGGGCCTGGGGCTCGCAAGTGGTTGCCAGGGGAACTAGTAGTAGAGTTAGAGTAAACAAGTGATAAATCAATAAAAATTAGTGGGTTAAAACACTAATAAGATAATGAGTCCTCGTGCATGGCCTTGAGCGCTTGTAAAGGCTAAGGATGCACTCAAGAAGACCCATCCATGTTGGCATTGAGTCATCCATTTGTGGGGAGTGGATTGAGGCATGATTGAGTCTCCTCGTCCCTATGAGAGGTGTACTTGATTCCATGTGGTGCCATCCCTTCAAGCATGCATGATGAAACTCCATCTAATATGCACTATATTATCTAGCCCTTGGTAGATGTGAGTAGTACCCGTCAAGATATTGGATGAGCATTTCTTGTGGTGACTTTGATTGTGTGCTTTTCCTTCCTTGTTGGATTTGTAATTGATGTGAGTGTTGGCCTTACCTTTCCTTTTTTCTTTCCACCTCTGTTTGGGCCTTGTGACTATCTTCAAGAATGGTGGGATGGCCTCTTTTGAGTCCACATGGTAGGGAGGCATTGCCACCACCATTGGGGATCAGTGTACAGGTTATTGGAGCACCATTGGAGTCATCCCCTCTTCCGTATTTACCTTTTTGATGATGTATTTTATTCATATAAATACTATTGTATTAAAAGTCACTTCCTTTATGCTCATTGTACTCACTTGAGAGTGAAAGAAATCATAAATTAATGAGAAGATATGTGATGATTATGTTTGGCTTTTAGGTTCCGGTGTGGGTATCAGAATCACATGTTCTATGATAATTCTTTTATGGATTCATTCTTAATTCATGTTAAATTAAAGCTCTAGATGCATTTTCTTTCTTTTTGTATCATGTGGTTAAGTTTTCTATGCATGACAATATATATTTTTATTCTGTGTAGTTGCTGCCTAAGTTCTGAAGTGGTGATGTAAGTTCTGAAGTAGCGCTGCAAGTTCTGGAGCAATGCTATTAAGGTTTTGTAGCTACGCTGCAAGTTCTGGAGTAGTGTTGTTAAGGTTCTGGAGCTACACTGCTAGTTTTGGAGTAGCACTATTAAGGTTCTTGAGTTGCACTACAAGTTCCAGAGCAGCACTGTTAAGGTTTCAGAGTAGCACTGCAAGTTCTGGAGCAGTGCTGTTAAGGTTCTGAAATAGCACTGCAAGTTTTGGAGCAGCACTGTTAGGTTCTGGAGCAGCACTACAGGTTCTGGAGCAGTGCTGCTATGGTTCTAGAGCATTTTCCCTAGAGCTATCTTTTTTCTCTTGTCCAATTTCTTCTTTGGAGGGTAGATCAATCATCTCCTTTGGGTTATGGTCAGTCATGTTTGTGGTTGTTATATTGTATTGTAATCAACTTTTTGTGTAAGTTATTCTTTGTGTTAAATAAATAAATAAAAAAAATTATCTTGCCTTCTTTTGGCTCTTACCCTTCAGGGTTGCATAGAGGGATGTTACAAAAAAAAACCACGTTCTTTGTTGTGGTGTTGTTTCTACTTGTGGTCCATGTCTACGCTCAATGTATCATCCCCACAGTAGTAATATGCTTACAAGTACAGACCATTTATGTGTCTTGTTTGCATCAGAGCTATAGTGGCACTAGTGAAGAAAAAAGATGTTGCCCACAACTCTGCAAGAAGGTTGTTTTCTCAAACACAATTGACCATACAAGAAACTCACTCATATGTTTATGGGCTTACTTTGGACTCAACATACGGAAAACCACTAATGGGCTAGTCTTGCTTCTATTGGAATTGAAGATGTTGGAAAATTTGTGAATTTGAATCTCAGACTCAACCATAGTTTATCAAGAACAACCAAACAGTTTCTAATGTATAGCATACCTATATTACAAATTATCTATCCATCATCATACCTATGATGAAAGACATTCTTCAAAAACAAGAAATTTGAACAAAAAGATAAACATCCATGCAACCTGAAGAAAACACTTCTATTTGCGTAGGGAAAGTATATTAATAAGAGAAAATAAACATAACAGATTTATTGTTCACTACTATATAATTTCTAGTGCATTCTTCTACAATCCTTCTTTTTAAAAAACTCTATAGAAAGTTGTTCTTGGTAAATGTAGCTGGTGGTATTTTAATTCACACAATTACAAGTTCTATTTATAGAAAATATGAGGCGGTGAAAAATGGGCAACATTTATGGTTCATTTATGTGGTAAGAATATCTCATTCAACTGATTCAATGATTTGGCAGTGAAAATGGTGAAAATAGGAGTAAAAATATCCTAAACCTACTACTGTAAATGTAGTTATGATTCATTACCTGGGGAAAGTGCTATCACAGAGGGAAATCTAAATAGCTCTATTGCCATTTAAGACATATAATCTCTTGCCATTCAAAATATTCAATCAAGTTGGCATCAAGAAAAGTGAAAAGACATTCTCTGAATCTGTATTCTGCACTTAATGTCTACCAAACTTGTTAGTAAGATTATCCATGAAACCAACCATCCTTACAAGACACGTTAGGTATGATTCATAGGTGTATTAAAACTTGATGCCACATAACTAGCTAGAGGTTGACGTAGGCAATAAACCTCACATAATCGCAACATGGCTATGCAATAAACTTCTGCCTAAGTCAAAATTAGTGATGAGATCTTTTTCAGTGATGTATTTACTACATTTAAGTGAGAAAGCTCCATCCTCATCCCAAGAAACCTAGTGATTTTTTTGGATGGAAATCAATGTAAAGGATGAATTTTGAAATAACAATGAAAACATATAGATCATTCTATTCTTGAAACGTGTACGAAGGCAACAGTGAAATCTATTTTCTAGCTCTCAAAATCTTGCTATTCAATGCGTGATAAAGGAAAAAAATACACAGGAGTCAACTGAATGGCTATGATGAGTTTAATAGTCTCTTGAGAGCTCTTAGCAAGATCAAATTGTCAGTGAATAAATTTAGTTGGACTTCTTTCAAATTGATATGCCTTTGGCGTAATAAATGAATGTAACCTAGTATGATAAAATAATTTAAATTTCATAAATATAAATTGAAAAAAATGAACTAATAAAATAATACCATCTTGTAAAATTATTAGAAATACATACCTAAGTATGATGTCTAAGTCTTCTATAGAGTTGCAAAAATTTCACTACTTCTTGATTTTTCCTCCTTGCTTCTTCTCTATTCTCTCCCCTCCTCTCATAGCAACTTCCCTATTGTTCTAGGTAGTGAGAACCATGTATTTTAGTGACTACAAACTTTAAAATCTTCATTATCATTTACTTCCCACTCTATCCATATCCCTAAACAAATTGATGTGGTTTTCTACTATTTCTAGAACAATAGAGTTTATCTCCCAATTTAATTCAAAGTATGTTCTCATTTAGTGCATTTGAATGAATATTATTCTCTATCAAGTGGAGATAAAAATACTCGATTAGTTTTAAAATTATTTATTATTTAACTAAATCTATAATACTGTAAAATTATGTGTACATGTCTATATATATTATATTTTAATATTTTAAGATCATTATATGTATGTGTGTGTTTTCTATTATATATATAGAGGTATATTTATATATATATCTATATATATCTATATATATATATATATGAAAATATATAAGAAAAAATGCATGAAACCTGCAACAATAATCTTTTCAATAATTGACAGTATAAATAAGAAGGCATGTTAAGCAGGAAGTTGATATGGAACTACCAAAGTAGCATGAAAATATATGAGATCATAATCAACTAGACAACATAATGAAAATTATGTTAGGATGTAAGATACCACCTTTCTTATAAATCAAGTTAAATAACCAAATGAATATACACAATAAGGTAAAATAATGTGCATATGTGTGGTTTTTATTAGATTCATAATTCACTTAGTCATTCTCCCTTATCTACTTTCCTCTCTAGTGATACTCTCCCTCCTCATCTAGAGTGGTAAATTTGTTTTTAGAACCCCCCTCATTTATCTTGCAAGGTATTTAGTCCATTAACCATAGCATCCATATAGTAATAAAAAACATCCACTATTAAGAAGTAAGAAATTAAAATATATTTCTTTCAATTATTATCTAACTAACATTCTCTTTCCTCATATGATGGAAAAAACTATATAAATATAGTTATCTTCAAATTTCAAATTTTAATAAAATATTTCAAGATATATAGAAAAGTATTTAAATTTTTAATTAGTTGAGATATTAGAATTAACTAGTCTAGGAATGGGATGTTACATATCCACCCCTTAAATTTCCTTATCCTCAACGATTTAGTTCAAGCTAGTTTTCAGAAAAGAATAATTTTCCTATAAATTATGGGTATCTTGAGGATCATCATGGAAAAACAAGCCCTTAAGTGGCAAAAAATCAGAAAAAATTAGAGTTAGGCAACTTGACACAAAAATTTGAATAAGTTATCTATATTATTTTAAAAATATTAATAATATAATTTGTATCAAATTGAATGTAGTTTCTAAACTAGTAGTTTTTTTTTTTTTTAAATCTATTTGTTGAAAATTTGAAATTTCAATAGAGTAGTAATTAAATTTTAGGGAAAAAATAAGAAGTGGTTACATTGACCACTAAAGTAACCACAATTAAATGATAATATTTTTTATAATATTTTAGATATAAGTAGAGGACTCATGTCCAGATGTGATGCATATTTTTTGGTAATTTGTTTCCAAGTAAATAATTAATTATGAATTTTTATTACAATTTTTAAAAATATAAAAAAATAGTATGTCTAACCACCTTAACTTGTTCAAAATTTAATTTTTTTTTATTTATTTTTTAATCCTATAGTATGTGAAGCATAGAATGTGATGCATGTTTGATTCAAAAATGTGATCTTTGTTTGAAAGCTATAGGTGTTTTTCAATCAACCTATCAATCGAGGGACTTTTAGTTGTAATTCAAATAGAAAATAAATAATAATTATTTATTAAATTCAAAGTAAAAGCATAATTTATATTGGTGGAAAGCTTTGAATCTTCTTTAAAACCCTTTTAGTTTCATCAATTTTGGATAAAAAAGTCATCGACCACATACCCTACAAAACCCATCATATAAGCCACTTTTTGGCCCATCATGATCTTGCACATACCCTTATCTTAGTTAAATAGATGACAAAATTAATAGGTGAAACTCTTTTTAATCAAGATCTTAGGTGACTTGTGCTATGAATATTTAATCCCCTTGGCGTCCTGCTTGAGTGACTTATTTGTTACAAAAGTGTATTTTTGAATCTTAAGCACTCTAAGAGGCTCAATCATGACCACCCCTAGATGAAGAATCTGAATAGAATCTACATGAAAAAAACATTATTAAAACTAGATCATACATAATGTTTTAGATAGATTACATGAAAGACATCATATATACAAGAAACAAGAGGAGGTAGATCTAGTTTATAAGAAAATAGATTGATTAATTCTAGGATCTAAAATGGATTCACATTTTCAACTACTAGTTTGGATGATTTTTCAAACATAATTGAGCTCTCCTAATGTTA
Organism: Sequoia sempervirens; assembly: GCA_007258455.2. NCBI lineage: Eukaryota > Viridiplantae > Streptophyta > Pinopsida > Cupressales > Cupressaceae > Sequoia > Sequoia sempervirens. The sequence goes on from VDFB02000015.1 coordinate 244,585,466, forward strand.
ATTTTTATAAAACTTAAGTTTTGATAAAATACTTTCATGGAGTATGCTTTGGATTAGCTTAACTTGTTTTCTCTCATTTGATTTTGTTAACCTCTTCCCTATTAAGTTTACTTGATCCTCCATTTGCATCAAAAATTTTATCCCAAGGATAAACACATCTTGTAGTTTATCACAACTTAGATGATTTTGGAACTTACTTCCATACAATGCCTCAAAAGGATAAATTTTAATAACAAAATTGTATGATCTATTGTAAGAAAAATAAACTAGTGGAAGGTACACCTCCAACTTATATTGGTGTTTCACTTTTTAGTTTGACCATTTATTTTTAGATGATAGGCTAAACTTATTTCCATCTGAGTTCCCAACTTTGATATTAAAGGTTTTCCAAAAACTCAAACTCATTTAAACATCTAAGATAATTTTCTCAAAGCATCCATCAAATTTAAAGGTTTCCCACACAAATATTTTGGCTAAGATAGGTGCTCCATCGGTTAGGTTTCCTTGAAGAGAAAGAGATACTTTTGTAAGTTTATCTACAACTACAAGAATTATGTCATGATGATTTCTTGACATAATCAAACCCTAAAAATACCCGCACTAATAACTTGTCACTTTCATAAAAGAATATCATGCGGGTACAAAAATCTTGTTGGGTTTTGATGCTCAACCTTGAGTTGTTGACAATCTAAGTATTTGGATACAAAAATTGCATGATCATGCTTCATACCTTTCCAAAATGAAGTGGTTTCAAATCTACTAACATTGTTTTACTCTTGATAGACCTAAAGAAGGAGCAGAATATGGTTATTATAATATAATATTTATTAATTCACCTTGTTCTAGGACACACATCCTATCTCCATACCTCACTAGTCAATCTTATTCAAATTTAGACCACTCATATCTGACATCATGATGGTATTCTAACATTACACATTTTTACTTGCTCATAAATTTATCCCTAGAGATTTTTTCTACATTTTTGTCAAAAAATTATTTGAATTGAAACCATTTTTACAGTTTGTCTTCTACAACTCAATTATCCTTCTCTTTTATATAACTTATATCAAAATCATAATCTGGAAATATTTTTAACCATCATCTTTGATATGTATTGAGGTTTGGTTGAGTGAGAAATATAGTTAAGAATCCGATTATATGAATTAAGCTCAAGATATTTTCCTAAAAAAGTAATGCCTCTATACTTGGAGGGCATGCATAATTACAACTAACTCCAAGCCATGCGAAACATAATATTTATTATATTGTGATTATTTTTTTGATTAATATACTACAACTTATCTATTTTTCATAAGTACACACCCCAATCCTTCACCAAATACATGAATAACTACCATAAATTGGATTTCTCTTATAATTTGTGCCAAAGTTATTTTATCTTTGAAAATATGAAAATACTCTTCATAATTTTCAATCTATTCAAGTTTATTTCTTTTAATCTAGAGTGAAGAGATAGGGTTAACATTTTTTTCTGAAAAATTTTAAACAAAATTTCTACAATACACAACTATCCCCATGAAATTGTGTGCTTGTCGTATGTTTTTAAGTGATGGAAACTGCAAAATAGATTTTAAATTTAAGAGATATACTACCATCCCCTAAATAGAGATAGTGTGCCCTAGATATTGTACTTATTTTTCAAAGAAGTTACATTTTGATAATATTCCATACAACTTATATTTCTCAATCATTCAAATAAAAATATTATATTTTGTATATGCTCATCTTCATTTATAGAATATATTATCATGTCATCCAAAAATACAAGAATGAAATTCTCCAAGAAATCCCTATAGACACTTCATTAAACTCATAAATGTCTTTTATGCATTAGTCAAACCAAAAGTTAAGATTGTAAACTCATAGTTCCCATGTATTGTCCTAAATTTTTTATTGTGAATACCTTCATCTTTTATCTTATTAGATGGTGTTTAGATCTTAGATGTATTTTTGAAAGGATGATTGTACAATGTATTTGATCAAAAAGATCATGGGTGTGAGGCAAGAATTTTATTTATTTATTTTGTATTTATTTAGAATATTCTAGTGAGGAAGGAAAAGTTGCAAAAAATTCCCCAATGCAAAAAAAAATTATTTTTGGGGGTTTGAACAAACATTTTTTTTGAGAGAACCCAATGGGGGTTCGCTAGAAACCCTTTTTGAGTGAACTCGTTAAATGTTGGGTCCCACATTTCCCGGGAAAAACATAAAGGAAAAGGTTGTGGAAAGGGGGTTCACTCAAACTATGGTTCAAGCAAACCCTAGTTAAATTGAACCCTAGTTCAAGTGAACCTCCAAGGGGGGTTCACTCAACCCCCCCTTTTCCCCCTTTCCCCTTCTTTGGCATGAAAAAAATCCAAAATTTTTCCTTTCAAAGCTCGAGTTGAGGATGAAAATGGAGAAGAATTCACAGACCCAACTAGATGATGGTAGTCCTCAGAATGAGCTATCTAACAAATATAATTTTTATATGTTTTGGTTTTATTATGTATTTGTTTTTTTAGTTTGATTAAATCTAGGTTTTTCACCAAAAATCAAGCTCTCCATTCTACACATGTGGAAAAATAGAAGACAATCATAAAAAGATTTTGAAAAATATCAATTCACTAGATATTTATGTCCTTGATCCAAAAATAAATAAAATTGAATTTTGATACATACAAAAAAAGTTATGTTGTATATGGTCTTCCTATGTTTGAATTGTAATTGGTTTGACTTCGAAACTTGATTAAGAAAAAATATTCAATAAAACACAATGAAACAAATTGAAAACACTAGATATCATAGTTACAAATCTAAATTTGAAAAAAATATAATTATGTCCTTCATGGAAAAAAAATTACGTTGTATACAATGATCATCACTCCTTAAAAATGGTGTTTACTAAAGAAAACTAGCTTTCGAAGGAGATGGAAAAATAAGTGCAATATAATTCCAAAATTTTTGAAAAATATATAGTTAGAATCTACAGAAGAAATTTCACAAATCACTAGTTTGCATCATCTTCTAATTTCTCATGGTTTAGTTGCTATAGGTTCCCGAAAGTGAAGATTTAGTTAGAAAAATTCAGTTCAGTGTCCAGTTTGGCCAAAAATTGTAAACTAGTATTGTGGAATCACCCATAATAAATACACAAGTGCAACATCCCATCCTTCTTAATGAATATAATTTTCACTCCACATGGTGACACATTAGTGTGTATTTAAAACCCTTGTATCAAAATTATTCCAATTCAAATTTCAATTGCATCAACCCTATGGTTTTCTTGTAATAATGTGCCCTCGATACTAGTTCAAATCCTAGAATTATATCAATTGAAAAATAAATTGTTCCCTTAGGTTACATCCATTGCATTTCATCAAGAAATAAGCCTTGAAACTCATAAAAAAAGGATAGTCTTGTGTTGATGGATCTTTAAATTTATTATTTATAATCATTTTAATTTCAAAGAGTTTCTAGAAGTCATATATCAATGGATAATTTTGGGTTGATGATTCTTTAAATTCCTCTATTTTTTCCATTTTGACTACAAATAATAGGTATCCCTTTCTTCTAGCTATTATAAACTACATTGCTAACACTTTCCTAATTTTTACTTCATGCTAGTTCCTTTAATAGAGATGCAATCTCCCAAGTCATATAAGAATCCAACTATCTTATCAAAATAATCTTCTATAAATCCATGATGCTACAACCATTACATTATTTGGATGAATTCATATGCTACTTATAGGGTTATATACAAGTTATGTTCTATTGAAAAGGAGGGTAATCTCACCTTAGCTTCAAATATGTATTTCTTTACTTGATATCTTAATTAGTTTGTTTACTCAATTAACCAAGGGTTCCCTATATAGATAAAATGTCTAGGGATTGTATTTAGCAGTCTTGGTGTTATAAAACTTTTAGTATCACCTATATCTATAAGAATATTAATGGGTACTCCTCATAAAATAGAATAGTTTCAATAAGTGCAAATTGATACTTCAGTTAAAAATTCAAATAATGGAAAATGCCTTTTTATGCTTGTCAAAAACTAGGGTTTTGATGCAAAAATTTGAATCACCTTCAACTAGATCTTCAACTGACTCTGCTTCTTCCCAATTGTGCAAATGTTCTTTAGCTCAACTTAGTTTCTTGCTTTGTTACTTACAAAATTTTCTCTAATTCACATTTAATGCATTGCAACCTTAAAAGTTGGCAGACACTTTATAAAGCATGTTGTAGAACTAAAAAGGTCCCACAATTTTTTGAATCTACCTATTTCCTCCTAGAGACATCTTCAATAGCTTTAGAATGATGACTTACATCACATATCCACGTGTCACTGCTTGACACCTAATATATCAAGGGATTTTAAGATTTCTCTATAACTACTCCCCCTAAAACCATTACAGGGTTCAGTTTTTAGAAAAGGTATCTACACCAGATGCAGATACATATGTACTTGACTCATCCTTTTTCCTCCAAATATTTTCCATTTCTTTTTTCACCTGGGTAGGATCCACTTTGTTGATAGCTTTGTTCTTTTGTGTTGGATTAGGTTTCTTCCCAATTTTGCTTCTACAAATTTTTGAGGTCTTCCCTAGTTTATTACAAGTGTAGCACACAAAATATCTTTGATCAAATTGATTTTAATTTATCCTTAATCTCCACTGAATAACCTTATGTCTGAAGATATTGCATGTGTCGTAGTAGTCTTAAAAAGACTGAATTTTTCTACTAGCATTAAATTTGTTCAACATTATCTGGCTTCTACACTCGGTAGCTCTATGAAAAAAATATTATAGATAAAGCATTGTCCAAAATGAATCCAATGTTTTGGTTCATTCTACTTCTACATTCTGTTTCTCTATGACTAAGTTCATTACATGAGAAACAAAAACCATTTTAATTGTAGCAGTAACAGTAGTCTTGAAAAGACTAAATTATTCTACTAGCATTAAGTTTGTTCAACATTATCTGGCTTCTACACTCGGTAGCTCTATGAAAAAAATTATTATAGATAAAGCATTGTCCAAAATGAATCCAATGTTCTAGTTCATTCTACTTCTACATTCTATTGCTCTATGACTAAGTTCATTACATGAGAAACAAAAACCATTAAAATATGGGTAGCTTTGAGCATTAGGTTGTCAAATAGGAATCCTTTTGGTATTGCTCCTTTGGTTCTTGATCTATTGAATGTTTCCTTGAGTCTTCCTCTAATTTTCCACTTTGTTGGGAATCAATTTTTCCTTTGAGTTTTTTCCTTCTTCAAGTCCTAGATGACTTTTATCCTTAGAAGGTTTCTGATATACAATCAACTCATCTAGCCTTGTAGAACTTATTTTAAATTTTTCTTCATGAGATTTCTCTTTTTCTAGATTAGATCTTAGAGTTACCACCTCTTGTTCAACCTCTAAGCATTCCTCAATTTTATTCTAAATATCAACTTTAGGACATTCCTCAATTCTTTTATTTTCTTCCACTTGCACCTTTAGTTTGGTAATGTCTTCATTAGCCTTTTTCACCTAATCATTGACTTCTCTATGCCTTTCCTTGAACTTTTTGATTTGTTCTCTTAATTTTATGATGCATTCATTTTCTTCTTTTAGGTTTCCTATCATAGTTTATTTCTCATCTTCACTTTTCTCCAATTATTCAAGGGTATCATGAAGTTCCTCAGATGCAAATGTTTCTTTTGGAGGAATATGATAGATTTTCTTAGCCATGTATTCAAATTTTGGGGCCTTCCTCAAGTTGTAATACTTGTTCAGAGGAACCAAGCTCATATACCACTTGTTGAATACATAGAATACTAAGAGGGGGGGTGAATAAATATTTTTCTAACACAATTAATTGCTAACCATAAAATTATCAACACACATCTAGTTGCAATTGTAAACCAAAACATAAAAGGAATCATAACATCTCATAACACATTGCCACTAGAATTTTTATGTGGAAAACCCAAAATGGGAAAAACCATGATGATGATTAACTCACAATATATTATAACCAATTACAATATAATACTGGGCTCACTACTAAGACAAACTATCCTTGAAAGGATCATAGCCTAAATTGAATACAAAATGGATTACCACTAAGATACAAAGAGTATGGCTCACTACCAAATGATGAACTATATGAATACACCTTCAAAGTGTTGAAATCAATTTTGGTTCAGCTTTGGAAAACCAAAAATCTTGCTCAAGTTGTAGGTATACAATCAACTATAAATACTTTCACACCACAACACTTGTCACATAGCTTAATTAGGTTGGCTTAATTGGATGTGAACATACATAATTCAAAATAACTTGTCAGCCCAAATCAAAAATCCTTTTTGGTGCATAAAATAAAACATTTCAAACAAAAATTAGGCCAGCCCAAACCTAGTAAGGAACACTCTAAACATTCATAAGATAAAAAATTCTTAACCTTGTCGGAAAAAGGAATTCCAAACTTTTGTCATTTAGATATCTTAGTTGGACCAACCAAAACAACTGAAATCTCATTTATAGTTTTAAGTGACACTCCTAAGTAACATATTAAAAACTTAGAATTATCTTTTACTTAGAGAATTTTCATTTAAAAATACTGAATTAGTATCTAGATACATAGTTTACTTAGCCAGTTACTAACCGATGTTGACATCAATGAAAAAAAACCCGGAGATCACCTTATTCATTCTTCCAACACATTATAATCTAGTCATGTCACTAACACAATACCACATCAGTCTAAATCATTTCAAAGTCCCTTCGAAAGAATGACAGAGTACCATAGTATGAATATTTTTGAAGATTATTCCTTCCTGGAGAGTCATCTTTTCATCTCTCTGATGATCCTACTGAAGTATCATCAAGGATACCTTGGAATATCAAAAGAAAATGTCTTGGGTCTCTTTGATAAACCAAAAAATGAGCTACTAAGGGATATAAATATTTTTATTACTTTGGAACAACTTTTGGAAAAGATATACTTTATTAATCAGGAAACAAGAAAACATCTCTCAGACATAATTCATCAATGTATTAGAGTGAAGATAGAATATTGAATGGAAAAAGGCCTAATTAGCATGCTTGATTAATGAAAAAAATCATATAATAGTGAGATGAGCGACTTATAAGTCCCCTTGATATTTCAAGAACAATAAATTTCATTGAGTAGAAAAATATGCATTGATAAGATAGAGAACTTATCTCTTTGATAAGGCAATGATAGTTATCACAGAAAGTAACAAATGATGTTAAAAAAGACTTTGAAGTATCAGAGTAATGTGCTTTGTAGTCACCTCTATAAGACTAAGAGGAATATCACTCGAGGGAATATTGGAGAAGAAAATCTATATCGATAGGACTCTAATACTAGACTCTTCAACAAGACTAAATGAGCATTTGACCAAAAAATTCAAGAAAATCATCAAAGAAAATAATATACATTAGATAGAAAAGAAAGATATTCTCTAGTACCTTGCATAGATGAGATAAAGTAAAATATCGAAGTGAAAACAGAAGGTTGAATACACATGAAGTATAGGATAAAACAAAAAATATTAGGATAAGTAAGTTGTGAGTCTCTTCGATGTCACACAAGTAACAAAGCCCATATAAGGAAAAGCTCCACATTGATGGAATAATTTTTTTTATCTATTTGATAAAGCAAAAGGAATTAAAAAATGATAAAATGAGATCAAATAAAACATGAAACATCCAAAATAGATGATTTATGGTCCCTCTGATACCCCAATAAGGAGAAAGAACACATTGAGGAGAAAATCCCTAATCAATAAAAATCAAACAACAATTCCCCTGATAACTTTAAAGCATTGAAGCAAAGGATTCGATCAAAATGAAGAATAGACATCGAAAGAACAAGAATATTGGTCCACTCGATGAAGCAAGGACACTTTAATAGATAAGTTTGTGGACATAATGGAGCAATAAGGAGACATCAAAGGAACTATAGACAACTAGGGTCTCAACATGACATAAAGACATCAGTATGAAGCCACGTGTGATCCCTTCAAAAATATGGAAGAATATACTATCAAGGGAGATATCAAGGAAAGAAGGAGGTATTGGTAAGACCAAAAATGTGTCATCCCAATAAAAAAAATATGTTGATGAGACAACAGAATAACAAGAGGAAATTTTGATGGAGATGGTAGGAGATCAACGAATGACATAAAATTTCCATAAATGAGCCAATGTCGAGAACATTAGAAATCAAGTTTTAAGTATATTTTTAAATCAATAAGCAACAAAAAATAAAAGTGGTAGGATATAATAGAGGATGACATAACTCAAACCAAGGAAAGTGTTCTCCAAGTAAGTACCCAAAAGCTTGAGATTAAAGTTTTGAAGTATACAAGTTGATTTAGATTATTGAAGCTTGGAAGTAGGGTTTTTTACTATAAATTTGTATAATGGCATCCACCTCTAAGAAACCTAAAGACAAGAGACAAAAGCTAGATGAAAAAAACTTGAACCAAGATTTAATTGATCAGTGCTTGGCTCTAGATAGAGGTCTAGAAGACACACACACAATTGAACCCTTAGGCTAAACAACTAGAAGATAAGAATAATAACATAGGTGACTCATGGACTCCTACCAGAGGGTATGATTTATTTATGTATAATTATAGGAAAATGCATAGAAACCAATCAATTTTAAACCCATGGAGGATTAATTTAGGGAAGTTGGCAGTACCCAATGCATTCATAGATCTGGAATTGATCAAATTATTGGCTGATAGATACAACCCCCAAAATTGTATGATTGAATTACCAGATGGATCATATTTAATGCCAGTCACTATGAACCATATATCCATGGTTTTCTAGCTTGACACTAATCTTGATATGAAATTCATACCTAGAGACCCCTTAAACAAATATCACAAATTGAGCATGAGTTGCAGAAGGTGGAGGATGCCACTACATAGGCCTTGGGAAGAAGGAAATAGGGTCAAAGTGTTTTCAAATGAAAAAAACTCTCTATACTCAATGAATGAGTTTGAAGAATATTACCATTATACGTACTACTCTTTCTATCAATTACTTGACTTAGATGCCCCAATATTTATTGAAATAGCACTAATGGTCATAATAGCAGCTGATATACAAAGTTAGGATGATAGGCCCCTATATTATGCAGAATACTTGGCTAATAAAATTCATAATGTTCCGCTTTCCATTAAAGGTAAAGATGGAGGGTTCTAAACTAGACACTCCTCATTATTTATGTATCTCCTTATGTATGAAAGATAAAGTTTCAGAATATGGGATGAATGCCTAAGAATTAGAGACTTGGATGATGATGGAAATATTAGGTTGATTCAAATGTGGATACCAATTTGGGATAGCAGATACATGAGATTACACTATATATACTTTGAAGAATACTTTGTGAAACTCCTATACAGAATGTTTCGTCACCCATGTGAATATAACTTATCAATTGAAGTACAAAGGTTTCTCAAGCCAAAGGAAAAAGATGAAAGGGGCAAGGTCAATCACAACTAGATGATTGGTATGCTTATACTGATTGCATAAAAATTAGGTTTTATGGGTACGAAGGAGCCACACTACTTCTACCAAAGACCTGTCCAAACAAGGTTTCCCTTTAGGAAATTGTGGGGAAATTGGCCTATGGAGATTTCATGCACCTTAAAAGTAATAACAAGCAATCCATGATTCTTGGAACATTATGTTTTAGCGAATTTACTATAGTTTCTGAAAGAGGTTATGAGTTAATTGACAAGAAGTTGGAGCACTTCAACTTTCCAAGAGGAAATGATTTAGAGAAAATTTTGATCCTGAACACTTCATAAAAAATGCAAAAACTAATAGGAGATTAGGAGGCTATTCACATATGACCCTTGTGGAATATGACCTGATAAGAAATATTGATGAACATTATGCCACTAGAAAGAGAAAAATGTACAATAGAATCATGACAGTTGAGGCATGGAAAGTAAAAAATGATCCTCTATACAAAGGATCTGTTTTAGAAATTGAAGATCCTATAAGGAGATTAGAGGCACTCATTTCACATGAGCAAGAATTAACTAGTGGGATGCCTCCTTATGTCTTCATGAAGAAAAGAATTAGGGATATTGAGGAGGTGTAAGCCAAAAATGAAATCCCATTGTGCCAAGCTTCTCCCCAACTTACACTTGATGTAAGTTTTTCCATTAATACATCAATTGCAGAACAGGAAGTAGGGAGTGATGATGAGGAAATTCAAATAATTGAACCTCTAGTGGGTAACTATGAGCCCTCAATTGAGAGAAACATAGTTATAATGGAGTCACATAATGATATCTCAAATGGTATAAGGCATAAGTCCATTAAAAAATTCATCTTCGATGATCCCTTTGTCAAGACTCTTGAGTTCAAAACATTTATTTATGAATACAAGGGAAAATTGGTCAAACAGAGAATTAAAAATGTTCTTCTTGAACAATAATTAAAGAATTTGAAGGAATTAGAGAGGGAGATTGATAAACAAATGGAGGAAATTACCCCAGAAAAGGGGAGACCGCTACTAGAAGAAATAGGGGTCATGTTGCTTCTTGGATGGGACATGAGTTCGACTATTGTTTTTAATAGTTTTAGAAGGAGCCAAGAAAAAAACTTGCAACTAAGCATAGAGGGGGTAGATTGGTTATTTAATGGATCAAGCTTTATTACAAACAATGTGACCTTATCATTGTGGGCTTTGTACCCACCCAACCAAAAGCCTTTGGTCATCTCCTAGTGCAAAAAGTAGAGGATACCAATCCCATGGAGACTATATACTTAAATGCCAATGTGGCCAAATTCTCCAAAGCCCAAAGAGAAAGATTAGTGAAAAGTAACAAGATGTACATGATCAAGAATGAAAAATTGAGGTAAGTGATTCCTAGCTATAAAGATAAATTGGCATCCTTTACATACTCTCAATGGTTGGAAGGTGATAAATAGGTGATAGAAGATATGGTTGAGACTAATTACTAGAAGCTCATAGCTTAAAAATTCCAAAATAAAAGTGATAAATTGGAAACCAAAATGAAGGCCATCAAGTATAAAATAGTTTAAGAGCTGATAAAAAGAAGATTTGAGAAAATGATGGGGAAAGTTGATAAATTTTGGGAAATCCATAACAAAACACACATTTCCTATCAAGAACACAAAAGGCTATGCCTTAGAATGATGGAGAAGAAAGAGGAATTGATTAAAGAAAACATTGATCCAAAAGGGTTTAAGGTTTATGATGAGTTAATGGAAATGCATGAAAATATCTCACCACGTTAACTTAGGAGCTTCGTGATTATGATCAATCCCTCGACATGCCTATCCCCAATTTCTTTGATGAAGGAATGTTAAAAGAAAAAGGTTTTTTGAAAGAAGAAATCACTTGGTATTTACCAATAGCCCTTGACAAGGTGAACAATGAAGCAATGGTAATAGAAGTTACCCACGTGTAGTTGGGACAAATCTTCGCCTTATAATTTTCCATGAAGGACATAATCAATACTGCAAACACATGTGTCAGCCAAAATTATATTGAACATCTCTCCAGAATTAATATGTTTATTACTTGAATTGTATAAGGGTCAAATTAACCAAACTTCAAGTACATTATCATGAAGGGAGGGGTCTTTGGTAGATCTTAAGTGATCACGGACACCTCATGAAGATTAATGGGCTTCAATGTACTATGAATGCCAAAAACCTCATTACATCTATAACACAATAAATCCCCAAGCTAAACATTATCTCAAATATCAACATGATGTTAATTCATAACAAGAAAATAAAGTGGTGTCTTTATGAAATAATTCAACATGTCTAACATTGTAAACAAACTAGCAAAGTAAGCTAATTGAAAACATGAAATACACATTGAATACTTATTCCATAGTGGATTGGTGCTTCTGTGGAAAAAATCCCTTTCCCAATCCTTGATAAACTAAATGATGAAAATGATGATCCAGATAAAAATGCTAACTTGGATGAGTTGTGGAGGATTAATACAATAGATAAACTCTCTATTTATATCCAAGAAGGATAAAATAATGCCAAACATGGAGGATGTGGGACTAAAGATCCACCAATGACCAGATGCCACTTGTCAATATGTGAGAGGTTGAGGAATGAGCACATTTTGGTCAATGTTCCAAAGAGGGGGAGATTTGAAATTTGAATTTGATGGCAAGATGAGTTAAATGCTAAGTTTGAACTTTGCAAGAGACATGTAAGATATCTTAAATGCTTTGACGGATGTACATGTCAATTTGGGGGGAGATTCAAATTTGGAAGAATATTCTCTTTTTATGCCATGTTGATGGAAAATGATGAATTACTAAATCAATTAAATTGATTTATGAGCACAAGTTGCAAAATCTAGAGAAAAGAGGCTTAGGATTAGCATTAATCATGGATTTGATTAATTAAGATGATGTTAGGTGATTTTGACTTTTGATTTAGATGCTTGGATTTATTTAAATCAAAAGGGAAGAAATTGATGCACTATCCATTTAATTATATACATTTGATTTAATTAAATGAAGATACTTTAGGAGATCAATCAAATAAACTAAATTTATTTAATTGATGTGAAAATATGATTTAATTAAATATGTGTGATGTTAATTTCACGTGTCTATATTTTTCCCCTCTTTGAAGCAATGTACTTGCTGTGTTGCTTCAAAGAATAAACTTGCCATGATCAAATTTCAATTTTTTTAAATTTTTTTTCAAATGCCCCAGTGGAAAGAAGTATATTGGTACATTGCCCCTTCGAGAGATCCTGTGAAAATATTTGATTTGAGGGTCGATATCAAGAAAAAGATGTTCAAGATGGACCTATGGATGGTTATGATGATGATGCAAATGAGATGATTTTAAGATGCTTAGAATAACCAATCTATATTATTCTAAACAACTTAAAATGATGATGTAATGCATGTAAGATGAATGAGATGGATGATGTGATATGCTATGATTATGAGATTTATGTATGTTGATGATTTTTTGACGAGGGAGAAAACCCGAGACACAAAAATACATTCACAAAATGGAGAATAATATTTTCTATTAAAAGATGGAACTCTTACATGCAGAGGATCACAAATCCTCGAGCTCTGTGATACATGCAAGCTACATAAGTCTCCGAAAGAAAATTATAGAATTACAGAAATTACCCAGATCCCCTTTCCCAGCATGCGAACTTCTTCTCCCAAAAAGTTACCCAAAAATCAGAAACAAGACCCTAAATAGAACCATTTCGGTTTGGAACCAAAAACAACCTTCGAGATAAGATTTTTGACGGATTGGCGCCAAAATTACAATTTGAAATTCAAGTTTAAATTCACAGTTGAAAATTAACACATTTCTAAAATATGCACCAACTTCCGGCAGCCATAACTTTTAATCCGACTGTCGGATCTTCAATGATAATACCTTTTCGGAAAGCTCTCGAAAAGACAATTTTCCACAAAGTAGGCCTTCGACGAACTACTTTGGCATTTCCACAAATTTTCAGGCCCATCCGGAATCATTTGGTGCCTCAAACTGAGCTCGGAAGGTTTTTCAGGGCAAAAAGCAGAAATTGGAACTTGAATAACTTTCAAGTCGTGAATGATCTTTACTTGATTCTTTCACCAGACTGTGTATCTCTCCATCCTGAATCTTCCCAAAAAAATTTGTCTTCCCACGACTTCAAATTCAAACCTGCTAAAAATAGCAGTTGAGCAGAAAAAGCAGAAAAATAGTTCTGAAAGTTGGAAACTCTTATTAAACGAAAAGGGTATCCAGAAATACAAAAACATCTACAAAAACAACAGAACAAAATGGAAATCATCTTTTGGGTGATGCAAGATTTCCCTCACACCGGATGCTCCGCATCAGGACACCTAGGGTAATTTGAGAAGTGACCCGTCCGTCTCGAGATGGTTGAGGAAAACCCAAACGGTCAACCTCGCCTTAGACAACCAAGAAGAATCTTCCACAGGCCTTCCTTTCCATTTTACGGATACTCTTCATACTTTTGTTTCTAGTACTCCTTCCCACACGACTATCTAGGATTTCTTCAATCTCCTCCTTCTTTGAAGTAGGTGCTGGAATGCCAAAATGTTTCATTGTAGGTGTGTCCTCTGTGCCACCTTCATGATACTCTGTCAAATCTGAAATATTGAACACAGGGGAAATGTTAAGTCCATCTGGCAACTCTACCTCATATGCATTCCCTGATTCATGCCTCTTCACAATTTTATAGGGACCAAACTTCTTCATCTTCAGTTTGTTATAGGTTCCCACTAGAAACCTTTCTTTCCTCAAGTGGACCATCACTTCATCACCAATCTGAAACTCCTTATACCTCCTTTTCTGATCTGCCTTAGCCTTATACTACATATTCATTTTGTTGATATGTTCTCTGACATTCTCATGTATACTCTTGATGTGCTCTGCAAATTCTTCGGCTTCAGCACTAGTTTTCTTCTCTTGGTCCATCTTCCTCAATTCTGGAGCGGTCCTGGGACTACCTCCATACACAATTTGGAATGGTGATCTACCAGTACTTCTATTAACAAAATTGTTGTAAGAAAATTCAGCCTGGGGTAAGATCAAGTCCCATCCCTTAGGTTTGTCTCCTACCAAGCATCTCAATAGGTTACCTAGACTTCTATTCACAACCTCAGTCTGCCCATCAGTTTGTGGGTGGTGTGTAGAACTGAACTTCAAATCTGTCCTCAACTTTTTCCACAAGGTCCTCCAAAAGTATCCCATGAACTTGGTATCACGATCTGAAACTATACTTTTTGGCAGACCATGTAGTCTCACCACTTCTCTGAAGAACAAGTCAGCAATGTGGACTGCATCATGGGTCTTCTGGCATGGGATGAAATGTGCCATCTTCGAAAACCTATCAACTACCACAAATACTTGAATCATTCCCTCTCTGTGTCCTTGGCAAACCAAGAACAAAGTCCATACTTATGTCCTCCCGCGGCCTCTACAGTGCATAGGGGCTGATACAACCCAGTATTCTGGCTCACTCCTTTAGCCATCGACATACCCTGCAACTCTACACAAACTTCTTCACATCTTGTGATAACTGGGCCAATAATAATGCTCATGACAATGGCAATGGTCTTATCCCGACCAAAGTGTCCTGCCATTCCTCCACTGTGCTTCTCCTTTACCAGGTTCTCCCTCATGGAACTCCTCGAAATACACAATTGGCTTCCCTTAAACAACATGCCATCCTAGATTATGAAATCCAGCCACTTCATCCTATCAACTATAACAGGCTCTTTGCAAGCTTTCCAAGCCTCTGCAAAATCAAGATCTTCAGGATACAGTGTCTTGAGTTCATTGAATGCAACCACTTCAATCTGCATCTCTGTCAGCAATGTTTGCCTCCTACTTAAGGCATCTGCAACCCTATTTGACTTGCCACTCCTATGCTTTAAAACAAAGGTATAACTCTTCAAAAATTCTACCCATTTCATATGTCTCTGATTTAACTTTCCCTGACTACTCAGATACTGTAATGCTTGATGATCAGTAAACAAAACAAATTCTTTTGGCAACAGATAATGTCTCCATTTCTTTAATGCTTGAACTATTGCACAAAATTCCTGATCATACACAGAGTACTCTCTCTTTGCAACATTTAATTTTTCACTAAAATAGGCAATGGGCTTACCTTCTTGGCTCATCACTGCTCCAATGGCACAACCACTGGCATCACAATCCACCTAAAATACCTTATTAAAATTTGGGAGGGCTAAAACTGGTTGCTCTGTCACCTTCTGCTTCAATAGATCAAAACTCTTTTCTGCTCCAGTGCTCCACTTGAACTCTTTCCTATCCCCTCTCATTGTTTCAATCAAGGGTGCACAAATACTACTGAAGTTTCTAATGAACTTTCTGTAAAAACTTGCCAAACCATGGAAAGATATCACCTCAGTAGCATTTCTTGGGGTAGGCCATTCCAGAATAGCCTTCACCTTCTCTGGGTCCATTTTCAGACCTTATGTCAAGACAACGAACCCCAAGTACACTAACTCTTTCTTTACAAAACTACACTTCTTCAGATTAATCAACAATTTTTCTTCTCTCAACTTTTCAAAGACTCTACCAATATGTATCAAATGCTCACCTAGGGACTTACTGAATATTAAAATATCATCTAAGTACATAATGACAAAATTCCCTAGAAACTCTTTCAGTACCTCATTCATGAGCCGCATGAATGTGCTCGGTGCATTGGTTAGCCCAAAAGGCATGACTAACCACTCGTACAGGTCCTCTTTGGTCTTGAAGGCAGTCTTCCATTCATCTCCCTCACGAATCCGGATTTGGTGATATCCACTCTTCAGATCAATCTTTGTGAAGTACTGCGCTCCACTCAAATAGTCCATCAAGTCATCCATCCTTGGCAAGGAAATCTGTACTTGATTGTTATCTTATTTATGGCCTGGAGTCTGTACACATCCTCCACTCCCCATCCTTCTTCGGTGCTAGTACTGCAGGTACTGCACATGGGCTCAGACTCTCTTGAATCAAACCCTTCCTCAACAAATCTTGAACTTGTCTGTTCAACTCCTCATTCTCTGCAGGAGTCATTCTGTGAGCTACTTTATTTGGCAAACTAGCTCCAGGGATCAAGTCAATCTGATGACTGATCTTCCTCATTGTTGGTAAACCCTCAGGTACATTATAAAAAATAATCTCCTGAAACTCGTCCAATAGTCCAAAAACTTCTATTGGTACCTTCTCACTACCTTCCTTATCCATTCTAGGAATCAATGCATAACACATACGCTCATGCTTCATGCCTTCTAAAAATTTCCTTCCATCAACAAAACAAATTCTTGTGCTACTGCATACCTTTTCTTCATCATTCTTTAGGGGTTTCAACTTATGGCGGATTCCATCCTTCATCAAGGAATAAGTGTTTGCATGGCCATCATGTACAACACGCCTATCGAACTGCCACGGCCTCCCCAACAACATGTGACATGCATCCATGGGGATGATATCACAGTACCTCATCCGCGATGGCTTCCGATCTTGAACTTCACGGGGCCTTTGCTCATTGAGCCGAACTTTGTGGTCTTTCTACAACCGGGCAATCCGATATGGATGTGGATGCCTTTTCCTTTTCAGCTCAAGCTTCGTAACCATCTCTTCTGACACCAAATTATCGGTGCTTCCACTATCAATAATAACTTCACAACATTTGTCTTCACACTTGCACCTTGTGCGGAATAGATTCTTCCTACGTTACTGTCCTTCTCTTCACCCACAGGGCTCTTCCCCAACCACTAGGGCTTCTCTCCCCTTGACATCCATCACGAGATGCTTTCGGTTGCACCTCCTCATCACATGTGCAGCCTTTACGACCTTACGTATGCAGTAGTTCTTCCTTGGCGAATTATTTGTGGACATTCATAGGCCCACGATGCCTTCTTCACCACAATGGAAACATAAGTTCCTCTAAAACCACCTCTTAGGGTCTGGCCGGATCTTCCTGGAATCCTCTACCCTTTGATGCATGCATTGTTTTGATCCGCAGTGATTGGGGATTATCATTCCTTTGGTTTCGACTGGTACCCACATCTTCATTTTTTCTTTCATCCTCATTTCGGCTCCCAAAAGATCTTCCACTACCTCTTCCACTTTGACCTCCATGGCCTTTTTGCTTGCTGTCAAATCTTTTGTTGAGCTTCTCCTCAACTTTCAGAGAAAACTGGTATGCATCCTCAATGGTAGTCATTCTGACTAGGCTTAGCTCCTCTTGAATGCTCGGTCGTAACCCATTAAGATAACGGCTACCTTCTCCTTGTTGGCTGCATGGCCCATTCGATGATCATCTTGTGAAAATCTTCTATGTATTCTTTCCACGAATCTGCTTCCCTTGCTTCAACCCTTGTAATTTCTTAGCAGATCTAATTCATAGTCTACTGGTATGAACTGCTTCTTCAGTTTCTCCACCATGCGATCCCAACTGCTGATCTTTCCTTTTCCTCTTCGATTTCTCTCCAACTGGACCTCTTTCCACCATATATTGGCATGGCCCTTCAGCTTTGTCTTTGCAAACTTAACCCGATCTGGGTCCTCTACTTCTTCATACTCGAAATAATCTTCTAGCTCGTTGATCCAATCGATCAACTCCTCCGGGTTCAGACTTCCGGAATAACTGGGGACTTCAATTCTGGGTCTTTTTCTGATCTTTGAAATGGCCCTTATCAACCTCATATGATCTTGATCGATCAATTCTTCTTCCTCTTCTACATCTGAATCTTCCACCTCATCTTCATCCTCACTTTCTCCTCTCCTTCTTGGGTTTAACCCTCTTCTCATCTATTCTTGCAACGCATCAATTTGTCTCTGGAGGGCTCTGAAACCCTCGGCTACCAATGGATCTCTTCCATCAGCATTTCTACCACCTCGGCCACCTCTGGCACCACCACACCTACCGGGCATCACTCTTGGAGGCATCTTGAAGATCTTGAACCCACAACCACAGTCCTAGTGCAAACTGCCTCACGATCGGCGATCTGTTCACACGCTCAAGAAAACCCGCTCTGATACCACCTGACGAGGGAGCAAACCCGAGACACAGAAATACATTCAAAAAATGGAGAATAATATTTTCTATTAAAATATGGAACTCTTACATGCAGAGGATCACAAATCCTCGAGCTCTGTGATACATGCAAGCTACAGAAGTCTCCGAAAGAAAATTATAGAATTACAGAAATTACCCAGATCCCCTTTCCCAGCATGCGAACTTCTTCTCCCAAAAAGTTACCCAAAAATCAGAAACAAGACCCTAAATAGACCCATTTCGGTTTGGAACCAAAAACAACCTTCGAGATAAGATTTTTGACGGTTTGGCGCCAAAATTACAATTTGAAATTCAAGTTTAAATTCACAGTTGAAAATTAACACATTTCTAAAATATGCACAAACTTCCGGCAGCCATAACTTTTAATCCGACCGTCGGATCTTCAATGATAATACCTTTTCGGAAAGCTCTCGAAAAGATGATTTTCCACAAAGTAGGCCTTTGGTGGACTACTTTGGCATTTCTGCAAATTTTCAGGCCCATCCGGGATCATTTGGTGCCTCAAACTGAGCTCGGAAGGTTTTTCAGGGCAAAAAGCAGAAATTGGAACTTGAATAACTTTCAAGTCGTGAATGATCTTGACTTGATTCTTTCACTAGACTGTGTATCTCTCCATCCTGAATCTTCCCAAAAATTTCTGTCTTCCCACGACTTCAAATTCAAACCTACTAAAAATAGCAGTTGAGCAGAAAAAGTAGAAAAATAGTTCTGAAAGTTGGAAACTCTTATTCGACGAAAAGGGTATCCAGAAATACAAAAACATCTACAAAAAGAAAACAACAGGAACAAAAATGGAAATCATCTTTTGGGTGATGCAAGATTTCCCTCACACCACTAGATGCTCCTGCATCATTTTTGGATGCAGGACAGATGCATTGGTGATGACTATTAACTGATCATGATGTGATGTTAGTGCGGAAAAGAAGAAAGAAGAAATGAGATGATGACAAGAGGATCCAACAAGTCCATGATCTGACGAGACTTTATTAGAGATGATGATGATGATAGATGATGTTCTTATCAAGAATTGGGACTTTAAAAGGGCTACTTACCTTATGTTTGATAGTACACGTAGGAACGATGCATCAAGGTATAAAGAACGAGGATGGTGTTGCACCTAGTGCGATGTACATTGACTCAACAAATAGATAGGATTATATTCTTGTTCACACTTGACATACAAAAGCCTTGCTAGGACATACCTAACAAAGCAAGTATTCTCCAAGCTATATTACAAGAATTTCCAACAAGAACAACAGACAAAAATATAATTATCGATGCCCCATTCCTTTCTCTCTAAATCACTTTGATTAGATATCATTGAGAGGTCATTGGAATGAGCACAATAATATAAATCAAAAAGAAAAGATCAAGAACACAAACAAGTCAATGTTCTTCATACCTCTAGCCAAAGGGTTTTGTTTTGATTAGGATGAGAACGGAAATGATTGCCAATAGATAATTCCCATTGTAGGAAGGATACATCCTAGGAGATGTTAGTGGATGGTGGCACATCATTTTGTTTATCCAAAGTGTTTTGCCACAAGATAATGCCCATTGTAGGAAGGATGCATCCTAGGACATGTTAGTGGATGGTGGCAAGTTGATAGGTTGTTCGAAAGGATATTGATATAAGGTCGGTTGAAATGTTTGCGAATGATCAAGAGTTTGATTTTGCATTTAAAAGTTTGTTGTTTCAATTTTGATGTTGTGTTTGAAGTTTTCTTTTGTTGATTGTTGTGATTGTTTCTATTTGTGTTGCCAAAGGATGAAGGTGACGATCAATTTATTATGGATGATTGATTATTTTGAGTGAAAGCGAGATGAGACAAATGGATTTTTTGAAATATTTTGATGTTTTTCACATTTTTGGAATGTTTTGAGGTTGTTTTTGGTATTTTCAAGTTTTCTATAAATGCTTTGATTTTTTATTTTTTGAATGCTTTGGGGTTTTCTAAGATTTTATGAATGTTTTTGGATTTTGATGTCTTGAGGGTTGATCAAAGATTAGCCTTTCCTATGTTTAAGCTTAGAGACGACGTAGTTCGGATTCCATGGTTTTGATGTTTTTCTAATTTTTTGAGTGTTTTTGGATTTTTTGCATGATTTTGACGATTTGGATATGGATATGTGTGATGATATCAATGCTATGTTTAGGATTTTGTTGAAAACCAAGCTAGGTTTGATTGATCTAATTGATGAATTGATTGTGATTATATTGTTGAGGATACACAACAATGCAAGGATAGCGTTAAGCAACACAAGGATTAGGATGGATATCTCAAGATGATGAGGGATTGATTGAATTTGATTGATTAGGACTTTGAAGTTTGGTTTGGAAAAAAATATGTTTGAATGACTTGATGTGACATTGAAGTGTAAATTAGACAACTAATATTCATTGTTTGGATTGATGTTCAATGAAAGATGAAGATTGATAAGAAATGTCTTCTCGTCAAAATGTGCCATGGGCTAGTGAGTTGGATTTTGGCTCACAAATGGTTTGACCAATTTAATTTCACATTTTCCAATGTTTGGATCACCATTTAAGTTGGAGAATATAGATCAAGATTTATTCCCGAAACAAGATGCAAATATTTGCCCCCAGTGTCTAGTAATGTATGGAATGTCATGGGTGGATTCTTGGATAGTTGTATGGATGGATGGATATGGTAAGCATGAAAAGGATGCCAAGGATTATCTTGTGATAAGATATGGTGTGCAGATAAAGGATGCTCATTTGATTAATGTTTCATGCCTCAGATAATGTTGGATAGGATAGGATCAATGAAAATGACCTGTGTCAAGATGTTTACCGTAAGCAAGCATAAAATTGTACACCAAAGTTTGTCAAGATAAAGATAACTCAGACTATGGATGCAAATATATGAAAATGGATTGGATAAATGGTTCATGGATGAATGGATTTATTATGGATAAGATGGATGGAATAATACATTTATTTAGATGGGATGAGATGCTTTCTCCTGAAGTGGCACACATAGATGCTCGATTCTACACATGACACTTGTTTTCCAGGTTTTCATCATGGTACCTACCCAAAGCATTGCCCATGTGATTTTAACTAGAGGATGATTTTTTTCTTTACTGTTTTCAATCCTTTTTCTAATTTTTTTTTGGATTTTCATGTTTTTAGAATTTTTTGTATTTTTTTGAAATATTTTAAGCTCATGTCGAATCACCTTATGGTGTTGATGTAGATGCTTCTTTCATAATGTGCCATCGATAATCCTTCCTGAAGAATTTTTTTTACCAAGATACATGCACTTGAATACAAATTTTTAGATTCCTGATCTGCTTCATTGATATCAGAGTTGACTTTGTCTTTGTGCACACATTGCAACAGAGTGTCTTCTAAATCCTTATGATGAAGGGTTGTTGCCAACACATGATCAATGTGAGAATTGGATACCATGCATGGAGGCATGGATGGAGTTTTTTTAGGAATAAAATATGGATTGGTTGACAACTTGGAATCTTTGACTCTCCAAACTTGGGAAGATGAGCAATGATGGGTGGATACGAAAGTGTGCATGGAATTAGGACCAACTATTTGATGCACTTTGTACGTCACTTGAAAAGTCTAATTTTTCTTTTGTGGACATTTTTGATGGATACTTTTCCCTTTTTTATTTTTCCCCATAGCTTCTTTGACTGATGCAGTTTGATAGGGATAATATTTCTTTGTATTTTTTGGTATCCATGTGTATTTGATGTGTCCTTCATGCTTTGTTTCTTTTTTTCTTTGATAACATTCTTTTTGTTTTGATTCAAATATTTCCTTTGATGTTGGTCCCAATTTGTGAATAGGGTGATGGGTGGATGAAGATTCATGACGTGACTGGTTGTAGTATTGACATTGGTTTCACCATAAGGATTCTCCATGCTCCCTATGTTAACGTTTTCCTGAGACATAGTTTCCCCCAGTATGATGGTAGTGGCACTTTTGTTCCTTGACTCTTCTTGTTTTGAGATGTCTTGTTCAGTAAGCATGCTCTGATAAATGACCACTATAGATGACATTACATTTCAATTTGCTACTTTGCTGACTTCAAAATATCTTGTTTTGTCCGACCTGTTTCCTTGAGTGGATAATGTTAGATATCCTTATTCATGATGTCCTTAGTTTTAATTTTGGATATATCTTATCTTGATGTCAAAAAATTAGTTTGACTATAGGAATCGATAACCTCCTCTTTTTGTGTAATAATGTCAGCAGAAAAGAAATCCTATTATAAATGAAGATCATCTATGTGTCCATACAAAGAAAGCATCCCATAGGTAGATGGAGGAGTATGTGCTATGTGGCTATGATCAATATTTGTGACATCTTATATAGATAGGAGAGTTTCCATTAGATCATTATAGTAGCTTGAAGATATAAATTCTTTATCTTGAATAATTTTGGAATTGCCTTTGACATGCTTTGGATCAAGTTCTTGACATGGGTCAATTTCAAAGGATGGATTGTTTACAAAGGGTTCATGGAAATCATCATTAGGTATGGGAAGTGGCTCAATATCCTCTTTATCTTTGAGTGGACTTGGATCAAATTTCGATTTGAGGTTTCCTTCAGTATCTCCAACCATGAGGTCGAATGATGTCAATATGTCTTGGGAAGGATGATTGTTAGACTTTGGTGAGAGATGTTGATCATGCTTCAAAATAAATTCTTGAGATATAACTCATAAGGTGTTGTAGAGATATTTTCAATATGATCACTGGTTGATGGATCATAGATTATGTCAATGGAATCAAATAATTCTAACACTCCTTGAAATAGATCACTAAAAAGTGGCCCTTGATGTATGGTGAGTTGATCCTCATATGGGTAGAAATATCTTCAATGTTCTTATTAATGGAGATATTTTGAGCATTTTTTTCAACAATTGTGGCAGAGAGATTATCAATGTCTTCAACCATAGGGTCAAGTGATGTTGACATTTCTTGAATTGGATCATTGCTGGGTTTTGTTGGTGGATTTTGATCATGATTAAAAAGTGACTCCTGATATGTGTTAATTTGATCACTGGATGAAGTAGACACAACTTCAAGGTGCTCAGTGATGGATTGATCTTGACCATTGTTCTCAATAGTTGTTGTGGAGAGATTTTCAATGCTATCATTGTCCCCAATAGTGATTATCTTTTGATCAATTAGGTCTTAGATGAGTTTTTTGAGTTGAACACAATATGATGTTGCGTGTCCCTTTATTCTATGATAATCAAAAAGGTGTTTCTCGTTATACCCTGGTGATTTTATGTTTGGTTCTTGGTAGTTCGCATAAATAGGGAGTTTGATCAGGATTTCTTGTACCAATTGTTGCAAGACTAATTTGATTGGTTTCCCAATTGGTGTGTATTTTTTATTATTACCTTGTGATACTTGTACTTTAAATTGACCTTGTGGTGATTGATTTTGGAGATCTAGTGATTAATCTTTGAGACGCCATTTGTAACACCATAAATCTGCAAGCTAAACTTTATCTCAAATATCAACATGATGTTAGTTCATAGAAAGCAAATAAAGTGGTGTCCTTATGAAATAATTCAACATGTCTAACATTGTAAACAAAATACCAAAGTAAAATAATTGAAAACTTGAAATACACATTAAATACTTATTCCATAGTGGATTGGTGCTTCTGTGGAAAGAAGCCCTATCCCAATCCTTGATAAAATAAATGATGAAAATGATATGAAGATGTAGGATGACGATCCAGATGAAAATGATAACTTGGATGAGTTGTGGAGGATTAATACAATAGAGAAACTCTCTATTTATAGCCAAGAAGGATAAAATAATGCCAAAAATGGAGGATGTGGGACTAAAGATCCACCAATGACAAGATTCCACTTGTCAACATGTGAGAGGTTGAGTAATGAGCACATTTTGGTCAATGTACCAAAGAGGGGGAGATTTGAAATTTGAATTTGATGACAAGATGAGTTAAATGCTAAGTTTGACCTTTACAAGAGACATGTAAGAGACATGTAAGAGCTCTTAAATTATTTGTTGGATGCACATGTCAATTTGGGGGGAAATTCAAATTTGGAAGAATATTCTCTTTTTATGCCATGTTGATGGAAAATGATGAATTAATAAATCAATCAAATTGATTTATGAGCAAAAGTTGTAAAATATAAAGAAAAGAGCATTAGGATTAGCATTAATTATGGATTTTATTAATTAAGATGATGTTAGGTGATTTTGAATTTTGACTTATATGCTTGGATTTATTTAAATCAAAAGGGAGGAAATTGATGCACTATCCATTTAATTAAATACTTTTGATTTAATTAAATGAAGAGACTTTAGGAGATCAATCAAATAAAATAAATTTATTTAATTGATGGGTGAATATGATTTAATTAAATATGCATGATGTCAATTTCACATGTCTACAACATCCTTGGTTAATATATTCATGTGTTAAATTTTTTTAGTTATGTTAACAAAATACAAATGAAGAGATACGTCTTTTTGTAAATTGCCTAAAGCTTGTGTGTTTCCCATATATAAGGGAAACTAAAGCCAAATTTAAAGATCATAATATAGTAGTAGGATAGGTTATCAGTACCAATATCATTTTCTATAAAACTATAAAAGAATTTTGACATATTGTATCATATTTTGAAGTAACATAATGGAAGAGAAAGCTTGAATTTGGTGATCCAATTTCTGGTGTTCAACTATTATGTCAATCCTAATTCATACATGCTATTTGGCTATCTCTAGAGTGATCTTTTAGTCTTATTCAAATTAAGTATACTGGTATGTATTTAAATTATCAAGACATGTTTGCTACACTTGTGTGATTTCCTTGATTGGTTTCTATGGTAAGAGAATTAAATTCCTTTTGAGAGATCATCTTTAATAGGTTCATGCCTAGGATTAAAGTCCTTTTAAATTGATTTTCTTAACTAGTTTCCTTCACATAAGAATTAAAATCCTTTCAAATTTCGTAATAACTTAGGGAGATATCACAAGGGTTTGTAAGAATATCCCAAATAATTGACAAACTTGCACGTTTACCTAACATCCAAAAGTGTCAAACTATTAGAGTTTAGGTAAGAAAAGGGAACCACATATCTTAGACTTCTCAACTCCATTTACCTAATAGGATTATGCACTATTCATATTCTCTTTAAGCAATACACTATATAAATCTTGTTCATACTTTTAATTTTCAAAAAAATTATAGTAGGATTAGTTGTTAGCCTCACATCTATTCCACTTCTACATGCCACTGTGAATAGATTTCCCAAGTTATAGATTACACACATAACTTTTAAATCTGCTCCATCATTTAGGTACACTCGGCTAGGTCTAGTAGAGCCTAAAGTGCAAGGGGTTCTCAAACACATCAATTAACCCTATTCGTTAGCCAAAAGCATTACCATAGAGCTTGACATCCTCTCAAGGTTTGTAACCCATGTTTTTGAGACCTAACAAGTCCAAACAAGGCCCATAAGTGGTAATGAAAGTTCAAAAAAATAGAGTTAGGAAACTTGACATAAAATTTGAATAGGTTATTAACATAATTTGTAGCAAATTGAATTTTCTAAGATACTAGTCCCTTTTTGGGAAAAAGTGAATTTATTTTGTGAAAACTTGAACTTTCAATGCAACAGTACCTAATTTTCAGGAAAAAAAATAAAACTAGGTGTATGTATGACCAATCTAGGTACAAGAAAAAAATAATATATATTTTTTGAGACTTTCATTGTATGTAGAGGACACATGCCTAAATGTGCCACATTTTATTTTGTGATTTTTTTGCAAGTAAATAATTAGTTATACTTTTTTTTATTATAACTTTTTAAAGATATTAAAAAAAATTGTTTGACGACCATAACTTGGTCAATTTTTTTGAAATTTAATTTAATTTAATTTTATCCTATAGTATGGGAAGCATAGAATGTGCCAAATCTTTCAAATAAAAAAAAATGAAATTGTTTACGAATTATAGATATTTTTCAATCAACCTATCAATCATGACTTTAGTCATAATGCATGTAGGAAATCAATAATATTATTTATTAAATTAGAAATAAGGAATATCCTATATTGTTGGACTGCTAGAAATTTTCTCAATAAAACCTTTTTCGTTTCATCAAATTCCAATAAAAAAAATGCCATCAGCCACTTTTTTATCATATCGCCACTTTTTGGACTCCCTTTATCCTGCACTCACTCAATATGCAAATGAGTATACTCCAAAGAGAGAGTAAATTAAGAAGTAAAACTAGTTTAGAAGGAATTATAATAGTTACATGTGACAATTAACTAATGAGATGGATAATTATTTGAAGATATAAGATCAAAAATTTAAAGTTGGAGTGTTAGATTTTGTCACGAATGGAAAGAGAGATTATTAGAGGTAACTTATGATCTATAAAATAAAATTTAAAATGATAGGACAATATACGATCT
Organism: Sequoia sempervirens; assembly: GCA_007258455.2. Classification (NCBI taxonomy): domain Eukaryota; kingdom Viridiplantae; phylum Streptophyta; class Pinopsida; order Cupressales; family Cupressaceae; genus Sequoia; species Sequoia sempervirens. The sequence goes on from VDFB02000015.1 coordinate 244,612,565, forward strand.
TGTAGAAGTATGTATTATACATCTATGAGGTAGAGGTCCTAGAAGTACTAAATATCTAACCAATTCTAAAAATGGAAAATTTGCATCATTATAATAAGGCACAAAAAAGAGTATAAGAAAATGGATAAGTTGTTACAAGTTATTTAAGAAACTAAAGAATTATGTATGACCATTGATTAATTGCAAACAAGATAAGAATATAAGAGAAAATAAATAATTAATATTTAGTGAAGAGGATGAAGAACAAGAATGAATTGATTACTTCAATAAAAAGCAAGAATGGAGTCTTAATTCTAAGTTTCAATATGTGTTCATGGTTCTTAATTCCATGGTACATTTTCACTAACCTAATTTGTCAAATGTAGCAGAATTCAATTCCAAAAACAATCTGATGCAACAAAAATCATAATACTTATGTATTTAGATTTTGCACTTTATTTCTATGTTTTTTTTGGTTATTTATTTTCATAACAATTTTATTTTCATAGAGTTCTATAAGAAGAATGTAGGTTTCTCATATATTCTATAACTTCTATAGTTGTATTGCATTGCATCTCCTTACTTTAAGGATCAATTTGTGTTAATAAGGATGATTTAGTTAATGTGGCAAAGACTACATAGTATAATATAGGAAGAGTGAATTTGTGATATAATTTACTATATTAGTTTAAATTATAGCATGCCTCAATATTTTGATTAAAAAATCAATATTAGTGATAAGATATATACTAGATTAAATATAGATGATGATTTTCATATATTTGTGGAATATAATCCCTCATTTATGAAAGTTAAGATTTAATGTAAATCTCCTCCAATTTTTAATTTGTGATAACCATTTGTTATTGTTTTATCTATTTAATCACACTTTTTATCTCTTCCTAAAATTTTCCTATATAAGAATAATTTTTATTGTAAATATTATTATTGTCTAAAGTATACTCAATGTGTAGAGATTCTTATATGATTTGTTATAGATATCTTACTCTAGGTAATTCATATCTTTTTATTATGAAGAACATTCACATTCCTCTTTACTTATGTATTTTAACTATAGTATGAGTCAATTTTTATTAGCTGAATAATTTGTTTATGCCTCTTATGGATGTGCATGATATTTCAAGGATATTTTTATTTGTTCAAAATGATGATTGATGGATTCATTTGTTGGTCCATTTGTAGTCTTTTGTTTATGACAAGTTCAATAAAAAGAATGTTTTTCTTGGCTACCAATACAAACATGAGATTTTATTTTTTTTACTTATCATCTTTTGAAAAAGAGAAAAGGAATTTGGTTGGTAGCCTATTCGAAAAACAAGAAGAATAGAGAATATGAAGGAGGCTTCACTTGTATTTCCAAGGATGAGATATTTGTTTCAAGAACTCTATTATTGCATAAAAAGAAAGCTATATGAAATTTCTTTAGATTTTATAAGATGTTAGAAACTTGTGAATAACTTGTCTTTAGTTACAAAGAATTTCTTATTTTAATGTAATTCTATTTTCTTATTTTACTATTAAATATAGTAGCAAGCATGAACCAATAACAACAAAAGAGGTGCATGAATTCAATCAAATTGAGTCTTGGAGATTATTTATTAATAGAGGAAATATGGAAACATAGCTGACCAACCAAATCCTCTAGTAGGGTCCTTTTTATGTTATGTCATTTTCTTTTCAAAGAACTCCTATTTACATTTATTCTCCTATTTGATCACTTTCATGAAAATTCTACAGAGTATCATATTGTTATTATTCTCAAAGAGAACAAGATTAATGTATCATCCTATACATTATAAGATGTTAGACTGGTGCCAATACTACTACTAATCTCTTTTTGTCAATTCAAAACCATAACAAAAGTGTTGAAAACATCTAAAATGAATGCTATATCTAAAAACCATATTTTTGTAAATTTTCTTAGAATGATATAAGATAAATCTATATCATCTTTGTCAGCTAGGTTTCTCTAATCAAGTTTAACTACAATTACTTGGAGCTTTCATATGTACATTTTGTAATCTAAAAGCTTCTCAAATATTCTTGTAACTAATAACTTGTTAGATTCCACTTCATTAAGGTACTTCTGAAACTCACTTTGTCATCTATAATTCACTTCTGCCATGACTTAAACATAAGAAATACACTTACAATCATATTTATTGTAGAAATTACCCATCCAATTATAGGAATTAAGTTCAACATGTTATATTGCACAAAGTTACTATAAACACATTTTATAAACTTTGTGCTAAGAAAATTTTGTAATAAAATCAAAATTTAGCTTAAATATAGGTAAAATATTATATTCTAACATGATTTAAAATCAAGGTGTTGACCATTAAGATAAAAAAATTTCCAACTATATAATCAATATTTTCTTAATGATCTGCATAAGGTTTATCTTGAAGCCTTTCATTCCAAAACTTTAGGCACTCTAATTAAAAAGGGAAATAGTAAATTCATATCTAAGGTTGGCGATCGAGAGGATATCTACAACTAGTGGCCTATCATGCTCCTCAATGTCTATTATAAAATCATTTCTAAAGCTTTTCCCTTGAAAATTTTCCATCTTTTACCTCTGATTGTGTGCCTGAAGTAAACTAGTTTTATTAAGTCGAGATTCATTTTGGATAACATTATTATTTTTTTGGAAATAAATTGAATGGGTTAGATACTCTAATAAAAAAGATATTATCATTAAAATGGACTTCACCAAAGCCTATGACTATATTGAATGGCCTTTAATTCTTGCCATGTTGGCTACCTTAGGGTTTGGCCCTAATTTTATTTCAATCATGCAAATGCTTTTCTCTGATGTCCTTGCTTACATTACCATTAATGGTTTCCAATCCCCTTCCTTTGGTCTATCATGTTCCATCCTCTAGAGTTTCCTACTCACCCTCTCACTTTAGGTGCTTGCTATTGAAGGGTTTGGTTACTTGTTGGCTAACGTCATCTCCTAGAGGCGAGTTCAAGGGATTTCTTTGCCTAATTTGCTAGCTCAATTAGTCAATGGGAACTTCATCGATGAATCTTTTCTCACTTTTCTGGAAGAGGAAAAAAATGTCAATGCTACTCTGGATTTCCTTGAAATCTTTTCCTTGCTTCTGGCTCTTCCATTCAATGGCATAAAAATTTATGTTATAGATAGTCTATTTTTCCCACTCTTTAATGGTTTCAACACTATAGCTAGAAATGGATTGGTCTTGGGGAAATATTTCAATTTTTGGGCATTCCTTTTTCCTTCCAGGCTTCTCCCATGGTATTGTGTCAAGTGGCTCTCTCTTGGATTGAGTAGAAGTTGGCTTACTAGATTACCAAGCCCCTCTCTCTAGTCAATTCTAGAGTTTCTCTAAGGTTTTTTCTGCCACACGTATTTACTATTGTTCTTGATGGGCCCCCTTGAAGGTCACTTATACTAAGCTTGAAAATTTGTTGCATGACTTTATTTGGGCCTTTTCTAAGACACATCAAGAGTTCCACCATGTTGCCTAGGAATTTTTTTCTTTCCCAAAGACTCTAGAGGGCTTGGCCTACTTTCCACTCAATGACAAGGGATTTCTCTTTGTGTTAAATGGATAATCAAAGTGCTTACTAGCGATGAGGCTAAAATTTTTCCCTCAAGTATTGCATTTAGTCTTGTTTTCCTACTCATAGACTAGCCTGAAAGGGGATTAGCTTTCAAACCCTTCTAGTTATGAGGGAACTAGTCTATATTGTGGGAAATTCTATGGCCAAGAGTAGTTGGAAATCCTTGGAGGTTGTTAAGCCTTGGCTCCAATGAGCCGGATTTGGCTTTCATGATGGGATTTTTCTTAGTCAATACAATATGTGGTGTTCACCCCTTTCTGCTAGTAATGGTCAGTCATTGGACAAGTCACCCTAGCTTAACGACTTAAGATTTCACAAGAAAGGTATCCAGAACTTGTAACATGTCTTTCATAGACCCAAGATGCGTATTATTCTATGGGAGGATTTTAATACTCAGTATAGACTTCAAAAATAGGAACATGATACTTATGTTGGTCTAGTGAATGCCATTCTAGCTAATATGCTTCATAAGGTGGGTATTCCTACCTCCAAGTAGTGTGATGGAACCCCTCAAAAGTTCTTTGGGTTCCATTTTAAAATTTTGCATCATTTTGCTTAGACCTTCATTTTGTCTTAGGGTTATGTCCTCATCACTGTGTTAGGGTTTTGTGTGGCTTGAATCCCTCATAATTTAGAAAACCCTTGATCATTATTTTTTTGCATTGACCTAATGTTCCTAGTATCTAGTCATTCAAGTTATCACTATTTCCATCAAAATCATTAATTTCACCGGCCCCCTAGGTTTAGGTTTGTCAGCCACCGAGTTCCTTTTTATTGTTTAAAATTTACTATGGTCAGGTTTGATTTTCTTTTAAATAACTTAAGTCTTAATTCCTCATTCCTAAGGGTCAGGTTCCTGTTGGCCCAGTAATGGCCCCCCTCTTTTAATTAAATTTTGTAACATCTACAGATATCAGTTTTACAATGACTCTTTGATCATTTTGGGCTAATCTCAACCATTCGCCACTTGCCCATTTTGTTTTTATTTCCATTAAAATATTTGAAAGAGCTAGTGGGAAGTTGCCATGTGTCATGTTAGGAAGTCAGACCAGCATTTCCAAAATGATGGAAGACATATTTTTTAGAAGGATCAACGATGGACACCACAACACATGTTCTCATTAGGACCGTTCCCTATGCACTCATTCATCATTTCCACTGAGGTAAAGTGATCTCATGGGCTAGTGAACATTGAACACATGTAGTGTGTGTGTGGTGGGCCTGATACGTCTTTGTGATTGGTGGATGGTAATTAAAAGAAATCAATATAAATTGTTGAACAATGTGGCTACATCTTGGTCATTCCCTACATGCCCGTTTGTTCTTCTTCTTCATTAAAATATTCACACATGCTAGCGAGCAAGGCAACATCTATCACTTTTGGAACCCAACAAGCTTTGGAGATAGTGATTGCTTCATAAAGAAGGAAGATTGATGGCCAATGGCGGGTGATGTGGGTAAATACTAATCATTCACCATCTTGTGAGAGGCCCCCTTATGGATCGTATTTTTTAGTGGGAAAGCGGGCAAGTGCCACATGGACATTCTAAAAGGTTCCAATGGACTCTAGTGGAATTGGAATGATACTAAATTTGGCTAAAAGAGCAACGAGAAAAAAATGATACCATTTTCTATGATTATTCTTTTTAGCACATGTTTGGGATTTTAGCTGTCAATTCTAATAGTTATTGGTATGTGTGGGAGGGCGATAATTAAGAAAGGAAAGGTACGAACTAATATTTTGAGATCAAATCAAGATCAATCCCCGTTGTTCTACTATGAAGAAATACAAGTTTATTAATTCCCATGTGTAAGCGGTAACCATGGCATGACAAGTTTTAGTTGATGCTAAGTATGTGGTTGAAATATGTGTATGCAGTGGATGTATATCTACATGGTGCTTTTTTGATTAGGAAAATGAATTAATAGAATAAAATTAAAGCTTTATTGGTTACGCCAGTGATAAATATCTATTGATGTGTTTTTAAACCATGATCAATGGTTGAGATTTTAAAAATCAAAGTAGACTATTGTCATCTCATACACATAAGTTTCTCTTGAGTACTAATGGTTGACATGATTGCATGGCTTGATATAATGAGGGACTAAGGGCCGTATTTTTTCATTTTGAATTTGCATTCAGAAACTGACAATTGAGTTTGAGTTCGAGATAAAAATTGGTGAGAGTTTTTTGAGTATTCTTATTCTAGTTCTTGTGAAGACGAGTAAGTCAGGTGATCTTGTTAAGCCAGTTTGAAGGTATAGGAGATTGATTTTGTTAGAGTCTAAGGAAAATGCTCCTAATGAAGAAATTGAGACAAAGGGAGCTCCTGAAACACCAAAGGGTAGAAGGGCATGCAGGAAATTCAAGAAATATGGTGTAAGGAGCAATTATCGCCTAAGAAGCTAGACCATTTCAGAAGAACTGATCAGGTTTACAGGGAAGGAGCTAGTTGAATATGTAAACAAGGCAAACAAGAAGTGAAAGTATCATAAGGCCTATCTGGGGAAAAATAATTCTCCTGTTGAGGTTTTTGGTAGTCCTTTAGGTAGTGGTATTGATACTAATCCAGAGGGTGACTATTATCCCCTCTCCCTAGTACCTTCTAAAGACTCTGACGAGGAAGTGGTGATGGTTCCTCTAGTTCCACCATGAACAAGACATGGGTGAGTATCCTCTGAGGCTGATGACTCTACCCCATTTTTTTTGATGAAACCATAGCCACCTTGTCAGAATTATCCTATTCATCATTTTTGTGGTTTTTTGTTTTTGGCGTTGATGTGGAAATTTTTTAGGCTGGTGTGTTGGAGAAGTGTCAGATTTCCTAACTTTTGATTCATGTATACTTTTTCAAGATGGTATACAAAATTTTGCTCAGATTGGGAGTGGAGAATCTTATTTGGTCAACAAGGATAAAGATTCGATGCTGCTACAACAAACTTTTCCTTTTAGGAAGCTGGTGTTTCTTCATTCAAGGAATGTGGAGTTTGGTATTTTACTCTTGCATTTTACTCAATGATTACATGTAACTGATGAAGAAGCATCTCAAATTTTGATGCAAATGATCATCAAATGAAATGAAATGTAAGTGTAATTGAGCCTAATGCTTATTTTTCCCTTGTTCTATAAAACGAATCTCGGGGTTCATTCCATAGGGTAGGAGTTTTAGGTCTAAATAGGGTCTAGGTGGAAAGCTAAATTCAGAAAAGGCACTTTGTAAAGAATACAGATGAATATAATAGTAGATTTTCTTGGGTGTAAGTCATGTATGTAATAGTCTTAAATTGGTGTTATATAAGCACAAATATCGAAACAAATCTTAGTTCATAAATAAAAACTCTCCTATGTATATTTCTTACAAGTTATAAATGAAAATATTAATGGTATTGTCATTTATCTTCAGTTGTTCCACTGAATGTATGATTCTGTTTTAGTTTTAACTCAAAGAGTTGATTAAATGCTTGAAGAGGGTTATATATTTGTAGGGAATTACATAGGATTTGATAAGAATTTATTGTTTCAGGCATTGTGAGTTTTCATACTACAAAGTATTATGAGAATAGTCCACCAATTTCTAACTTAAGTGGTTTACATATTTGACTCCATTGTCCCAATTGATGAAGCGTTGGTCTATTTGTTGGATAACCTTGCATAAAATGAGCTACTAGCATATCTAACCTTAGATTTTAAAATTAGAACAACATTCATTTAAAAACCATTTCAATTATAATGTATGGGTTTGAACTACCCCTGTCTCCTAGTAAACAGGTAATCATCTACTTAAAGGTCTACCAAACCTTCATTGAAGTACATTATTTGCAATATGTAGGAATAAATATGTGTATAAATGTGTTATCAACATGATATACCTAATTTGAACACAATAGGGAATACCCTCCTAGGTCTCACAGAGCCTAAAGAGTAGGAGTAAAGACATTAGAAGCCTTTAGTTGTTGTATTGGCCACTAAACTTGAAGATTCTTAACCATAAGGTTTGGATACCCTTTAGAGAAATTCATGGTTCTGCTAGAAAAAGAGGCAACATAAATGGCGACTCTGCTAGGGACTTACTTGAAGATCATCTTACCTTAAAGAGTCATTGAAGTTTCAAAATAGTTTGTAACCAGATCTTTACAATTGTGGAATCTTATTTTCTAATTTGAGTAACCAACAAAAATGGTGACTCCACTAGGGATTGACTTATGGAAATTTTATAGAAGATCACTTTTCCTTAAGATTCAAGAATTTTGTGAATCTGAATAATTGGTTCAGATATTAAGAAGTCTTAAGACCTGGACATGAATTTTTTGTAGCAACATTTCAATGAACTTGTGTGACTTTGCTATGGGAAAAGACCCAAAAGAAAATTCATTTTTCAAAGAGTTTCATACTATTTGAATTTCAGTCCTCTATGAAGAGAGGTGGTGAATCTATTGAAAGAACATACTGAAAATGTGAAGAGAGTTCCAGATCTACAAAAAATGTAGTCAATAAGAAAGGTTGGCATCTTCTCCAAGTTTCTAGGTATTCTTATACATTTAAAGAAAGTATTATCATGTTTGAAAGTAGTTTATGAGAAGTCTTCAAGTTTGAAAGAATGCCAATTCCCTATTGAGTGAATTAAGAACTAAGAAAGAGAATAATAGTAATTGTATTACTTACTTATGTATTATTAGATTGTAACATCTACAATGAAGTATGCAATATTTTTGGAGAGATTCATTTAGAAGGTCTTAAGAAACTTGAGATAGAAATCTGCATTGTAAAAGCTTAAGATTATGTTGTAAAAGAACTTGGAAGTACCTTTGGTAATTGCAATGTTGATATGAATTTTTTTGTAAAGGTGTAAAACATATATATATCATCCATATATACATATTTGTATGCTTCTTAGCACAATCATGGTTTATAATTAGCTCCATCCAGGTTGTAGGAGTTTTAACTATGTAATATATTGAGCCATCAATTTCAGTGGAATTAATGGGTACCCAAATGTTATTCCACCTGAAAGCATAGATAAGTTACCAATATTCATGGTAGAAAGAATGAAGCACCAAATCTTGGCCATTCCCCATGTGCTTGTTTGTTCTTCATTAAAATATTCACATGGGCTAGCGGGAGGGGCGATATCTGTCACTTTTGGGACCCATCAAGCTTTGGAGATAGCAATTTCTTAATAAAGAAGGAAGATTGACAGCAGATGGTGGGCGACATGGGTAAATCCAGACCACTCCATGCCATCCCATGGGGAGCCCCCTTATGTCTCATATTTTTTAGGAGGCATGCGCGCAAGTTCCACGTGGACATTCTAAAAGGTTCTGAAGGACTCTAGTTGAATTGGAATGCTACTAAATCTGGCCAAAAGAGCACTGAGATAAAAATGATTCCATTTTCTGTGATTATTCTTTTTAGCACATGTTTGGGATTTTAGCCTTCAATTCTAACAGTTATTGGTATGTGTGGGAAGGTGATAATTAAGCAAGGTATGGTACAAACTGATATTTTGAGATCAAATCAAGATCAATCCCCACTATTCTACTGTGAAGAAATACAAGTGTATTAATTCCCATGGGTAAGTGGGTAACCACGGCACAACAAGTTTTAATTGGTGCTAAGTATGTGGTTGAAATATGTATACAAAGTGGATGTATATCTACTTGGTGCTTTTTTGAATAGGGAAAGGAGTTAATAGTATACAATTAAAGCTTTACTACTTACGCTAGTGATAACTATCTATTGATTTGTTTTTAAAACATGATCAATGGTTTATATTTTAAAAAATCAAAGCAAATTGTTGTCATCTCATGCACATAATTTTTTCTTGAGTATTAATGGTTGGAACACTTGCATGGCTCGATATAATGAGGATTAAGGGCCATATTTTTTTATTTCAAATTTGCATTCAGAAATTGACAATTGAGTTTAAGTCTGAGAGTAGAATTGGTGAAAGTTTTCTGAGTATTCTTATTTTGGTTCTTATGAAGATGAGTAAGTCAGGTGAGCTTACTAAGTCAGGTGAGCTTGTTAAGCTAGTTCGGAGGTCGAGGAGATTGAGTTTGCTAGATTCTAAGGAAAATGCTCCTGAGGAGGAAATTGAGACAAAGGGAGTTCCTAAAACACCATAGGGTAGAAGGGAACACAAGAAATTCAAGAAATATGGTGTAAGGAGCAATTATCACCTGACAAGTAGAATCATTTTAGAAGAGCTAGTCAAGTTTAGAGGGAAAGAGCTAGTTGAATATGAAAAGAAGGCAAAGAAGAAGTGAAAGTACCTTAAGTCCTATCTAGGGAAAAATGATTCTCTTGTTGAGGTTTCTGATAGCCCTTCAAGTAGTGGAGGTGATACTGATCTAGAGGGTGACTGTTATCCCCTCTCCCTAGTACCTTCTAAAGTCTCTGATGAGGAAGTGGTGACGGTTCCTCCAGTTCCACCATGAACAAGACTTGGGTGAGTATCCTCTGAGGTTGATCGTTCAGAGTGATGACTCTACCCCATTTTTTTTTTCATGACACCATAGCCACCTTGTCAGGATTGTCCTATTCAACATTTTTTTGGTTTCATGTTTATGTCATTGATGTGGAAATTTTTTAGGCTGGTGTGTTGGAGAAGTGCCAAACTTCCTAACTTTGATATTATGTATAATTTTTTAGGATGGTATACAATTTTTTTCTCTCACTATGAGTGGAGAATCTTCTTTGGTAAACAAGATCAAGGATTCGATGGTACGACAACAAAATTTTCCTTTTGGGGAGCTAGCTTATCTTCATTCAAGGAATGTGGAGTTTGTTTTTTTACTCTTCCATTTTCCTCAATGATTACATGTAACTAAGTAAGGACTGTCTCAAATTCTAGTGCAAATGATCATCAAATGAAATGTAAGTGTAATTGACCCTAATGCTTGTTGCTCCCTTTCTATAAAAGGAATCTCAGAGCTCATTACATAGGGTCAGGCTTTTAGGTCTAAACAAGGTCTAGGTGGAAAGATAAGTTCAAAAAAGGTACTTTTAAAGAATATAGATGAAGAGAACACTAGATTGTCTTGGGTGTAAGTCCTATATGTAATAGTCTTAAATTTGTTTTATAGAAGCAACAAATATCAAAACAAATATTAGTTCAGAAATAAACACTCTCTTATGTATATTTCTCACAAGTTATAAATGAAAATATTAATGGTATTCTCATTTTTCTTCAATTATTCCACTGAATGTATGATTACATTTTAGCTTTAACTCAAAGAGTTGACTGAATGCTTGAAGAGGGTTATATATTTGTAGGGATTACATAGGATTTGATAAGAAGTTATTGTTTTAGGCATTGTGAGTTTTCATACTATAAATTATTATGATAATTTTCCACTAATTTCTAAATTAAGTGGCTTATATATTACTAGTTCTTACATATTTGACTCTGTTGTCCCAATTGATGAAGCACTAGTCTATTTGTTAGATAACCTTGCATAAAATGACCTACTAGCATATATGACCATAGATTTTAAAATTAGAACAACATTCATTAAAAACTTTTCAATTATAATGTATGGGTTTGAACTGCCCTTATCTCCTAGAAAATAGGTAATCATCTACTTAAAGGTCTACCAAACCTTCAGTGAAGTACATTATTTGCAATATGTTGTAATAAATTTGTTTATAAATGTGTTATCAATGTGATATACCTAATTTGATCACAATAGGGAATACCCTCCTAGGTCTCATAGAGCCTTAAGAGTAGGAGTAAAGACCTTAGAATCCTTTACTCTTTGTGTTGGCTAGTAACCATGAAATTTGTTAACCATAAGGGTTGGCTACCCTTTAGAGAAATTCATGGTTCTATTGGAAAATGAACCAACACCATGGTGGAAGGACTAGAAGTCGTACCCAGAAACCCCTTTCAAAAATTACAATCCTAGGCTTGGTTATCTGTGGCTTTCACCTCATTTTACTATGATTGACAGTTTGAACTAGTAGTGGCATCTCTAGTCTTCTGTGTCTATTTTGTGTAAAAGGTTCTTTTCCACTTGGTTTACAAGTGTTGACCCAAAACTCATCCATTTTTCTTTATTTATTATTTTCCAAGGCTTACTTGTGGGATCTTAGCTTGTCCACTTGGGGGTCTAGGTCCCTCCCTGCCCATTTTGTGGGCAAGCTAAAAAAATTAAGCATCTCTTCTAGTTTTGTACTAGAGCTCAACAATTGTGGAATTAGATTCATGATTTTTTTTTACTATTCAAGCCAGAACCATTTTATTGGCATATGATTCTCTTGGGTGATTCTCCTAGGATTCTCACTAAGTATACCTAGATTTGGCACACTTTCAGGGTGGAAATCCTTTTCAGTATTTGGAAAGATAGAAATTCCTACATATATTTTCTCACACCCAGATTGATAAATATTTGTTCTAATATTATTTTATAGATACAAGTGTAAGAAAATAAATTTACACTTGAAGTCTCTCACCTACAGGAGCTCTTGGACCATTGGGGAAATTCCCCTTGTACTATGGCTCAGGTGCACCCTTCACCTACCTCTTCCTATGGTCAGTCATCCTTATGAGGGCAGTGGTGGAGTGGCTCTACTAGATCACACTCTTAGGCTCCTCCTCATTGTGGCTCTCACCCTCCTCGACGGTCATGTTCTCCTCCTCCATGGGCTAACCTAGGGTAGCCCTCTGGAGGGGTGGTAAGGGGAAATGATGGGTCTTCTAGGTGGCCCACTAATACTACTCTAGATAGTGGCTCTAGTTGGTCAAATTCTACAAAGTGGCTCCCCCATTTCAACTTGGTAATCTTTCCCAGATGCAAGGAGAAGGAGAAAGATAAAGAAAAAAAAGATGATGATGGTTGGCGACCTCCTGACATCACTCTAGACCCCACTGATGTATGGGGAAAGAAAATGGATGACAAGGACACTCTGCCCCCTGCTGGCATTGCTCTGGCTGCATGATGGCCATTTTTATTTTCATGTTTGTTATGTTTACTATTTTCTGGGCTCTACCCATATGACTCTTGGGGTGTACCTTTTAAGCACCCACTTCTTTTTTGTGAATATGTATTTTTATCTTTTTAATTAATATAGATACATGCCTATTCATCAAAAAAAAAAAAAAAATTCTTAACTATTTTGATTTCAATTGAACTTTCTAATTTATTATAAAGTATAAGTGGATGTTTTTCTACGATTTCATATGAGCTATAATTTATATAGATGGAAAAAATAGAGTTTCTATAAACAGTTTTTATAATGCATCGCAATTTCTATCTTCGTCATAATATAGAAAAAATCAAGTCTCATTATATATTTAGACTTCCTTTTAAACCTAGTACATTTATAAAAAAGACCTTATATAACAATTTTTTTAAATGAAAATATTAGATCATAAACAGGTGTCACATTGACCACAAGACATAAATTATTTAAGATAATATTTTTAAAATGATCATTAAATTATGAATTTAAAAATTATATAAATATCAAGTAAATAACATTTAGATGACATATAATTTATTTTTTAATAATAAATTTAAAAGTTACATCCATAAATTGAATGTATTGTGCTGGAGAAAATAAGAAGAATAATATAAGGAAAAGCACCCACTACATATAGTAAAAAGAAAACCTGGTCATAACCAATCACATGAAGCATTATTTAAATTCTCTTTGTAAAGAAAACATATAATGAAAATGGGAAACCTTAATCCAATCAATCCAGTCCGAATAAATTTTCCTTTTTCTTAAAGAAAGAGAATTTTTTTCAGGAAAACAGTATTCTGGACCATAGCCTCCTCCTATAAGGGTAGATACAAACATAGTAATATAAGGATACGCACACTCTACGGTTTATTCAAACTATGAAGTGCAAGCTTTAGTTATTGTCCTTGAAAGAGGACCAGAGACTTACGACGGTTTCTGCAAAAAACAATAACTGCTATAATGACGGCCAAGACGAGCCATGGTTTTGAGAAGTATTCTTCCCATATTTCAGCGAACCAGACCACCCATTGTTCGCCGATGTACCCATTCAGCTCCCTAGTGATCTCATCAAATTGGTTGCATTTCAGTATCCATCTGGAACTGTTCATATCGTTCCACATCCTGGCCACCTCTTTGCTGTCTCCCAGATTGTTCTAAAGGATTTTCTCCTCTCTCAAAATGTTTGCATCTTTTTCTATTTCTACCAATTGGGACATGAATAGAACTAATCAAGTGACAACCTTTTGATCTTCATCGCTACTCATCTCCAAAATTTCACTGCTTCCACTTTTATAGCATGCCTCACATGCCAATAAATTTCTGAAAATTGCTTCCGTCCATACCCCAACATCAATCTCTCGAAGAAATGTTAAAATATTTTGGTAATTTCTACCAGGTAGAAATTAGGGGGGAGTGTTAAAATATTCTGGTAATTTCTACCAGCTATAGGTTAAGTTTTTATTTATTTTTATTTATACTTTTATGTCGGCTAGGATTATGTAAATTCTAGAAGTTTAGGGTTAGGTAAAATAATAAAAATAATATGTCGGCCTATATTCTAGAATTTTCTTAATGTATCTAAAGTTCTCTATATAAAGAACTCATGTAAATATTTTTTACTCAAGCAATGTGAAAGAAGAATTTTGTTATTGTGCACCAGCACGGATATTTTATTTTTTTCCGCTTAATTTCTTTGCCTCTATCCGCTATCAAAGTGGTATCAGATCGAAGTGAAGAAGCAAGAAAAAGAGCAGATTTGAGGATTGTTGAAGTTGCATGTTTATTTTTGGTGAGCAGAATGTTGTCGATTAGTCAGTCAATTGAGTAAGCTACAATTTTATTATATATCATATTTTTATTGATAGTAGATTATTAAAAAAAAGGAAGAAATTTAGGGTTCACAGATACTATTTTAAAATACGGCGTCAAGTAGTGTGCAAACTCAAATTCCAATATTTTTTGGTAAAAATTATGATACTTGCTCATACAAAATGAAATTAATATTTAATTTTGAAGATTTATCAGAAATAGTTGAAAATGGTTATACAGAACCACAGGATGAGTCTACTTTGAGCACTAATGCAAAAAATAAGTTGAGTGAAAACAGGAAAAAAAATAAAAGGGCTTTGCAGATAATTGGACAAGGATTGGATGATTCATTCATTGGAAGGATTAAGCTAGCCACTACAGCCAAGCAAGCATGGGATATTCTAGAAACAACATATCAAGGTACAAGTAAGGTAAAACTTGCCAGATTGCAAGGACTCAGGAAAGAATTTGAAAACTTGCAAATGAGTGATTTTGATTCAGTAGATCAATTTGAAAATCATGTTATGAATTTGGTTAATCAAATAAGGATGAATGGTGATGAACTAACAGATCAAAAGGTTGTAGAAAAGATCTTAAGAAGTATGCCTACTAAATTTGATACTATTGTTGTGCCAATTGAGGAAACTAAGGATTTGTCAACATATTCAATAGATGAGTTGTTTGGTACTTTGAAAAATTATGAGTTGAGATTGAACAAGAATAATAATACCTCATTGGAGAGTGCATTCAAAGCACAAATGACATTTGGCAGAGGTAGAGGAAGAGGAAGAGGAAGAAGCAATTTTCAAAGAGAAGAAATGAAGAGTCCAGATCTAGGAGGATGGAGAAATCAAAGTTTCAATTCAAGGGGGCGCTATAACAATCAAGCATCACAAAGGTATGACAAATCGAATGTTCAATGTTACTATTGCAAGAAGTATGGTCATATTGCAAATGAATGTCGAAAGAAGCAAGCTAATATGGGAAAGCAACTACAAATTTTTCTGAGAGTAATTCTGAGACATTGTTCATTAGTTGTCATGTAGCTCAAGAAAGTTCAAGTAACATTTGGTTTCTAGATAGTGGTTGCAGTAACCATATGACAGGAAATAAAGACTTGTTTGAAAGTGTGGATACTTCAGTGAAATCATAAATTAAATTGGGGAATGATAATACAGTTGCAGTCATGGGTAAAGGTGCAATTAATGTGATGACAAAGCTTGGTAAGAAGTCTATTCCTGATGTTTATTTTGTACCTAGTTTGAAGCATAATCTCATAAGTGTGGGACAACTTTCTCAAAAGGGTTATAGAGTTGTTTTTGAAAATAATGTGTGCACTATATTTGATATTCCTCCTCGTAATAAGGTGATTGCAAAAGTTGAAATGACAAACAATAGAATGTTCCCACTTCAAATGAAAAATGAATTAATGGAGAATATTGAAGCAAGTTTCAAGGCATCAAGTCAAGATCAAGCATGGATATGGCACTTGAGGTATGGTCATCTTAACTTCAAAGGATTGTGTTTATTGAAAAGGAAAGAAATGGTAAGAGGCTTACCCCCTATTGAAGCACCATTAAGTTCATGTGAAATTTGTATTTTGGCTAAGCATCATAGAACAAGTTTTCCAAAGGGAATGTTATATAGAGCATGGGCACCTTTAGAAATTGTGCATACTAATATATGTGGTCCAATGCAAATAACATCTTTAGGGGGAAGCATTTATTTTCTAACATTCATTGATGATTTTAGTAGGAAAACATGGGTTTATTTTCTGAAATATAAATCTGAGGCATTTGGAAAGTTCAAGGAATTCAAAGCATTGGTTGAGAAACAAAGTGGCCTAACCATCAAGGTATTGAGATCAGATAGAGGAGATGAATTCAAGTCAAATGAGTTTTTGGATTATTGCAGGTATCATGGAATAAAGAAGTAGTTTACTACAAGTTACACACCTCAGCAAAATGGTGTTGTAGAAAGAAAGAATCGAACAATAATGGAAATGGCAAGGAGCATGTTGAAAGGAAAGAATCTACCTAATGAGTATTGGGCTGAAGCAGTAGCTTGCACAATTTATATTTTGAATAGAAGTCCAATGAAGATTGTAAGGGACAAGATTCCACAAGAAGCATGGAGTGGTAAGCATCATAGTGTTTCTCATTTCAGAATATTTGGTTGTATTGCATTTGCACATGTGCCCAAGGAAACAAGAAGTAAGTTGGATGATAAAAGTGAAAAATGAATTTTTATTGGTTATGATGAACAATCTAAGGCATATAAGTTGTTTAATCCTATTACCAAGAAATTCATTGTAAGTAGAGATGTTGTGTTTAAAGAGGAAGAATCTTGGGATGGAAACATAGACAAAACAATTACAGGTGTTGCAGCAAAGCCATATAATGAACAAGAAGAAAAAGATCAAGAAAACCAAGGAGATCAATCAAATGAACAAGGAGGAACACCATCAAGAAGTACACAAGGAGAAATTGAACAAGGAGAATCTTCAAGTCCACAAGTAAGTGATGAATCAAATCCTACACTTGCATCATTAAGATCATAGCTTAAAAGCAAGAAATCTAGAAGTTTGCAAGAAATTTATGATCAAGGAGATAGGATAGATTTGCAATCAAATTTTGCTTTATTTGCTCAAGATCCTATTTATTTTGAAGATGCAATTAAGGAAGAACATTGGATTAATGCAATGAATGATGAAATGGAATCCATTGAGAAGAATGATACATGGGATTTAGTTGATTTTCCTAAGGAAAAAGATTGCATTGGTGTAAAATGGGTTTATAAAACTAAGTATAATGCAAATGGAGAAATTGACAAATATAAGGAAATACTAGTAGCTAAAGGATTTTCTCAAGAATACGGAGTTGATTATAATGAAAAATTTGCACCTATAGCAAGACTTGACACTATTAGAATGGTACTAGCTATTGCAACTCAAAATGAATGGAAGGTTTATCAAATGGATGTTAAATCAGCCTTCTTGAATGGATATTTAGAAGAGGAGGTTTATGTGAAGCAGCCACCAGGATATGAAATAAAAGGTTATGAAGACAAATTTTACAGGTTAAAGAAGGCACTCTATAGATTGAAGCAAGCTCCAAGAGCATGGTACACCATGATAGATTCATACATGATAAGCAATGGATTCAACAGAAGTACTAGTGAGCCTACTCTATACACCAAATTCAATGAGCAAGGTCAGATTTTAATTGTTTGCTTGTATGTTGATGATTTGATTTTTACAGGTAATCTTTCTATTGACATGTTTAAATCAGCAATGAAGAAGGAATTTGAAATGACTGATTTGGGGTTGATGAAATATTTTCTTGGCATTGAAGTAACACAAAATGATAAAGGAATTTTCATTTTTCAAAATAAATATGCAAAGGATGTTTTGAGAAGGTTTAGAATGATAAATTGTAGTCCAGTTTCTACACCTGTGGCAATAGGCACAAAACTAAGTAGAGAAGATAATGAGACTGATTTTGATTCAACTATATTTAGAAAATTGGTTGGCAGTTTGATGTATCTCACAGCAACTAGACCAGGTATAATGTATGGAGTAATTTTGATTTCAAGATTTATGGATGCACCAAAGAATTCACATTGGCAAGCAGGAAAAAGATTATTGAGGTACATTGCAGGAACTATGAATTATGGCATATTGTATTCTACTTCAAATAAATTTCAGTTGGTGGGATATATAGATAGTGATTTTGCAGGAAGTATTGATGATAGAAAAAGTACATCTGGATATGTATTTCATCTTGGAACAGGTGTTGTAACATGGGCATCAAAGAAGCAGCCTATAGTGACAATTTCATCAGTAGAAGCAGAGTATGTAGTAGGAACATCAGCAGCATGTCAAGCAGTGTGGATGAGAAGAGTCTTGAAGGATATACTGCATGAACAAGAGGAGCCAACTATAATCTATTGTGACAACAAGTCCACCGTTGCACTGTCAAGGAATCATGTTTTTCACAAGAGGACAAAACATATTGATACTAGATATCACTTTATTCGGGAGTTAGTGAACAATGGAGAAATCCATCTACAACATTGCAGATCTGAAGAACAATTTGCAGACATATTTACAAAGGCTTTAGCACAAGAGCAATTTGAATTTTTGAGAAGAGTTTTGGGCATTGTAAATATTAATATAGTTTCTGGTAGAAATTAGGGGCGAGTGTTAAAATATTCTGGTAATTTCTACCAAGTAGAAATTAGGGGGGAGTGTTAAAATATTCTGGTAATTTCTACCAGCTGTAGGTTAAGTTTTTTATTTATTTTTAATTATACTTTTATGTCAGGTAGGGTTAGGTAAATTCTAGAAGTTTAGGGTTAGGTAAAATAATAAAAATAATATGTCAACCTATATTCTAGAATTTTCTTAATGTATCTAAAGTTCTCTATATAAAGAACTCATGTAAATATTTTTTACTCAAGTAATGTGAAAGAAGAATTTTGTTATTGTGCAGCAGCATGGATATTTTATTTTTTTCTGCTTAATTTCTTTGCCTCTACCTGCTATCAAGAAATAGCCAGCCAGTCTGCTTATCGAAAGTGATATCATGGATCCCCCCGTTATCCATTACTTTGAACACCACTCCTGCTTTCTTAAGTTTTTCTGCACCGTATGGAAGATACCTTTCATCGCTCAACTCAAGAATTTCCTTTTTTTTGATATAAGGCCTAAAAAGACAATATAGAAAGTTTAGAACATGGGATCTGAAATCACAATCAGAAGTAGAGAAGCCAGAAGTGGAAGGTGGCGGCTGTAAAAGCTTCTTGTAAGAAAACCATGAATCTTTAGAGACAAGCGTAAGCCGTAAGCAATCCAAGGGGTGTTTGCATGCTACCAAATTCAGAGTGCTCTTACAAGGCCATGGAGATTGGGACTTAATAGGAGAAATATGACAACACAGATGGCAGAGAAAATCCTCCAACAGGGCTCTTTTTTGAGTCACCTCCATTTCTTTTTCAAGCACCACCATTGGCAGTTGGTTCTCCAGTTTCATCACATCCATTAAAATGGTGAAGAGCACTGGATTGTTACTGCGTTCATATAAAACAAGATGACTAGAACTTACCTGAGCAAACGAATCATCCCATCCATTGTAAACTGGCGGATTGGTGTTGCGGATGCCGCTACCGTCCTCTTGTCGATTGAAACCTATTAGAATTTAGAAGGATCAAGGAGATGAAGTGACAAGCACAAGTGAACAAAGCATAAAATGTATTAGTTGACCCAATTGTAATGTGTACAATACCTTGCTTATATAGGCAAGGATGAGGTAATCCACCTATTATGTGTATTGACAAGTGTTCCATAAGGTGTCACAAAGGAGTAGACAAGTGTCCTATAGGTGGAAACTTGGAGTGCGCAAACCAACAACCTCCATGACTAAGTCATCAACCTTGTGTGCCAAGTGTTGAGTGACCTACCTCCATGACCAAGTCATCAACCTTGTGTGCCAAGTGTTGAGTGACCTTTTCGGTGAGATGGAAATGCTTCCAACCTCAAAGAGGTAGCTCATAAGGTTTACCAAATAACTTGGTAACCTCTAGAGGTCTTAATGGTTGCACATTTAGTTAGACAAGAAGTTGTCTAACCTCATATTGACCTAAGTGAGCTTAACTATAGTGTAAATAGTAAATTCACACTAACACCCCCCTTAAGTGATACTTAGGGAGTAAGCAAAACACTAAAAATATAAGTCCCGACAGCAAGTCCTGATAAGGTACTCATTTACAATGTAATCTCTCATGAAATGGAGAAAAGTAGAAAACCCCGTGGAAAAAAATTACCCCCCAAAAGAGAGAAAAGATGCATGAAAATTATACACATGAAGAAGTACTACTTCTTTCACTAAGTACAATATATGATTTCCTCCATAAGAGAGAAAATGATAAAAGGTCTATAAGACCCCCCCATAATATATGTCCTACTACATTAAAGTTGGATAGTTGACAGAGAATGCAGATGTAGATCCAAGAACGTGTCACAATGTTCCTTCCGTTGGGAAGAAATAAAACCAACTGAAGATGCAAGATATCTTCCCATGTGAGAAGATGTATGCATGATCTTGAATAGAGTTGAAGCTCATCCAAGAATGATGATGAAGGTGCCCATGATGTCTTCAAAGTGTGCTCATGTGTTCCCATGTCGATGCTGAAGGATTTCATAATCAAATCATGTGCATGCCTAATAGATGAAGATGATGAAAATTCAGAACCATGTGAAGACAGATGTAGAGCATGAATATCCAAAGAGACCAATGGTGATGCAGCTTCATTGAAACTGTCATCAAATAGAAGAATGATGTCCTCTATGTATGCTTCCAAGTCAACAATACGAGACTCTGCAAATAGACAAGAGATGTCAACTAGGATTCTGTCCCAATCAACAATGCTAGGAAGACTAATATCTTGTTGCAAATAAGTGCTAGAAGTTCTTGAAGAAACGACTCTAAAATCTGATGAAGCAACAAGAGGTGGAATGAAGACTTCCACTATGTCAATATGACATTCTTCATGATGTGGGATATCATTTATGATCATTGCAAGATCATGTGGGAATGGAGAAACATTTGAGTCTCCATACATCTCCCAAAGTTTGATCCATAAAGCATGTGGACTCACAATATCCATAATGACAATCAAAGTGTCATGTGGTATATGTAAGCTGATTAATCCAACAATATGATCATTTTTATTGACCCATTTATCTTTCTGAAATTGATTAGCAGGTTCAGGGATAAGTCCATACAAATGGGGTAGAAGATTGTGATACCTAAAATGTTTTAGGATGCCTTCACACCAAGACTTATAGTTTCCCTTGTTTAGCTTAATTACAGAAGAATGAGTTTCATATCCCATGATTAGAAGTAGGTTAATTCCCCAAGACAATAGAAAATCAATAGATTAATAACCCCCCTTTTGGCACTTTATTAGTTAGTGTGTTTTACAAATGTCACATTCATTGCAAAAGAATAGTACTCTTTTACAAATTTTTAACTATGACAACATAATAACCCGTCTTTGCAAATTGATTGCAAAAAAGTTAAAACCCCCTTCTTTTCAAACTTTAAATGGTCAAGTGAATAATTAGCATAAGCTTAACAATTAACACAGATTGCTAATGGTTTGTATTTTAACACTAGAGGCCTAAAGTGTTTTTAATGCTATCATGGTATGTTTATGTGAAACTATCAATGCATGATAACCAATTTTGACCGAGTTGTGAAAACACCATAAACAATGCCAAGAAAGCAGGCATGCATGGTGATTAAGAGTAATGGAGGAAACCATTGTATGGCCAAGTCAAATGTGTGGGGGAAGATTTGAACGGAGCATATTAACGCCATAGAATGCCACATATCATAGTCGCAGGTTTCCAGCGCTATGTATGGCATCATTTCCACTGCCGATGTTGAGGTAACCTCCAAATGGTCGCTGCCTTCCACTGTGCGTGGGCAGTTTTAATGCCCTTTCAGCTATCGCGCCTCCCACACAAGAAAATCCGCCTCCAAAATACGCTGCACAGAGGTGGTCTTCACTCGAGCTGTGTAGGAGATGAACAGGTGGGCGCTTGGAGTTGCCTGCAAATTGCGTCGAAATGCTTCCCACTGGCAGCAAAACATAATGGCCTTTCAATGAAAGAACTATCAGCCAATTCGCATCTCCCACGGTCAAATCATGGCCTCTGCAAATCACAAATCGAGCCTTCACTTCAGCGTCGGTTCTTTTTGCCTCCACTTTAGGTCCCACGCACTGCAATGGGGGTCTGCGCATGTCTCATAGCATGTCTCGCAGCCTGCAAACTGACAAATCAGAACCAACCCATGCCTTTGCCGCAAATTCCTCCTTTCCTACTGTGCGCAGGTTTGAGAAAATGGTGTGCGGCCTGAGAATAACTGCAGTGCGTATCACCCTACACCCAACAGCGATGGCAATGTTCACTCACCAGATCTCCCACGCGATGGATGTTCACGCTGCAGATTGGGCAACGAGACCACAAAGCCAAGAGCCACGAAGATTCTGACGTCGGCATGAATATGGCCTTACGTGTTTTGCAATGCGTCCTCCCTTCAATTCATATGCACCTCGACTGAGATTAGAAGCCAAAAGCTACGCAGAGATTGAGCTGCCCACTAATCACAGAAAATGCTCACCTGCAAATTTTAACACAGATGGCTAACAATCTGAGCAGTAATGCTTCTTAAAACCAGTAGTAATTTCGTCTGCAAAAATTGTGCCTCTGAGTAGAGGTGTCACAAATTTTTGAGCAGAGATATGCCACAGGAGTGGGGTATTTCGAATTCCCTGCAAATTTTAACACAGAGAGAAACGAAATCTATCAAAAACACAATGAAATTGTTCACCTAAAGGCTTTTACTATCTCCCCCTAAGGCTCTGATACCATATTAGAATTTAGGAGGATCAAGGAGATGAAGTGACAAGTACAAGTGAACAAAGCATAAAATGTATTAGTTGACCCAATTGTAATGTGTACAATACCTTGTTTATATAGACAAGGATGAGACAATCCACCTATGAGGTGTATTGACAAGTGTTCCATAAGGTGTCACAAAGGAGTAGACAAGTGTCCTATAGGTGGAACACTTGGAGTGTGCAAACCAACAACCTCCATGACTAAGTCATCAACCTTGTGTGCCAAATGTTGAGTGACCTACCTCCATGACCAAGTCATCAACCTTGTGTGCCAAGTGTTGAGTGACCTTTTCGGTGAGATGGAAATGCTTCCAACCTCAAAGAGGTAGCTCATAAGATTTACCAAATAACTTGGTAACCTCTAGAGGTCTTAATGGTTGCACATTTAGTTAGACAAGAAGTTGTCTAACCTCATATTGACCTAAGTGAGCTTAACTATAGTATAAATAGTAAATTCACACTAACAAAACCCATAACGAAGGTGTTGAGAAATTCCAGCAGGAACGCTACGTCTACAAAGCACATCTGAGCAAATTTCTTTGTCTGGATATGAGATAAATCTCTATCGTATTTATTATTTACTTTCTTCCGCTCACATACCTCTATAATCGCCTGAAGCTTTCCCCTGTGATGTTGATGATCGGAAAGCTTCCAAAATCTTCTTGTAGCTAACAACTTGTCCGATTCCATTCCATCTAGCTGCTTCCGCCGCTCCTTTTCTTTCTCCGTCAGTGAATCCTCTACCTTCTTACCGTGATATTGGGGAGAGAAACTGTGATAAGGGCCAAATGACACCATGGTGGGATGGTAGAACTTGGTGCCTTCGCCTACAATGGCTATCGGCAAAGTAAGAATGCATGCCTCTTTCCTATCCCTCGCTTCCTCTGCCTTTCTGGCCTTGTTAACTATATCCACTACAAAATCATTAAAACTGCTTGCCAAAGCCAACGTCATTTTTCCAGTAAAGAGAAAAGTCACGTATAAACTCAAACAAGTCGATAGAGAGCTTTCGCCTGCCATTCCTTACAATACCACTAACTATTATATACAATATTTATTTAGCTTCATCGACACATTTTTAAACAATTTGGAGTATAGAGATCTCAGCATTCAACAATAACATTTCAACAAGATTTAATCTTTATAACAAGAATAATACCACAACAATTTAACCATCATACTATACAACTATCAACTATCAAGAAGATCCGCACATTTTTCATCCATGAACTATGAACTACTTAACATTACAGCTTTGACAAAGTGAAAAAGAAATCGGCCTGTATTTTTTATTCAGTTTTACAGCTCCCCGATGAGCAATACTCAAATGTACACTTATTACGTCTACAATACGAAAGGTCGCTGAAAACTGGTCTCAAAAGTAGGATGTTAAACAAGACATATGTATCTTGGTAAGGTGACTGTAAACAGCTTTGTGCTATGCTGTCGGTTTCCCACTTCGGTGAAAGATCATCGAAATTCCTTTCTAAAGAAAAAGATAAAGATCTCGTAAGTCCGTTATCTTTTTTTGTCATCTAAGAAAGCATCATCAGTTTAGAACAAGAATGTAGAAAGCATCTGTTTCTGCTTTTCCTAAAGAGGTTAGTGGTCGAAACCGTGCAGTTAAATGCTGATGAATTTAGTCAAGAGAGCGCCGAAATCGTACCGAATAGGTCGAATGAAAAAAATTAATTCGAATAGTTATCAAAGGTAAAGTTTGATGGATTTGAAGAGGTCGTTGTCTCTTTGAGTTTCTATGGTGTTCGCCTCAAGACGTAAAGATAGATTTAACCTCCCCTCTTTATTTCTTAGTAAGCAACGCATATATTTAAAGCAGAGCACTTCACTTTAAGAAAATATATTCGAGTAAAAATAATGTGTCGACCTTTTTCATATAGTTTTTATTATTGGAGGTTTCTATGAATTGTAAGATATGTGATTTGAATAAATTTTTATTTAAATTTAATTATGAAAGTTAATAATTTTCTTTTTGATAAGATTGTTGATTGTTGTTATTTCATATATATTATGTAAAACAAATCTATTACTGAATTAGAAGTGTTTATATAACTAGCAATTGTATATTTCAAAGTTGAGTTAATGTCTACATATAATATTACTAAAAAATATTTGAAGTTAGTTTTATAAAATGTAGGAAATATATAAATGTAATAGTAGATAAAAAATAAAGAATATAACTTTATAAAAATGTAACAAATACATAAATATAAATATAAGATTATCAAATAATTTCACTTCTCACTTATTAAAAGCATCAAGTTTCCACAGTCCATGATAATCAAGTGCAATTTCTTGATTGAAACTGTGTTAATTTTATACATCAACATTTCAGATCATACTCCATGATCCATCAACAGAACTCTCTCTCTCTCTATCCTAATGATAGATCATAGAGTATGATATGAAGCATTGATGTAAAAAATTAATACAGTTTCAATCTAGAAATTGACACTTGATTGTCACATATTTTTTTCATACATATATATAAAACTATGTAAAATCTCAAACATCTCATTTGAGACAACATGATACGAATAACCCAATAATTACCATTATTAATTTTAGAAGATAAATCTCACATCAATTAGATCACAAATAATAGGACAATGCTAATCAAATTCATTAAGATCATAAAGGTTTCACAATTAAATTAGTATCAATAGAAGTATCCTCTCCAATAGAATTTCACATATTAGTATAATATGATGATAGAAAAGGAATTATAGAGAATGAAGTTCATTTTAAATATGATAAAACACCATTTTAAAATTTAAAACATTGTGTTCCTGCGTCAACACACCCTAACTCCGTTTTAATTGGGAACCATATTTTATATGGAGAAATAAATATTGTTCTTCCTTGTACGATGTTTCCATTACTCCTTTATACTTTCTAGAGTGTTATTTCTTAGTTTTCTTGGTTCACATCACCCTCTAAAAGCCATTTGCCTCTTATATTATTAACTTATTATTATTCCTCTTACCATAATTATTCCAAAGGCGACTCTTGTTGTGGGGAAAGATCAAACATAGGTGTGCGTCACATGTCACTCTCAAATGACAACATTTAAAGTATTTTTAATACATCTATGAAAAGGGAAAAATTGGTCTCACTCGTTACAAGCTAGAAACCTCAAAAAATGTATACATACTGAAAAGCTCCAAAATATAAATATGTTGGTGCCATGGCCTTGTCAAAGTGTCGGCTTACTAGTTGGGTGAAATTTTCCATATAATAATCTAAAATTAAAAATAAAAGAAGTAAAATTTTTAAAAGAGTGAAATAGATTTCTTAAAATATTAGAAATAGATTATATTTTCAACAGATTAAAATTTTAAATGGTGAGTTACAATTAAGGTTAGGAGGTTTTCAACTATATTAAAATTAATATAATTTAGAGTAATGTAAGTGATCATAATTATAGAAAGAATTAAACTCTTTATTCCTTTGTATATAAGTTATTATGGATTAATAAGAAAATCTAAAAAATTATTACAAGGCAACAACTTTAATATATAGATATGCCAAAAATAAATTTCTTCAAACGTCTATTTGGCAAAACAATTAGTTACAACATTCCATCACTCGATAATATGAATAAAGGAAATAGGATCAAAATTAAAAGAGAGATGGATAATCTTTTCCATAAATAATTAATCCTCCATGATGACTCTTGAGAATAATTATTGATAGAAGAAAAATTTAGATCAAAGAATCTAATTTACCTATAAAAAAATTCCACCTTAATTCACATCCATTCTCAAAAAGCATTAAAATAGCTTGGGTTTCCATTAAATTGTTTGAGCCAATGCTCATGGAAAAAGAGAAAATAAAATGGACTAAGACATCACTATTACTCTCAATTCCTCTAATTATTTTAGTAACCAAGTTACCACAACAAGATACATAATTATTAGTTTTAGGAAAATAGGAGGGGGAGGAATCAATTTTTCACATCTATTCCCCTTTTATAGTAAGAGAAAAACAATGGGATTTGAATTATCTAAACAATGTGAAAGAATATCTTAAAAAGAAGATAGGACCATCTGATAAGAAAATTTAGTTCTAATAGTTTATTTAAGAACTTCCAAAATAATTATCAAATTTTTTTGTAGGATATCTTATTAACCATTAAAAATTTTATGATTTCACTTTAACTAGGTCTAGTGAATATGTAAAATAGGTGAATGAGGAGGATGTCCTAAAATTTCCTAAATTTTAACTAATGTGTTATTTTAGCAATACCACTAATGCATCTAAATAATAAAAAAATAGGACATTCAAAGAAAATAAGGGAAACATTTTGTTTCTTATTTGCATAAGAAACACATTTTTAACAACTAAGAAATACTCTGTTTCTATTATTATTATAAGTAGGACACTTATTGACACAAAATAACCAGGGAAAAAATCCATCTAGACCATTGGTGTTTATTCCATTTTTCTCTAGCAACCAAAAATGTTTAATCCCATCTGTCTTTTTCTTTAGAAAAATAATATATTAGAATCATTGAATAGTCTCCTTCAAAATGATAACCCCAAGCAAGAACACCATTTTCCTCTAGACAATTAAAAGGTCATTCCTTAGGACTAAATGAGAGAATAGTTCATGCTTTAGGGAAATCATATTTAGACTAGATACTAGGATCCTTCCAATGGTATATCTAAGAATTCCCTAAATAATAAGAATATTTAAAGCTAGATACATTTGACCATCTAGATTCATGAAATATTTCACTCAAGGTTTTTTGAATAGGCTAATAATATAGAATAAATTAATGGAGATCCTAAGATTTTTTAAAAGGAGATAGACTTTTTTGAATACTCTAGAAGAGACTTCCCTTAACATTATCTTCCAAAACAGCACCAAGATACTTGTATAAATAATTTAAGCTCAAGATTGATGAAGATACTTGTATTGATCCTAATATAATTTATCTAATAGAGATTGAATATTAATATTGATTTATCAAAGACCAATACCACCATATTATTTAGGCCTAAAACTTTGATAATAAATAACTCAAATCCATTCATGGGAATTCAAATTCCCTATTTGATTTTTTTCTATAGATCTACAATCAAGATCATCTAGAAAATACTTAAGAGTTAAGAGGACCAAGAATATATAAATAGGAAGAGCCTATGAAATATATTTTAATAAAGTCAAATATCTAGTGAAGGGTAACCACATGAAAGTCCAATTACTAAATCTCATACAATTTTTTTCTAAAATCATATTTTTCTACTCTCTACTATGTCTAACAATGGATAACAAAAATCGTAGAATAATCCAAAGGAAGAGTATTAGGATTAGCTTGTAATATGTTCATAAGGGTTGATGGGTCCACTGGTAATGGTAAAGGTGAGTTATGGAAATATATATTTAATATTACTTCCCCACATTTAGACACTTAGTATGGTATAATAAATGAGATGAAAAAGGAGAAATGAGTGACTATTTTTATTCTCCAAGTGCGACCTTGGAAAGAGGAAATAAGTGTCTTTCATAATATTCCATGATTTATTGAATTTAATTTAATGTTTATCTTCCATGTTTGGGATGAAAAGTTGGAGGAAAAGTCTTGGAGCCAAAGTGAGTGTCCTTTCACATTTTGGGATGATATTTCAAGGGTTGGGGACATTTCGAATGAAGGGTCATATCTAGGAGCCTTGTTTGGGGCTTATGATTTCTTCACACATCTATAAATTTAACCTCTTCGATTTACAAAATAAGAGCAATAGTTGAATGTAGAGTTTTATTGTAGGTACAATGATAGGTTAAGGCATAAAGAGGTTGTTCACAAGTGCCTATTACTATGGTGGGTGCAAAGAGGAGAATAAAAGTGATTGTATTGTAATCTCATTTGTTTCAAGATAACGCATACTTGGTTTCTCTTCTTGGTGGAGATTTTTCCCACAAGGTTTTCTCCATGTAAATCCTATGTTATGTGATGATCTTGTGTTGTTGATTTCTCCTCAGTACTAATATCTTATGGTGATGTTATTCTTTATATATTGTTGTTATGATTTCACTTAAGGTGGTTTAATTAAACATATTATGTTGGTTGATTTTTGACATCATAAAAAAGATGGATCTAATCATTTGGAATGCACAAGAAGTGGGGTCCATAAAATGTTCAAAAAGTGGTAGTGTTATTCCTTTATTTTTTTAATTCATCACACTTTGATTCAAAATTTGAAGCACTTACACATTGTATCTTACAAAAATAAGTAAAATGAAATTTATATTTTTTATTCTAGTTGCCAAATATGCAATTTATTCAAATTTCCAAATTATATAGATTAATTTTTAATAGGTATGTATAAAATCCCCTTTTTAAAAGTCACTTTTTAGGACCATACAATGCATGTCTATGGAAGCCCTAATTTGACCTTAGTAAAGTAATTTTCTAATTCCTTTTAGGGAAATATGTGTGTTGAATTAATAAGACAACTAAGAATGGGGTGAATTGGTTGTAGAAAATTAAATATCAAAACCCTCAATAGTAATTACATCCACAAACATTCATTAAGCCCTGATTTTGTTAAAGTGATTAATCATGAAATGCAAATAACAAAAAATGAAACAACACCATACACAAGAGAACACTGCACATACGTGGAAAACCCAATGAGGTAAAAACCATAGTGAGGATTAGCTCACAATATAAGTAATTGAAAAATTACTACAAGGGCTCACTACCAAAATAGGACAGACTGTCCAAAAAGGCTCACAGTTAGGGCTCACTGCCATAGAAAGAAACAAAGAAGACATAAGAGAAATTTTACATAGAATACAACATCTCACTCGAACAAGGAATCCACCATGAATGCTCCAACACTTTCATAGCCATGCATGAAAGGTTGTGGACACCTTCAACTCACTTTATTTAGGAATCCAACACTTTGAATTTCACATTTCTCTGCTCGAATTCTCATCTAGGATTCTACAATTCACATCACACTCATCACTTGAATCAATCTCACAACTCTCTTGTCTCTTTCTTAAAGCTTAAAATAATGCCACTCTTATTTATATCAACCTCAACCTTGAAAAGCTTCTCTAAGGTTAGCAACTATCTATTACATTTAAAATTTCTAATTAGGTCGACACCTAAACATTCCCATGGTGGATAAGAATGAAGGTTACCCATATAAATATTTAGTTAGCACCCAAATTAATCCTACCATACCTCAACAATCTTTCATAAACTTCATATGTATTACTAATACAAGGTCAATGAATACTCATGTTAAATACCATCAAACATTAAGTCCATGCTTCCTTAAGTCAATCCAAAAATTGTAAACAAAAAAATTTACTTGAACACAATCTAGAAGAATCTTCAAACCACTTGGGATCCAAGAAAGATGTCATCCAAACTCACATCATAGAAATACTTCAACCTAGAACATTCGATAAACCTTTTTCACACATTGATGCATGAAAGCCACACTATACTCCACCAAATCAAGTGAAACCTTGAATTCTAAAAGATACACACATTATAAGAAAATTCCTAAATCCACACAACTTGAAGCCAACCTACAAATAAATTTGTAGAAAATACATTTCTCCCAGACCATAGAAAATACCACTAAAAAATTGGTTCACATATTGGTGAAAATGTCTCACTCTGCACAATGATCTAGAAACCCAAAGTCTAGAAATAACAACTTCTGATACCCTTGGAAAACATATCAGATCTACATAGGCATAGCATCAACATAGAAGAAACATGGAGCACATCTCAGAACATACTTGCAACACTATTTTCTCTATTTATCAAATTTTCTTAAAAGCACTTGGAAACTACATATTAGAGACACCATCTTAGTGCAATAATTCATTCCAACACATCTCCCACACTGCAACATAAAGATAACTCTATGTACTCACAACACTTCCTCAATATCTCAACTATACATGCACAACCTGAAACAAACTACTTTCCTCTTTTTCACAAGTTTCTCAATATCCTCGACATATTCATCATGCAACTAACTTGCTTGACACATAATTGACATCAATGACAACACTAGCATGTTCCATCCTATTGAGATCAATGAAAGCACCTTCATACTTGTAGCAATCTCCTCCCATGTCATTGATGGCAACACATAATGTGGAAAACCATCAAAGACAACACAATAGCTCTAAACACACATTCTTATGATTTTCTTTCTTTTCTCCCCCTAAGTAGATATTTTTTTCACATGATTCTTGTTGTGTTATGGAGACCAATCGGACTTAATTAAAATCTACATAATTATCATATTAACTAATTTTTTTGTATGTAATTAATATTTTGTTACACCTGTATTAAAATAACAATTGCAAACAATTATTAAATGTTGTAAATGATTAGTTATAGTATTTATTTAAAGGAAAATTGCAAATAGTTAATTGCAACTACCCAAAAGAAAATGTGTCATTAGGTCCATGAGAAAAAACCAATGTCCACACTTCATTTGTAATTAATGGGTCATGCATGGGAACATATTCCAATACTTCGATTAGAGTTTGGAGGGTAGAAGGTCATAAAAATGTTAGCAAAAAATCACAGAGAAATGTCTAGAAAAATGTAGCAAGTGTTGTGGGTACTTGTAGCAAAGGTTGTGTAAAAAATACAGTTAAAAAACATGATGAAAAACATTGTTGTAGGGTACAAATGTTGTTGCATGTGTTTGTAAAGGTTATTTACTAGAGGTTTAATATATTTTGGACCCTTTTTTGGTGGAAATAGGCCTTGATTTGGGTGAACCACATTAAATCATTATGTTCTTTTATTGTCCATTTTTCTCAATTTTCTAAATCTATTGTGTCTTCACATTTTTCTATATTTTACTTGATAATTTATTGCCTCTAGTAACCTAGCAAGTGGTATCAAAGTGAGTTGTGTTTAGTTATCCTCTACAAGAAGGTGACACAATTGAGTGGGAGTCTCACAGTTGAGTGGGAGTTATGGCAGATGAGGTTAAGTTGAAGGTAGAAAAATTTAATGCATATAACTATCAGTTATGGAAGATGTAGATGGAGGAATATCTATATCAAAAGGATTTATGGTAGACATTGGAAGGGAAAGCCAAGAAACCATCAATAATGTTTGATGAGGATTGGGGTATTTTGAATAGAAAGGAACTTGGAAATATTTGTTTATGCTTGACTCAATTGATGGCATTTAATATTTCAACATCAAAGACAATGGAAGATTTGATGCAGACCCTAGTGAAGTTATATGAAAATCCTTCCACATCAAATAAGGTATCTCTTATGAAGAATTTATTTAATATAAAATGGTAGAAGGTGGGTTAGTTATCGATCATTTAAATGAGTTTAATATGGTTACCAGTCGATTGAATTCTATAAATGTTAACTTTGATGAGGAAGTTAGGGATCTTTTTATTTTGTGTTCTTTGCCTAAAAGATGGAATAGCTTAGTAATGGCAGTGAGTAATTTTATTTCTGGTTCAAATATGCTAAAATTTGATGATGTTGTTGGTGTTATTTTGAGTGAGGAAATTCATATGAAAAGCTAAGGTGGTACATCTACATCAAGCGGCATTTTGAATGTAGAAAGAAAGGGAAGAACAAAGGAGAGTAAATAATTATGGAGGTCATGGGAAGCCATGAGGAAAATCAAAGGATAATATGTCCCAATCTAGAGAGAAGAAGGATTGTTGGTATTGTGGTAAGCTAGGTCATTTAAAGAAAGACCATTGTTCTCAAAAAAATAAAGAATGAGACAAAAGGGATGGAAATAAAGAAGAAAATTTGGTAAGTAGCAAATCTGTTGAGGATGTTTTGATTCTTTCTCTTGATGATGCTGATGATTCTTTGGTGTTAGGTTCAGGGGCTTCATTTTATGCTATACCCCATATAATTTATTTTCTTGATTATGTTTGAGGAGAATTAGGGTTGGTTTATTTCAGAGATAGTGAACCTTTTCATATAATTAGAAAGGGAATAATCAAGATCAATTTGTAGAATTGGAATCATTGGCTACTACATGAGGCAATGAACGTTCCAAATTTAAGTAAAAAATTAATTTTTGCAAGGTAACTAGATGATGAAGGTTGTGTTGTTACATTTAGTAATAAAATTTAAAGTTTACAAAAGGTTCCTTAGTGGTAGAAAAAGGTGTTAAAGTAGGAACCTTATATCTTTGTATAAGTCATACTATTCCTTCTAGTTTACTTGTTGTAATGAAAAGTCAATGTTCAAGAACTATTGTTGCAGCTCAATAGGTAAAAATTTAGATAATTGCTATGGGTTCTTAAATAATAGTGTGGCATAATAGACTTTGGCATATGAGTGTAAAAGGTATGAAAGTACTTCATTCAAAGAATGTTTTACCAGGTCTAAAATGTGGTAATATTGATTTATGTGAAATTTTTGTATATGGAAAACAAAAGACAATTAGTTTTTGTGAAGGAATTTTTCCTTAATCTTCTTTATGATTTTTTTATTTTATATGTTTTTGGATTTGGGATGAGTCCACGGACAAAGAAAAAGTGTTTCCAAAAGGCACACAATGGGCCATGTGGTTGTTGCACAACTTTTATTTCTTGTCTTCCTTTTGGTATAAAGTAGAGGACAACTGTTAGCCGAAAGAGAATTTCCTCTGAAGCTATTTTCATATATCTAAGAATCCCCACTATTCAACATGTCATCTCTTCATTACAGGCAGTTTGCACTTAAAAGTAGCAATCTCTTATAGAGTTTGTCATAGTATGTTGGGTCTTCCTTGCTTTTAGGATGGAAACTTCAAGTTAGCATCATCAAGCTATGTGATTGGTCAACCAAAGTTCTTCCATGCTATTTTCTAGGATCTAATCATTTTCAAATAGCAATGTTTGCTAAGTATCTAAATGACATAAATGTGCTAGTTGAGAATTAATGAGAAAATATTGTCATGACCTAATTAAATATATACAATTGGATTTTGAGCTATCAGATGTTGGAATCTAACATTATTTACTTCTAGGAAATAAGTGGTGGTTCTCCCTTTTTAGCAATAAATGGGAGGCAACAATAAAATAGAAGAAGTTTTCCAAGCCCCTTTTCCAAAGATAGAAAAGTTATTTTAGTTTTTCATTACAGTTAGAGATATTTTTGAAGTATAATTTGAAGAACACTACTTTTCTCTGACATGTTATATTGTTTTAGCTCAAACTATTATCAGATTGGCATCCACACTTTGTTTTAAAGTTCATTTGATATTTAAGCATGAACTGATTGGATGAAATCCTTAAAACAGTGCATTTTATGGCCTTTGTCAAGTTCCTTCTTTATTCTTTTGTTTAGAAATAAACACTATTTTGAGGATAATTCAAATAGTTTGAGTATTTGATTTTCATGATATAGGCTTACATGATATAGTGATAACCCATAGTAATTGGATTATGTGTATCAAACCTCTCTAGTTTCTTTAAGGGTTATTGTTTCTTCATATTATGCTATAAAAGGAGGAAGAGTTTGTGCAATTTGTAAATGTGTTTTTGCTAACTTTTGAAACTTTTATGCTTGATTGGACTTTAATGAACACTTCTTGTAGGGAGATTGAAATATTGCATTGTTCTTGTATTTATCCTTTTTTATTCATTCTCTTCCCAACAATGAGGGGTTGTGGTGTTCTGTGTCTAACATATCATTAATAGAAAAATAATTGGGTTTCAAATGTTGTAAAATCTTTTATACACTACCATTTCATGTTTTATATTTACATTTCCTTCTACCCTTTTCTCAAAACTCAAAGAAGAGTTGACTTTCTACAAAAAAATCCTAGAGGTTTTCATGGAAGCACAAATTAGTTCCCCACTCACTAAATTTCCCATAAGGCTTTAAGAGACGTGCAAGAGTTGATTATAATTGATTCTTTTTCTCACATAGTTAGTCAAACCCAAAGTTTTTTGAATGCATGATTAGAAGTTAGAAATATTTCATAAATCAGGCCAAGGAAAGAAGCTAGAAATTTCATGCCCGGATTCCAAACAAGAGCATCCACAATCTAGGTCATTTCTAGTACTCCCAATTACCCACCTTGGTATATAGGAGAATAAGTCCTACAGGTTCTATATCACTTGTCAGGAGTAATAGAGTGAGAAGTGAGA
The DNA here is from genome assembly GCA_007258455.2 of Sequoia sempervirens. Taxonomy (NCBI): domain Eukaryota; kingdom Viridiplantae; phylum Streptophyta; class Pinopsida; order Cupressales; family Cupressaceae; genus Sequoia; species Sequoia sempervirens. Next base: position 244,647,543 of record VDFB02000015.1, read on the forward strand.
TCCCAGAATCTACAACCTTATCTACCCAACCTAGAGGAAAAAATTTCCAAACTAGAATACTAGTCAGTATATCTGATTCATAGGAATCTACTCTCCATGGCTTACTTAGCTACCCATGCTTCTATAAATTTCAAAACCTAGGATACTGGTAGACTACTACAACCACCTATGTGACCAGACATATGGCCTACTATACCTGCTAATGACATCAAAGATATTCCATTTTTTTTGGAGAATACTTCAAAACCCCCCTAAATACCTTCAAGATATAGCAGAGGTATGTATGGTATGTAACATAATAGGGGAAAATATTTCCCTTGGGTTGTTGGTTGCCTCCTTAAGAGGAAAGGTTCAAGATTAGTATCCATTTTTCACCTCTAGTTATATCTACTCCTAGGATCAGCTCAAAGAAAGGTTGTTTGAACACTTCATAGAGAAGGGAGATCGCTCTTCATTACTCCATCAAGTAATCACTATCAAAAAATTCTTGCAAGATTCCATGAGTTATTTCAACACCAGGTTTCACAAAACCTAGAAAAGAATCCTCGTGACTGTTTAACCCCTAGCTACAATGGTATTTATGTTCTACCTAAAGGTTTTCAACTTAGACACAAAAATTATGATAACCTCTATGGGAGTGGATATCTTACCTGATGCATGCATACAAGTTGGTTGTGCATGAGGAAAATAGGTTGATCTATGTTGGAAAACTTCCACCACAACCTTTGATGCTTGTATTCATAGAAATTTCTGGTGGTCTTTAGGAAGAAGCTACTCCAAGCACTTCAGTTACACAAGTGGTGACATTGGCCACACCAAAATACATGTATGTGTACCCCTCTACAAAGACAAGCACGTCGAGCTCTTCCTCTATAGTAGTAGACATCAAACGATATGAAGAGTTTCATGTAGTCTTTCATTAAAGAGTTGGTTCTCATCAAATGACAACACATGATGCTTCTGAAGTAGACCACTCAAACCTATGGTGGAGTAAGGCCATCCTATCAATAGAACATGTAACAAGGACCCTCAACAAGAGGAGGTCAACAAAAGACATCTATAAGCTAGACAGTTCTAGTCATTATTGCACTATAGATAGTCAAGGACAACCTAGTAGAAGATGAGAATGTATAGTGCTTCCCATGTAGTGATAGTCACATGTGAAATTTTACAACGGGAAATTTGCAACATAAGATAGTAGAACAATGAAACAAGGGTGTGCTCCTAAATGCGGAAGAATATGAGTCCCTTGAAATGGAAAATGTCTACTTTAGAGTACAAATGTAAGGAATTTCTTTAGAGTAAGAGCTAGATATTGCACCCAGCCATGCACATTTTTTGTGGATGGAGGAAGAAGATGCATTCATGATTGAAGCTCTAATGACTAGTGTCCCACAAGTACAGTTAGATTGCAACATAGGATCCAAAAGAAGTCTCACGTGAGAATACATACACCAAGCTCTGTTGTATCCTTAGCCACATGTCAAACACTACTGCAAGAAAAGTAGGCTCCATAGGCCATTGGCCAACCCACTCTGTAGCCATGAACTTCATCATTGCTAGTGAAGTAGTTGGATAAGATATTGAGCCCATTTGTGGATGATTGTTTTCCTTTGAATATGAGAGAGATACCACTATTTAACCCTAAGGCCCAACTAGTTGGAACACTCAATGTGGTGGAATAGTTGAAGAAGGAACTTTCTAACTTATCTTTGTGGGATGCCATATCCATTCTTGAATAATAGATGTTACTTTGGGAAGCATTGAAGAAATAAGAACAAATATTGCAGATGGATATGACTTTATAGTGTGATCAAAGTAAAGATAAAGAAACCACGTCAAATCATCAAGCTTCGAAAGCCACAACTTATGTGAATGATATAGACAATGCAAAAGAGAAAAAGGTAACTAAGCCAAATCCCACACCTTTGTTTTTAATACTCAATGTGGGTATGTTCAGGATCATGATGGGCCAAAAAGTGGTGATATAATGGGTATGTGTAGGGTATGTGGCTAACTACTTTTTTTTACCCAAAATTAAAGAAATGAAAAGGGTTTTTACAGGATATTCTTAGCTTTCCACCAATATAAATTATACTTTAATTTGAATTTAATAAATAATTATTATTCATTTTCTATTTGAATTATGACTAAAGTCCTAATTGGTAGGATAATTGAAAAATATCTATATCTTTCAAACAGTATCACATTTTTTGAATCTGAAACATGCATCACATTCTATAGTTCGCATACTATAGGATTAAAAAATAAAAGAATTTCATGAAGTTTTGACCAAGTTAAGGTGGTCAGGCATACAAGTTTTAATATTTTTTTAAGTTGTAATAAGAAATACATAATTAATTATTTACTTGGAAAAAAACTACAAAAAAATATGCATCAGATCAGTACATGAGTCTGCTACTTATATCTAAAGTATTATAAAAAAATATTATCATTTTATTGTTGTTAGGGTGGTTAGACAGACACTGGCTTCTTAATTTTCCTAAAATTTAAAGTGCTACTACATTAAAATTTCAAATTTTCACCAAATAGATTTCTTTTTTTTAAAATAAACCTCTAGTAGTTTAGAATCTACATTTATTTTGGTATAGATTCTATTCTTACATATTTTTCAAATAATATAGATGACTTATTCAAATTTTTACGTCAAGTTGCCTAACTCTCATTGTTTTAAATTTTTTACCACTTAAGGGCCTATTTTTTCCATTATGATCCTACACATACCCTTGTGGGACATAAAAATTTGTATAATAATATGATTGATTCAGGAGCTAGTACAATAGTCATGCCAAAGCAAGTGTTTGATGCCCTAAAACTTAAGTTTGACCCCCTTGAGAAGGGAATCATGCAATTGGATGGAAAGAAGGTTCTAACTGTCAGTCACATTATATATATATATCTTTAACCCTCTTCTCATTTCCAAGCCAAATGGTCTTACAAGTAGTTGTGATAAGAATTCCCTTGGTCTTTTGAATGTATCTATCAAGAGATTTCACCATAAAGCTTGGTGGCTATTTGGCACTCGATTGGTCCCATCTAATGATGAGGACCAAGCACGGGGTGAAGATGAAAATGCTATTCAAATCTTTGCATCTAAAACACATAGAAAACAATGTACTGCTATGTTTTGAAGCAAGACATACCTCTTTCTTGCAAAGGGATAGATACTATGTAGAGGTGTTGGAAGACAAAGAAGATGAGTGATCAGACTCCTAAAGAAGAGGTGCTCCTCAACCAATTCATCAACTGTGACCCATTTGAAAAATTTCATACAATAGGGCTAGGCACCTATGTGATTTTTGATGATGATCAAGTCTTCCCAAAAGTGATAAAGGATAGAGAGGAATATGATGATTTGGGTGATAATCATCTATGGACCTTATACTTTGATGGTGCCAAATGCAAAGCCAGTTATGGAGTGGGTATTCAATTAGTGTCACTAAAAGGATCAAGGACCCTCAAGGATTTACAGCTTTAGTTCTCATGCTCAAACAATGATGCTAAATATGAAGCCTTGGTTCATGGTCTGATTCTCAAAGAATGGATGGGCATAAAGAGAATGTAAGCATTCAAAGATTCAAAGTTAGTTGTGAACCAGGTCCATGGTCAAGCAGCTATGAAGGATATAAGAATGAAGTCATACAAACATCAAATATGGGATTATTTCAATATATGTCATTCCTTGTTATCAAAACTATGGTGCTTATTAGATGGCTTCAATAAGTTCATAATTTGAACTAGTTTTCAATTCAACAACAAAGCATAATGTAGTACAGATCATCATCTGACCAAAAATCCTCGATAATGATCAAAACTGGTAGGTATTTAAAGATGATATTAGATCACTTCCTTTCTATAAAGATTAGGAAGAGCTTCCAACTATTCACAGCTAGGAGTAGAATCTCCTAAAGAATAATTTATTTAGTTAAAAGGAAATAAGCTTCATCAAGGTTTAATCTCCCTTGAATATCTTTTTGAATATGAGGATGTAAGAAATGGTAAATATAGGTTCATTGTGGACATAAGGGACTATGAAGATTTTTATGTCAAAAGAACTAGAAAGTTAAAAGTTAGAAGGGACATTTTTTTTAGAAGGACAAGGAAAGATTAAATTATCTATGTTCTAATTATGAAAGGGTTATATCCTGGACCTATGATGATCTCAGAGGGTATGGCTCAGACATAATTCAATATACCATTGATTGTGCAAAAGGATCAAAGCTTGTCCAACAAAAATAAAGGCTAGTCAATTTGAAGGTCAAAGCGTTGATGGTGCAAGAGCTCACCAAATTTGTCAAATCAAAGATCATATATCTAATTAAACATTCCACATGGGTTTCTAATATGGTACTAGTTTGCAAAAAGAATGGCATTATTAGACCTCTTTTTATTTCAAAGATTTGAATAAATCCTCACTAAAGGGCCATTACCATTTACCATTAATGGAGCAGATCCTACAAACTATGGCTAGATCAAAGATGTTTTCATTGCTTGATGGTTTCTCAGGTTATAACTAGATATGTGTAAAGGAAGGTGACCAATATGAAACAACATTTACCACTAAGTGGGTAATGTTTGCATACTCAAATATGTTTTTCATACTTTGAAATGATGGTGCGAATTTTCAATGAGAAATGGATAATGCTTTCAAACGATTAATTAATCTGATTATTGCGACATATCTAGATGACTTAATAGTTTTTTCAAAGTAAAAGGATGATCACTTTGATCATTTGGAAAAGGTTTTCAAGAAGTGTCAATAGTTCAAGATTTCCTTAAATCCCTAAAAATGTGTTTTTGGAGTGCCCCAAGGTAAGCTACTCAGTTTTGTAGTGTCAAAGGAGGAAATAGCAATAGATCCTAAAAGAGTGAGATCAATAATGGAGTTTCCCCTACCATTAAATATGAAAGGGTTGTAGTCTTTTCTATTGAAAATCAACTTTTTTAGTAGATTCATTTCATACTTTGTAGGCATCGCGAGACCTATCATGCTCATGCTCAAAAAGAACTTGATGTTCAAATGCACCACCAAGAGTAAAGAAAATTTCAAGAAAATAGAGGTAGCTATCCCTACCTACTGGTATTGGTTAACACAAACTTTTCCAAGGATTTTCTACTCTATGTATATAGTGGCCAACATAGCATAGCTTTGATACTCACTTAGAAGAACAAGGGAAATAATGGAGACCATCCTATCACATTTCACTCAAGGAATCTTAAAGGATATGAGGCCATGTATAACTTTGCAGAAAAGAAGGTTTTTTACATTGTTAAAAGCTTGAAGAAGTTCTAAAACTTGTTGTTGGGTATGTGCAGGATCATGATGGATCAAAAAGTGGCAATATCATGGGTATGTCTAGGGTATGTGGTTGATGACTTTTTTTACCTAAAATTGATGAAACAAAAAGGGGTTTTAATGGAGATTATCAACTTTCCACTAATATTAATTATGCTTTACTTTGAATTTAATAAATAATAATTATTCATTTTCTATTTGAATTATGACTAAAGTCTTGATTGATAGGTTGATTGAAAAACATCTATATCTTTCAAACAATATCACATTCCATGCTTCACATACTATAGGATTAAATATATATATAATTTCATGAAGTTCTGACCAAGTTAAGGTGGTTAAACATATGAGTTTTTAATATTTTTAAAATGTTGTAATAAAAAATCCATAATTAATTATTTACTTAAAAAAAAATTATAAAAAATATGCATCACATTGGGACATGTGTCCTCTACTTATATTGAAAATCTTATTAAAAAATATTATCATTTTATTGTGGTTAGGGTGGTCAGACAAACACCTACTTATTATCTTTTCCTTGAAATTTAAGTACTACTACATTGAAATATCAAATTTTCACCAAACAACATTTTAAAAAAAAAACCTAGTAGTTTCAAAACTACATTCAATTTGCTACAAATTCTATTCTCACATATTTTTGAAATAATATAGATAACTTATTCAAATTTTTACATCAAGTTTCCTAAGTCTGATTTTTTTTAAAAAATTGCCACTTAAGGGCCTATTTTTTCCATGATGATCCTGCACATACCCGTGTGGCTAATAAAATTTCCATTCTCATTACTTATCCTATTGTGTATGAATATACAATATAGGGAGACATAATTGAGAAGAGGGTCAATTGGATCACCAAGATTCTAGAGTATGATGTTGACATTAGACCAACCAAGTTGGTTCAGGGAAGAGGTTTGTGTGAATATCTTGTGTAGGAATCAAGTTCAATAGTTGAGAATGAGACTGATCAATTTTACACAAACCAAATCGAGTCCAACAAGTCCTGGGTGATGGATCAAACATAGTATATGAAAAAGGGGAAATACCTAACCAACTTTCCATATCATGAAAGGTGATACTACCAACTACAAGGCACCATGTATGTTTTAATTGAGGGAGTTTCATTTAAAATAAATTACAATGGTTTCCTACTCTGATGCTTGTACAAGTAATAGGTAGAAAGAGTTCTTAATGAATTTCATAGCAGTCTTGAAGGTGGAAATTTCTCTACCAATTCTACTAACTTGAAGATAATGCAAGCAAGTATTATTGTCCCTCCATGTTTTCTAAAGTACACCATTTGGTGCAAAAGTGTACTCAGTACCAATATTTTTTGGTAAGAGAAAGAATTCTACTTTTCCTTTGAGCCCAATTGTAACTAAGAAACCCTTTGCTCAATGGGTTTTAGATTTCATCAGAATGATAAACCCTCTTTTCAGTGTTGGCCATAAGTGTATCCTTATGGTGATTGACTATTTCACAAGGTGAACAGAGGAAATTTCCATAAAAAATGCTATGGAGGGTGAGATCATCAATTTTCTTGAAGAGCTAGTAACCATATTTGGTTCACCAAAAACCATCATATCCAACAATTCTTAGGATTTTGTAGGTTTAGGGATGTCATATTTCACTATCAAACATGGGGTTTACCTTAAACCTTCATCAAACTACTACCCACAAGGAAACGGGTTAGTGAGGTCGACCAACAAAAACCTAATTAGGTTAATCAAGTGCATCAAGTCAGAGCGACAAAGAGATTGGCACAAGAACCTATGAGCTACTTTCTGGGTAGACCAGATTACTCCCAAGCAAATCTTGAAGGCCTCTCCTTATGAACTAGTATATGGAAAAGAGATAGTTTAACTTGTTTCCATAGAAATCCTTGCTTTGCAACTACTAAAGGTCCTAGAGATTGAAGAAAGTGACAAAATGGAAGTATGTTTGGTGAAACTCCTTAGACTTGAGGAAGATAGAGAAAAAGCTCATGGATGCATAATTGAATGCCAATAGACAATAAAGTGATGGTTCGATAAAAGGACCTCCAACACAAATTTTAGGGAAGAGAGCCTAGTACTAAAGTATGATGAGCGCACTATAAAACTAGGACAACATAGAAAATTTGAAGTGCTATGGAAGGGACCCTTTTGCATCAATACATGCAAGGAAAAGAATGCATATGAGCTTGAAGATATGGAAGGTAATGCTTTGGATATACTGGTGAATGTTATTTATCTAGAATTATTCATTAAAATACATAGTTCTTTAAAAAAATTCATAGTTATGTACCATATGTAAAAAAAATTTGTAAATACATTTTAGGTTTTAGAATAAGCCATGAGAAAAGCATAGAGGAAGTCAAAAGGTATTATATTATATTATATTCATAAAAATTTATAATGTAATACAAGCCTAGGGATTAGATTTAATCTTTAATCTCTCTTGACCAAACCTCAAAAAGAGTCACATAGAAAAAGAATAAAAAGGGAGGCAACATGAAAAGAATAGTAAGGCTAAGCCTCCAGTCGTCAAGGTAGTCGAATCAACTCGTCATTGGGTTTTCTTCTTCTTCTTTTTCAAAAGCAAAAGAAAAGTTGAACACACAACACATGCAAGCTCCACACAACATGGACCTCATTTATCATTACCATGGCTATACACCAAAAACTAGAATTGTTTCTTCAAATCAAGCCCAGAAATACATTCCATGCCATACTACTACAACAGGAAGGTGGTTGCTGGAAAAGATGATGAATGATGGATTTCAAGCTCCATGGTGTAGAAGTCAGTGAGGAAAGGTAGCCAATCTACATTCATCCCATAATCAACGTGCTTACATATATCCTTGGCACTTGGAATGCTGACACCAAGGATAGCCACTTCCACTATTCCACGAAGCCCTTCTAGCAGTACAAAGTCAAACATTTAGTGGAACAACTCAATTATCATTGGCTTCGAAATGCTCAGGTCAATCAAGGAGGCAATGAAGTTAGAAACAATATTGTAGTTGCTTCTCAACCAATTCTCATCTTCAAGGTAGTCAAACTCAACTACCCACTGGAACATAATGAGAATGAGGCAGCCACACATTTTGACTATACGCCTAATTCTATCATAGGAGGAGTATTGTGGTGTCCATGGTAGAAACCAAAAATTAGTTCCTAGGCTAGCTAACATTATGTCAAAATAGTAGAAGCTAGCAGAATGAGAGATAGTAGAAATAGATTGCTAAACTTAAAAGTTATTTTTCTGAATCAATATTACAATAAGGTAGCATAGCTATATATAGAAATGATGTGCTAGAAAACCCAACCAATGGGAAGTTTATTTTTGGCCAAACAAAAATGGAGAAAATACCAAATAGCTAGAGAGAAGGAGATGAATCATATGAAAAATTTGGGCATTGGGAGTAAATGCTCTCATATGTCAATCATCGACATGTGTCCTTTTCCATCATCAACATGAGCTAGCTTTCTTATATGAATATACATGGATTAATGCATTAAATTTTGAAATATTAAATAGGAATGTCTTCTCAAGAGTACTTTGGACTACTTTAACACATTTTTTAGTGCAATTAACTTATTTGTGAAAAAGGCGGAAAGGAGAACGTACTAATTCCATTCTCACAAAAAATTTGGGATTCTCTAGGGATATGGATCACAAATCCACCTGTATCACCTCGGTGATAGCATTTAATAGACCAACGGTAATGGTAGAGCCTTAACTACATGCACATGTGAAGGAATTAATTGCAACCAAAAGGTAGATTTTTCTAAGTAGCAAAAAGCAAGTGATCGTTTCATCAGAGAAACTCTTGAAAACTTCTGAGTATAGCCATGGTGGCACCATCAACATCTAGTAGAAAGGCTAGAACCTCATCTAAAAGGCTAGGTTATGTTGATATCTTTTAGAGGAATTCATTCACTAATGCCCCAACACTAGAGGAATGTCCATTTGAGTTTTGTAAATTAGTGCAATTGGATAATTGAATCAGATGAGAGAAAGTGTAGGACTTCACTAACAACATTTTTGAGCCAAAGTTGGTGAGTAACCCTAAAAGCCTTAGGGAGGGGCCTTTCCAAATAATTCTATAGCATAGGTCATCTAAAATTTTCATGTCTCAACTCTAGAATTGTAATTTTCCACAATTTATGTTGCTTGTTGTACACCCCTACCTAGAACTAGTAGATGCATGTGCCACAAGATTCAACAAGGAAACAAGAACTATTGTGGGAAATAGGAAAAAGGTTACAATTTTTTTGATGGAAATATGGGATATGTTGTGTATCCGTACAACTTATGGTTCCTAATGCTTTGACAAGGAAGATATGGAAACTATATGGGAAGCTAGAACCAAGAAGGGAAGCTTTTATGAGGATGAGATGAAGGATGGACCAGAGAGGGGTAAATTTTCTTCTCCCCTTGTGTATAGAAAGTTCAAGAAAGACACACAATCTATATTCTCAATGCTAGCCTAGATTTATGGCCTTGATAATGATGAAGAAGTCCAACCCTTCTAGATTAGGCTAAGTTTCATGCTTAAAAGGGAGAAAATTCAGAAGTATTATGACTTTGTTGATGCAATAGCTGAAGGAATGCTAGAGAAACTAAGGACCTATGATACTGAGTATAAATTTAGGTATTCTTCTTTCTTCACCCACTTGATTTTGCATCAAAATTTTGAGTTGATAGAGAGAATTTTTCCAATGTCTAGGCTTGATGTAAATGGTTTCTATCAGCCAATTTCTTTGTGGACTTATGTACTATCAAGAACATGCAATTACTATTGGTTTGTGGATTATTTCATGAGGCTAGTACTTCAAGACTTGTTTCCATGCCCTATGGGTTATTTTTATCCTGGGACCTTGCAATGGATGAACAATCTATCAACCTTGGATCATACATTTATCAAATTCATAGTTTCATCAGGGAGCCTTTCAAACTCCATAAATTTGTAATAGATATAGTCTTTACATTGGAGCCATCTCATCAGGAAACCCTTTCCAACAACTCCTATGGCACCAAACGAAAAAAGAGAAGGCTATATTTGATTCCCTTTAGCATCACCAATAGTTAGGTGACACTGGGGAAGCACAAGGAAGAGGGCGGGCTTACAAATAAACTAGAGGCCTTATGCTTGGTTTTAATTTGCGATAGGTGGGACTACAATCCAACAAAGCACCTACTGACTCTAAAACATGAGATTCAAGAGTATTTTGAGTCAAGGAGGAATCTAAATTAGGAAAGGCCAGAAATATACGTTGACTTGGCCCACATACCATTCAAATGAGCAAAATGGCCAAATTTCTATGTAGTATAGGCCAAGTATTACAAGAACCTCCTAATGGGTAAATCCCTCAACATGCAATTGAAACAAAAGGGGTGGTCAGAAAGGAAGAAGGAATATTTTGAGAGTTTTTGACAAGAGATGAGATTCCTCAATGCCCTATTCAAAATTTTTTAGCTACATAATGAAAGGTTTGAAGATATTTGTGATGAAGAGGCTGATACCAACAATAGAACTCTGAACACAAGTAATGAGATTGAAAAGGAGAAGCTTCCACACCATCCTTCTTTCCCTCAATAATCTGACAAGAGGAGAGGGTCAAACCAAAGGGACTCACAAGTCACATCCTCGTTTGGTGCCCAAAGCAAAGGGAAAATAACTTGACGGTCCCCAAGAAGGTTTGTCATGGTTATTAAAGGATAAATTTTGGTGAGACTAATTGCCAAAGGGTCAGAATGTACTAGTTCCAACCATGCAAAGAAAAGATGACTCAAAGACTTGGGTGGACCTGGTGTACCATCTAGAGGAGATTAAAAAATGGAGTTTTTTCTGTGAAGTGTTTCGACCATCGTGGCCTAGGTAAGTTTTACTCCCCCTCTTCTTCTTGCTTTTGTGTCTCTAGTTACTCTTCTGCCCCCATCTATAGCAAAGATTCCTTCAATTGTAGACCCCAATATTTTGGTCTTTAATGAACCACAAGACATTTTTAGCAATGAGCCCTATGAACTAACCTCGTGTGTCAAGTGAGCAACATCTACTTCATCTACTATTGATTCTTTGATCACCCTATCAAGGGCCCCCATGTAAAGAGTTGAAACATTCATGTTACCCATTACTCTAGGTCTATCCACTTCTAGGAAAACATCTCTCATTCTAGCCATTTCTCTTTTTCACCCTAACTGGTTTTTTTCTTGCCCAATCTTAATTTGGTATCCTACCATTTTCCATGATAGCACTCCCATTTTCCTCCTTGTATGCTCATATTTCTAAGGTCTCTCCTTCCATTATCCTTTTTGGTCTCCCTCCAAGTGCTTCCATTACAACAAAAAGTATTGAAACCTCACAGATTCTTCAAGAGAATTTTGATGCAACCAAGAAAGCCTAACAATCCAAAAAGCAAAAATGATTAGATTAAATAATGTCATGCTACCAGCTACCAAGAATATTGAAGCTCGCTTCAATGAAGAGAAAAATTCTCTATTGATCACTACCATGAAGCAACTCATGTCCAATCCCAATGGAAAAATGCAAGTAAAATATTATGACATTAGAGCTATGGGTTTGGATCTAAATGAAACTCAGCCACATGACAAGGTGGTCCTAGCTAAGGCCACATAGAAGGCATTATATGGAGACTATGAAAGGTTGGATAGGAAATTGAAGAAGTGTGAGGCCGAGTTGATAAACAAAAGGGAAATAGTGAGTAGGATGGAGACAAAGATCGATGCCTGAGATTTCAAGATGGATCACATAAGACATACAAAATTAGCAAGGGATGCAACCAAGTTGCATGAGGAGGCCCAAGGTGAAAAAATTTAGTTGTAATCCAAAATTGAAAACCTAAGAGTTGAGCTTGATACTGAGTACCAAAAAAACATGGAGTACCGAGGTACTTTGGAGAACATAAAGAGAGAACTAGATGATGTCTGATCTCAAGCTTTTGAAAATCTATAGAAGGCCTAGGCAGAAGTAGAAAATTCAAGACAAGATAAATATAAGATTACATTCACTTTGCAGGCTCATGACCAAGATATTAGGTGATTGAATTCTAAACTAATAAACACCCTCTAAGAGAAAATCCAAATGCTAGAGAATGTAAGAGCAAGAGACACTTAGTTCCATCAAGAGTTCACTACTGCATAAGGGTTTGGGACCCTCCAGATATTGAAGAACCTAATATCTACATAATGGGAGTGAATCATAGATGTAGTTTCCATCATCAAGCCTGCTTTATAGTTATTAAGGGATGCTCAAGAATTAAATGGAAAGGTTTGCCCATTGGCTAGCCAAATTCTATAGATATATGCTCCCCGAGTTGGAATCACAAAATATGACTTCTAGATTATCTATAGCCATTGATGATGACTTAAGAAGTGCATGGATTCCATATTGATGGGACACCTCTAGCAAGGAAAGAAAATTTGTCAATTTTAACAAATTTGCAACAAGGAGCAACAAATGTCAAATAGTGATGAACAAAAGGGTCGATGAAATTAGGAAGGATTTAAATGTTCTACTTATCCTCAATTTACCTTCCCTTTTCTCAATGGATGGATATGTGCTATCGATTGAACAAATCATGGATGCAGTCAAGCATAAGGATCAGATTTTTATGGAGCTCCCAAGTTCAAGCATGATGCCCACCATTTATGATATCGAGCATGGGGTCTTTCCTCTTTCACGTCTCTACCATCACCTTGTGGTTGTTTAAGCAAGATGTGGAGTTGTTTCTTTCAAGGAAGTATTTGGGTTGGATCAAGCATACAAGGTCATCTGTGCTCTCATCTGAATAGCCAATTTGAAATAAGAGGTGTAGCATTCTGCTTTCCTCAAACTCTAGGAACCACTAGAGCTCTAGGTTTGTGCCTCCTCAAGTGATGGCCCTTGTGATTCGCTAGAACTGTGAAACAATTTTACCATAATATTAATTTGGATTTTTTGATTTTATATGCTTTTGGCTTTGGGATGAGTCTATACTGAAAGAAAAAGTGTTTCTAAAAGGTACACAATACATCATGTGGTGGCTATGTGACTTTAATTTATCATCTTCCATTTTGGAGAAAGCGATTTTCATAAATCTAATAATTCTTGCCCGCATGACACACCATGTCTACACTACATGCAACTTGCACTTAAAAGGAGCAATCTCTTTTGGATTTTTCCATAGTATGTTGGGTCTTCTTTGTTTTTGGGATGGAAACTTCGAGTCATTGTCATTGAGCTATGTGATTCTAATAGGCTATTTTCTAGGATTTGATCATTTTTAGATAGTAATCTTTGCTAAATATCTAAATGATATAAATGTGGTGGGTATGCACAGGATCATCATGGGGAAAATATGCCCTTAAGTGGAAAAAAATTTAGAAAAATTAGAGTTAGGCAACTTGACGTAAAAATTTGAATAAGTTATATATATTATTTCAAAAGTATGTAACAATAAAATCTGTAGCAAATTGAATGTGGTTTCTAAACTACTAGGTTTATTTTTTATTTCTTAAAATCTATTTGGTGAAAATTTTAAATTTCAATGTAGTAGTACTTAAATTTCAGGGAAAAAATAAGAAGTAGGTGTCCGTCTAACCACCCTAACCACAATTAAATGATAACTTCTTTTATAATATTTTAGATATAATTAGAGAACTCGTGTCTAGATGTGATGAATATTTTTTTGTAATTTTTTTCAATGTAAATAATTAATTATGATTTTTTTATTAGAACTTTTAAAAAATATAAAAATTCAAATTCCTAACCACCTTAACTTCGTCAAAACTACATGAAATTTAGTTCATTTTTTTAATCATATAGTATGTAAAGCATAGAATGTGTCACATGTTTTGGATTCAAAAATTGTGATACTGTTTGAAAGCTATAAATGTTTTCCAATCAGCTTATCAATCAGGACTTTAGTCATAATTCAAATTGAAAATGAATAATAATAATTTATTAAATTCAAAGTAAAGCATAATTTATATTGGTGGAAAGTTGAGAATCTCCTTTAAAAACCCTTTTTATTTCATCAATTTTGTGTAAAAAAAAAAATTGTTAGCCACATACCCATCAAATTGCCACTTTTTGGCCATTCATGATCCTACACATACCCCGGTAGTTGATAATTAATGAGCAAAGATTGTCGCAATGTAAATAAATATCTGCAATTAGATTGTGAGCTATCAGATGCTAGCATCTGGTAGTATTTAGTTTTGGGACATCGGCGGTGGTTCTCCCTTTTTAGCTATAAATGGGAGGCAACAACAAAAAATAAGAATTTTTCCTTAAAGTCCCCTTTTTTGAAGAAAAAAAGTTCTTTTAGTTTCTCATCAGAGATAGAGATATATTTGGAAATAGAATTGGTCGAACACTACTTTTTCTCTAGAATTTTATATTTTTTTAGCTCAAACTATTATTGGATTGGCATCCACCCTTTTTTTTTAAGTTCATTTGATATTTAAGCATGAACTATTTAGAAGAAATCTTTGAAACTATGCATTTTATCACCTTTGTCAAGTTCCTTCTTTATTCTTTCATTCATAAATAAACAATGTGTTAAGCTTAATTCAAATAGTTTGAGTAGTTGATTTTCATGTTGTAGGCTTACATGATATAGTGACAACTTGTAGTAATTGGATTATGTCTATTGAAATTCTCTAGTTTCTTTAAGGGTTATTGTTTCTTCATATTATTTTATAGAATGAGGAAGATTTTATGCTATTTTTGAATTTTCTTCTAATAAATTTTGGAACTTTTATGCTTGCTTGGACCTTAATGAACACTTTTGCAAGGATATTTGAAAGATTGTGCTATGCTTGTATTTAGCAAAGATTTTTTGTTCATTCTCTTCCCAACAATGAGGGGTTCTGGTGTTTTTTGTCTAATAAATCATTCATAGAAAAATAATTGGGTTTGAAATGTTGTAAAAGCTTTGGTGCATCACCATTTCATGTTTTATATTTATGCTTCCTTCTACCCTTTTCTCCAAACTCAAAGAATATTTGACTTTGTATAAAAATCTAGGAGGTATTCAATGAGGCACAAAATGGTCCACCACTCATTAAATTTCCCATAAGGCTATTGGAAAGACGTAAGCATTGATGATCAATAGTTTTCTCAAGGATGGGAAGCAAAAGAAAGATGAGAAATTGGAGCTTGTGCATACAGATGTATGGGGACCAACTTAGGTATCTTGTCTCAGTGGCTCTCAATATTATGTCACTGTTATTAATGATGCAATAATAAAGGTATGGATTTATTTCCTTAAGTAGAAATATGATGTATTTCAAAATTTTAAAAAATGGAGAAGCTTGGTTGAGAATGAGATGGGTAAAAAGTTAAAATTTCTTAGATCTAATAATGGTGGTAAGTATTGCAGTAAAGAGATTGAATACTATTGTTCTTCTAATGGTATTCATAGGTATAAAATGGTTCCAAGGACTCCACAAGAAAATGTAATGTTTGAGTGCATGAATAGTTCAATAATGGAGCATGTACAGACTATGAGGTTGCATGTTGGGATGCCTTTAAACATGTAGGGAAGAAGTTGTAAGCATTATTGTTTATTTAATTAATAGAGTTCATTCTAATCCTTTGGGTTGTGGTATTCTAGAGGAATCATGGATAGGTAAGAAGGTGACTTATTCTTTTCTCAAAACTTTCGGTTATGAAGCATTTTCACATGTAGTTTTTGAAAAGAGAACCAAGTTGGAAGCTAAATCAAAAAATGTATTTTTTTGGATATGGAATTGATCAATTTGGTTATAGGCTTTCATATTTTTAAAATCAAAAAATTGTGAGAAGTAGGGATGTCATATTCAATGAGAAAATGTTGTACAAAGATCTAGCATCATGAGAAGAAAGAAAATGATTATGTAGTGCTGGATGATACTCCAAATAGTGATGTTCCACTGGTTCCTCATTATCCACAATGAAAACAACAACAAATACCATGAGCTCCAATGAATGTTAGACAATCTTCAAGGATAAGTAGTCCTCCAAAAATATTTTCTCCCTCTTTATATTTCTTTTGTCAAAAAATTTCATTCGTGACATTTTTACACTTGTTTGGGCCCTCCTTATAAAATAAAGCTTAATGATACCTTGTGTAGACACATAAAAATGACCTAGGCCTGCAAGCTTCATTTTTCATTTTTCGTCCTAGCATAATTATGACATTTTAATTATGTTCTTGGTCCACATTTGACTATTAATTAAATAATTCATAATTATTTAATTAATTTAGATCTCTTCTATTCTTCATGATTATTAAATAAATAAATTGTATTTATTTATTTAATACGTCACAAATAGTCTATTATTGTCTGACAATTAAATAAATTTATTAATTTATTTAATTACCTTTACTCATTCATTCTTCCTGATAAATGAATTATATTTATTTATTTAATATGTCACTAATTATCATAATTAAATGAATTTATTTATTTAACTATTAATCATATCCTCTAAATTAAATAATTATCTTTCATTATTTAAAATTACTAAATTTAACATTTGCCTCATTTTAAATAAATGAAATTATTTAAAATGATCTCACATTCATCATTGTCAGTTCATTTTAGTAAATAATCTGAAAATTGATTATTTATTATCATAGAAAATCCATAATTTGAACTAATTTAATTCAAAATGGTAACCTTCCTCCAAAAATCAAGTAATTGAGAAAATTCTTGATTTTCCAAATCTTCTTTTTTAGTTCAACTCTCATCTTCTTGATTTTTTTGAATCTCACAAATCAAACAATCTTTATCTTCTTGATTTTTGAAAATCTTTATCTTTTTAAGTAATTATCTCATTTATTCTCTTCCACCGATTCGATATTCTTAGATGACATCTCGACCACTCATTTAATAATTTTTCCCTAACCCTGATTAGGATCTATCACCTTAAATCTCATCCTTTGATTTTAGGATTTTTTCAAAATTCAATCTCATCCATCCATTCAAAATTGCATTTTCTATAAAATTCCAATTTTGCTCACATTTTTGGACTTACACATGAACTTCATTATTCTGACGCATTGATGCTTGGATTTTATTTGGAATTTTAGTTATTTTTTCATAGACATAAACACTTAGATTTCATTTAGTTACTTCAAATCCTTCAAAGCTTGTGTAGGACATTATCATAGTCGAAGATTGCTCGCACATTGAATTTGAGGGTAACACAACAATCAACAAGTTAGAAGGTGCTATGAAGGTAAATCAAGGAAGTTTCAATGATAGGTATAATGATTTTATTTTTGTTTAGTTTCCATTGTGCTTGATAGTTTTCTTTGGGTTTATATGCTTTAATATTTGATAATCTAACCTTAGGAAAATAACCCTTAGATACACCTTGAATTAGTTTTGTAATGTGTTTAACACACTCATATTAGGTCTTGGGACCTCATAAACTAAATGAACTTAATGATACCTTATTTAGAGTGTTGTAAAGTGTTGTAACACACTTTCACACTTTTCACACTTACATTAGGTCTCCCTTTTTGCATTTCCTCATTGAAGAAGCACCATAACATCGAGAGGACTTTAATGTGACTCACATTGACAAGTTGAGGTCTCTCTCATTAGATGCCTATGCATCTAGACTTTCCAGTATAGCTCAAAGTAATCAACTATTGCCACCTACTCATCTCTCAGTTGTTGGGGAGTAAGGATCCCTCATTCTTCATGCCAAATTGATAAAATTACCATCAAACCATGAAGATTAAAAGAAACATAGGATCATCATGATTTAGGGTCTGAACATACTTCATACCTTTACACATTCCTTGTGGTAAGATGCAAACCTCCTTGTTAATCTACAAACTCTGAAGCCATTTCAAGGTCGAGGTTAAAATTTCCTACATACTCCATACTTCCTTCATCAAACACAATTATAAGTTGTACTCCCAAAGTTGGAAGTCTAAAAAACTTTGGACTTAGCAGGTTTAGCATCATCTTTTTGAGGGACTTGGTATCATGTATGACAAGGCTCAAGACTTGAACTTCTACAACCTGTTCAACACTTGCACAACATATACAACATAGCTTCAACCTTTGACATCAATGAAACTTTTACATTAATGCCCACATCCTACTTTACCAACTTAGGTCCATCTCACCTCTAACACTCTTTCATCATGCTAAGAATCTCCCTTGCATGATTTCCGCTTTTGACATCAATGACAACAATATGCCAATAATCTCCCCCTTTGTCATTGATGGAAAAACTAAATTCTCAAACCTCTAATGGTTTTATACCAATTGTGGATAACATTTGAGGTCTCATTACTCTGACTTTGACATTACTTCTGCTTTTCTCATCTTCATGAGCATTGCATTCTTTTCTCATGCTCCATTACTTGAGCATTTGCATAATTCTCTCCCACTTTTTCATCAATTGCAAAGGGTCACACTCTTAAATGTCTTGTTTTAAGAAACAATGCTATTGCAACCTTAACTTCTCCTTAGCAATGGTAGAGGGAATTTTTCTCCCCCTTTGACTAATACCAATTTATACAAATTATATACTCTCATACCAATTGGTACTCTCAACCTTTGACTGCAATGGAAAATCCAAATGCTCCAACTACTCTATACCAATTGACAACATCTAATGCTAGTTGAAGTTCCATTACATGCTTAGATCCAACTAGTTCTAATACCAATTGTAGACCTTTTCCTTTTAAGCTTTGTACCAATTGAATCATATTACTGACACCAATTGGTGATATCATGCCTTGATACCAATTCACATTCTGAACTACAATCTATCAAGTATAACAATGATTTGATAACAATAGTAGCTCCTCTTAGATCAACATCTTTGCACATCATCTACTACTTCATTTAGAATTTGCATCATTTCATTCTCTATACCAATTAGGGTGCTTTATACATTTCCATTTCATAACAAAGCATGAGCATTATCTTCTTCACCTACAAATGGCCTTCTCCTGACTTGATCTTCTCCTACTATTTCTAGGGATAAATTGAATGCCATTAAAAATCCACCTAGACTTGTTCCCTATAGTTGTAGGTCACTGATGTGAGACTAATGTAGCCTCATTTGTATCTCCTTGCTAACCTTTTACTTTCCACACTTTCTTTAACTTCATTTCTGTCATGCTTACTTTCTTCTCAAGAGTATGTGAGACTTTTTTCACTTTCGGAGATGTATCCTTCCTTTTATTCTTCCTCTTGCTCGGAACTACAAGTCTTATAAGATCAAATATATAATCTTTAGCTATGTGACCAAAGTTTTAACGCTTGTAGCATACTACATACATATTCCTTACAGGATTAATTAAATTCTTATAAATATATTGTGTACTCCTTCTAGGTGTAGTTCTACAATCTCTAGGGGTGATCCCACAATAGTAGTTTACAATTTTTGGCCAAACTAGACAATGAAATTATTATTAATTACTAGATCTTCACTTTCGGGTAGCTATAGTAGCTAAACCGTGAATAATTTGAAGATAATGCAAACTAGAGTCTCGTCACATTTTGTTTGTAGATTCTAAAAATATATTTTTTAAAATTTTTGGAATCATTTTACACTTCTTTTTCTATCTCCTACGAAAAATAGTTTTTTCAAAAAACAACATTTTTAAAAAGTGACATAGAGCGTAGAACACATAACTTCTTTTCCATAAAGGATAAAATTCTAATTCTTTTGAATTTAGATTTGTAACTGTGATATCTAGTACTTCCACTTGGTTAGATATTTTTTTATTGAATATTTTTTCTTTAATAAAGTTTTGAAGTCAAACTAATTACAATTCATATGTAGCGTGACCGTATAATGCATAACTTTTTTTGTATGTATCAAAATTCAATTTTATTTTTTTGTTCGATCAAGGACTTCAATATCTAGTGCTCTCATACTTTTTTTTTTTGGATAATCTACTATTTTTCCACATGTGCAGAACATAGACCTTCATTTTTGATGAAAAATCTATGTTCAATAAAAATAAAAAAACAAATACATAATAAAACCAAAACATATTAAGATTATATTCGTTGGATAGCTTGATCCGAGGACTACCTGATTCTAGTTGGGTTTGAGAAGATTCCTCCATTTTCATCATCAAACCAAGCTCCGAAGTGCCAAAATTTAGGGTATTTTTGTGTCTCAGAGGAGTGATGAGGAATAAGGGGGGTTCGAATGAACCCCCAGGGGTTTGAGTGAACCCCTAGAGGTTCATTCAAACCAAGGTTCATTCAAACCCTGGTTCATTCGAACCCCCTTTTTATAAGGGTTTTTGTTTGAATTTTGGCGGGAAAGCATTAAAAGGGTTCTCCCGAACCCAGGTTCTAGCGAACCCCTAATGAGTTCGGTCGAACCAATATGTTCGTACGAACCCCTAAAATCATTTTTTTTTCCATGCATTTGTTTTCGATGAGTTTTCCTTCCTCACTTCAATTGTAAACCACTATTATGGCTTCACCCCTAGATATATTACCATATTGATTACAAGCATAGTAATGACCATTTAACATGAATTATACCTAGTCATATTCATTACTTTTGTAGGGTGAGATGATCTTTGATTTGTCAAGGGTATGTGTAGGATCATGATAGGCCAAAAAGTAGCAATATGATGGGTATGTGTAAAACATGTGGCTGAAAATTGAAAAAATGAAAAGGGTTCTTAAAGGAAATTCTTAGCTTTCCACCAAAATAAGTTATGCTTTACATTGAATTTAATAAATAATAATTATTCATTTTCTATTTGAATTATGATTAAAGTTTTGATTAATAGGTGGATTGAAAAACATCTATAGATTTCAAAGGGTAACACATTTTTTGAATCGAAAACCATGTGTCACATTCTATGCTTTGCATGCTATAGGATTAAAAAAAATGAATTTCATGAAGTTTTGACCAAGTTAAGGTTGTCAGACATACGAGTTTTTATATTTTTTAAAATTGTAATAAAAAAAACATAATTAATTATTTACTTGGAAAAGAATTATAAAAAAATATACATCACATTGCGACATGAGTCCTCTACCTATATTTAAAATCTTATACAAAAATATTATTATTTTTTTGTAGTTAGGGTGGTCAGATAGATACCTACTTATTTTTTCCTTAAAATTTAAGTACTATTACATTGAAATTTCAAATTTTCACCAAATATATTTTTTTTAAAATAAACCTAGTAGTTTAGAGACTACATTCAATTTGCTACAAATTATATTCTTACATATTTTTAAAATAATATAGATAACTTATTCAAATTTTTGTGTCAAGTTGTCTAACTCTGATTTTTTTGAATTTCATCACCACTTAAGGGCCTATTTTTTCCATGATGATCCTACCCATACCCTTAACTTGGCATGTATCGCCCTGATGAATCTATCTTCATCATCTCTCTTACTATTTAGTATTTTTGTTTAGTGACTTGGAACTCATTTCAACATCTTCTTGTTAGTAACAATAGGTTTCTTTACATCTTCAATTTTGTTCTTCTCAGCAGTAGGCTTCTTCCCCTCTTTAGCTTTCTTTAATTTAGTAGTGCCTCTAATTAACTTTCCATTTGTAGAGGTACTTTATTTTGAGCAACTTATGCAATATTTCTCTATTGTTCTAAAGCTATCAAACAATCTTTAATTAGTAGAATTCCTTTTCCCTTTTTCATCACCAAGGTCAATCTTTACCCAAGTGATCTTGGTATCCTTTGCAACCTATTCAACTCACCTATCATTATGGAATCACCTTTCAATTTCAAACTTCTATCAATCTTCTTCTTGGCATCTTCTAACTCCTTTCTTAGTGAAAATATTTTAGTTTCCGACTTCTTGCATTCATCTAATTTAGACTATAGTTCTAATTTAAGTACATCTTCTGCTCTTTTTGTTTCTTCCACTTGTATCTTCAAGCTAATTACACTATGATTTGATTCTTGAATATTATTATTCATCTTTTTTAATTTCTTCTTGTGCATTACTCTTATATTCTTCATTTTGTTTTCTTAATTTTCTAATACCATTCATAGCACTTTTGAGCTTACCTTTTATGTCAACTTGATGCAGGAGAATCTAGTGGTGTAAGGGCAATCCTACATCACCCAAAAAAAAGAGTCTCATTTCATGTTGGTTGTTTCTTAGATGTTTTTTCTATTTATTGATACCCTTTTCGTCATAATGTAATTCCCAACTTATGGTTTTTCTTTTCTATTCCTAGGTTGAAAGATATTGCACTTTTAGTCTCCAAGAATTACACATGAAAACCTTCAAACAAAAATTTGAGGCACTAAATGGTCCTAAATCAGCCCTAATACTTGCTGAAAATAGCATAGAAAATTATAGGCATGTTCTTGACTTTGCGACCTTTTTAACGGTTCAAACGGTTCAAAAAATTGAGTCCCAGATCAAAAGTTATGGCTCCTAGAAGTTGGCGTACTTTATAGAAGATACTAATTTTTGAATGTACTCTAAAATTTGAATCTCAAGTTGTAACTTCTGGTGCTAGGCCACCAAAAACTCAAATTTGAATGTTATTTTGGCTCCAAGCTTATAAGGAGCTTTGTTTTTGGGCGGGTTTTTGATTTTTGGTGTAGTTTTTGTGGAACAACTTTGCACACTGCAAAAAGGATTATTTTTGTGATTTTCTATAACTTGCATCTATTGTAGAACTTGAGGATTTGAGATCCTCTACATCTAAGAAGTTCTATTTTCTAAATAATAAAATTATTCTTTAGTTTTTTGAGCTATTTTCTATGTCTCAGGTTGCACCCTCATTAGGTGGCATCAGAGCACGTTTTTTTGAGCATGTGGATAGATCACCAATCATGAGGTAGTTTTCACTAGGACTGTGATTGTGGGTCGAGGTAAAGAAAGACGCCTCCAAGAGTGGTGTTGGGTAGGGATGGTGGTTCTAGAGGTGGTTGAGGTAGCATAAATGTTGGTGGAAGATATCCACTAGTAGTTGAGGGTTTCAGATCCCTCAAGAGACAGATTGATGCATTGCAAGAGTAGATGACAAGAGGGTTAAAGCTAAGAAGGAGAGAAGAAAGTGAGGATGAAGAAGAGGACACAGATTCAGATGTAAGAGAGGAAGAAGAAGTAATTGATCAAGACCAAATGTGGTTGATAAGGGCCATTTCAAAGATTGGGAAATGACCCAAAGCAGAAGTCCCTAGTTATTCTAAAAGTCTGAACCTAGAAGAGTTGATTGAATGGATCAATGAGTTGGAAGAATATTTTAAGTATGAGGAGATAAAGGACCCAGATCGGGTCAAGTTCCCAAAAATGAAGCTAAAGGGCCATACCA
The DNA here is from genome assembly GCA_007258455.2 of Sequoia sempervirens. Lineage (NCBI taxonomy): Eukaryota > Viridiplantae > Streptophyta > Pinopsida > Cupressales > Cupressaceae > Sequoia > Sequoia sempervirens. The sequence goes on from VDFB02000015.1 coordinate 244,671,158, forward strand.
GTATTTGGTGGAAACAATTCCTCTTGGAGAGAAATTGAAGAGGAAAATGAAATATCACCAAATGGGATTGCATGGTGGAGAAACTGAAAAATCAGTTCATACTAGTGGACTATGAGCTAGATCTGTTGAAGAAATTGCAAGGGTTGATGCAAAGGAGAAAATATGCTAAAGAATACACTTAAAATTTTCACATGATGATCATCAGAATGAGTCATACAAAGGCTAAAAAATAGAAGGTAGCCCATTATCTTAATGGGTTATAGAGGAGCATTTAGGAGGAGTTAAGCCTAATTAGAATGACCACCATTAAGGATGCATACCAGTTTGCTCTAAAAGTTGAAGAGAAGCTGAAAAAAATATTTGACAACAAGAAAAAAGGATGAGGAGGTTAGAATGGAAAGGGTAGTGGAAGATCTTTTGGAAGCCGAAATGATGATGAGAAGAAAAATGAAGGTGTAGGTACTAGTTGAAACCAAAAGAATGATAAATTCTACTGACCTCATGATCAAAACAGTGGTGATCAAAGATGTAGAGGACAAGGGAGATCTAGACAAGGATCTGGAAGAGGTGGTTTCAAAGGAACATGTTTCTAGTGTGGTGAAGGACATCGAGCCTATGAATCTCTGCACCGTCAAGGAAGGGTTGCACATGTAGATGTGGAGGCTCAATTAGAACATTTAGATGATGTTGAAAGGGGAGAAGCCCTAGTGATTAGAAGAGCACTGGTGACTGAAGAGAAGGAGCCTAAATGGAGGAAGAATCTATTCTGCACAAGGTGCAAATGTGAAGGAAAATGTTGTGAAATCATCATTGACAGTGGGAGCACTAATAATCTAGTGTCAAAGGAGATTGTTACAAAGTTGAAGATGAAGAGGGAAAGGAATCCACATCTTTATAGGATTGCTTTGTTGCAAAAGGACCATAAATTTCTAGTCAATGAGTAGTGCCTGGTGAAGTTCAATATCGAGAGCTGCCATGATGAGGTACTCTATGATATTATCCCCATGGATGCATGTCACATTTTTCCGGTGAGGGTGTGGCAGTTCGACAGGTGAGCTATACATGATGGCCATGCAAACACTTATTCCGTAATAAAGGATGGTGTTTGTCACAAGTTGAAATCCCTAAAGGAGGCCAAATAAAAGGTATTCAATAGTGCTAGAATTTGATATGTTTATGGAAGAAATTTTTTAGAAGGTATGAAGCATGATCGTGTGTTCTATGCATTGACTCTTAGAGTGGGTAACGAGGATACTGAGAAGGTGCTAGTATAAGTTTCTAGGTTGTTGGATGAGTTTCAAGAAATTATTGATGATAATGTACCTGAGGGTTTACCACCATTGAGGAAGATCAGTTGTTAGTTTGACTTGATCCCTGGAGCTAGTTTTCCAAATAAGGCAGCTCACAGAATGACTCCAATAGAAAATGAGGAGTTAAATAGACAAGTTCAGGAGTTGTTGAGAAAGGGTCTGATTGAAGAGAGCCTAAGCCTATGTGCAGTACCTACAATACTAGCACCAAAAAAGGATGGGGAGTGGAGGATGTGTACAAAATCCCAGGCCATAAACAAGATAACAATCAAGTAAAAATTTCCTCTACCAAGGATGGATGACCTAATGGACTATTTCAGTGGAGCTTAGTAAGTTTCACAAAGATTGATCTAAAGAGTGGTTATCACCAGATCCATATTCGAGAGGGAGAAGAATGGAAGACTACCTTCAAGACCAAAAAGGGCCTGTACGAATTGTTAGTCATGCCTTTTGGGCTAACCAATACACTAAGTACATTCATGTGGCTCATGAACGAGATATTAAAAAAATTTCTAGGAATTTTTTTTATTGTGTATTTAGAAGATATTTTTATTTTTAGTAGAACTTTGGATGAGAATTTGATGCATATTTGGAGAGCCTTTGATCTGATTTAGGATCTAGACTAATTGTATAATTGAATGCTTAATGTTTACAATCTTTAAAATCCAAATTACATAAATGAAATTAACACATTAACATGGTTAATTAAGTGGAAATATTAAAGTGAAGAAAACAAAATGTGAGAGAGAAGGGGAGAGAAAATGCAAACAATCTGATAACGGATTTTTCCACAATCATGACTACGTCTCTAGGTCCACTCCAATGGAGTGAGACCGATCTGATTAATCTCTAGAAAATGATTACAAAAGGTCTTCCACCTATTACAATATTTTTTGCTCCTTGGAAGATAATGAATTATGAAGAAAATCCTTCAACAAATGCAACAAGCTTAACTAAGCTTCAAATGCATAAGGATCAAATTCACTATCACTTGGAAATCTTCTCACAACTCTCTCAAAAAATTCACTTCAAACACTTAGCGAAAAAAATCTTCAAAAATTACTTAATCTCACACCCCCCATTCTATCGTTTTTATATAAAAAATACTCAAATTGGTTCATAACCAATTTATTTTCAAAACCTCCTAATATCCCCTTTACATAGAAAATATAATTTGAAAATCCCCCCTTATTTACATAGGGATATCCTCCCATTAAAATAACCCATCCAATTTTACATAAAATCTTCACATATGGCCTCTTGTAATTTTCTTCCATAATCTGTTTCAGGATTTATTAGGAGATCTTAATAATTCACCTTTGAATATAAATGGGATTGATTTTGTTAAGGATTTAATCCTTAATTATAGGGGATGAATTGGTTGGAAATTTGTTTTTTTCTTTAAAAATAATGTTTAGGTTCCCCTTAAAAAGGGGATCTCCCAACCACATGTATTTTTAAATATTAAAGGGGTTTTATCCCATTTGAATAGGGGTAAATTAGTTTTGTTTTAAATTAAGACCCCACCTACTTTTTCTCACATAGGCCTTAAATTAAGGCTTTTAAATGGGAGGAGCAGTAGGCTTTTATATTTTTATATTTTTTAAATAAAGCTATGTCCAACAAATTTCTGCCACATGTAACTTTGGGAAGCCACCATATGTCACCTCATGATTCATCCATGTTAGCATGATGAAATCATGCTGATGTCATCATTGTACCTTCAAGTCAACCTAGTCAACCACAAGCTTTGACCTTCCATATCTCGCACATACGAGCTCCGATTTGCACAAAATAAACACCATCAGAAAGATCTTGTCGATCTCTTCACGTTGACATCAATTTTGACCATTTTTCTTGCCCAGGGCCCTGAGTTGACCAATTGTTGATTGAACTTTGACTGGCAATAACTTGGGCTCCATAGCTCTGTTTGACTCCATTCAAGTTGCACTGGAATCAGGAAATCAAGATATTTCTAATGGTGCTAAAATATGGAGTATTGGAGATACTTAAATTTTTAGTGAAAATATCCCCTAGATCGGGCCTCCCCATTGGAGAAATTTTGGACCTCAAAAAGTGGAATTTATTCAAACATCAAGTGAGGACTTGGCCTCCCCACTTGTCCTGTATCATCTATACATTTGTATACATGGCTCACAATCGCAATAGAGACTGCAACAACATTGTTGAACATAAGCATCACTTTATCACTTCCATAAGCATCTACATCAACTGTCGTAACCACTAACCAAAAAACATTGACTAGCATCAAGCTGAACAATAATGCAGATATGAAAGAGAATAAATCAACAACATATCTATCTCCCATAACAAAAACATTTTTACCCAAGGGTCCATCAATGCTTTCAATCACTATTCCCTCATGTTGTACTATGGGTGCATCCTACAGCATCTGACCCTAGTTAGCTACTCCAAGTTCCTGTCTACAACCACCTGTATTGACATAAATAAGAGTCAAATATTTACTTGCATTAATTACCCTCTTAAATTTCCATGTGTTTGGAAAAGAATGACCAGTCTTATTCCTGTGAGAATGTACAATATACTATATTCCATCTTTAAACAAATGATAATGATTCTTTTCCCTGTAGAAAATGGGTTTTTGATCATATAAATAAAGGCTACCTAGAACTATCCCACAAATATCTAGTGGAACCACATCAAATTGTACTTCATCCACAAACTTACTTGTGATTGTGAATTTCAAATTGCATTCCCTTGTTATTTGCAACTTATCATTCTCATAAATCTAGCCTAGCGGATAAGGTTTCTTATGTTGTCTAGTTTTCAATCCCAAGTTTCTTACAACATATTCATAAATTAAGTTAACTTGAGAACCACTATCTATGAGTGCATCAATTTTAATGTTCTTAGCAATAACCCTTAAATGAAACAACTCATTCCTTTTCTTATCTTCAAAGACATCATTAACTTTAGAAGTAGAAGCACAACTATCAAAGGAAACACTGGAAAGAGGAGCTTTACCTTTCAAACCCATAGTTGTTATCTTAGTTTCATCATCAGAATCGGAACCAAGATCCATAACAACATTTGTGGTTTTCTCCTTACCCTTTTGTTTCTGATTCTATCTCTAAGCCCACTTAGGTTTCAATTCAGGATGCAACTTCCAACAATGATCTTCATCATGACCCTTCATGTCGAAATGAGAGCAAGAAAGCTTGTCATCCTTCTTGACTATAGTTGTCTTCTTTCCTTTCCATGTCTTTGCATTATTAGAAGATTTCTTTACAGAGTTATCATTATCAATAAAAGAACCCTTTCCCGTTGACTCTAAGTGTGTAGCTTGAACAAACACTTCATCCAAATTACAAGGGTTCAATACTAAAATAGAATGTTTGAGATATGAGTGAAGACCTCCTATGTACTTTAGAAAATTATCATGGGTGTACAAAAGTACATTTAATGCAATAGCCTTCTTTCTGAATTCATGGGTGTACTCTTGGACAGTTTGACCTTTCCCTTTTTTAAACACTTGCTAATTCATCATTAATTGTTGCATGTCACCTAAGGGATAAAATTTATTTTTAAGAGCATTAATAAATTCTAACCAAGATAAATTGACTCTACCATGCTGTGAAATTTCTGCTCTAGTCCTACTCTCCCACCAGGTGAGAGCTGAACCTCCCAACTGAAGAGTAGCTAATTGGATCCTGGAAGCATCATAAAAAAGGTTTTGGACTCTACAATAAACTTCTACTTGTTGAATCCAGTCATCTAGTTTTTTAGCATCTAATTCACCACAAGACTTAGGTAGTTCAAATTTAACATCAAATTTAATTTGAGGCTTATTTACACCCTTAAAAGGATTAATAGAAAGAGAATGTGTAGAAGAAGAAGGAGAAGGAGGAGGAGTACACGGAGGAGATTTTGGGGGTTCATAACCACCTCTTGATTACTTCTTCTTGCTTTTACTATCGAAATGATCTTCATGTTTCATGTGTTCTTCCCTTTCTTTGAGTAGCATATCCAATGTAGCTCTCATCTACCAGAAAGCTCTTCGAAACTCTTGCTCACTGAGCTCTTTGGGTACCTCCATTTTATACATAGACATCCTTGGAAAATTTCTTCATTTCCCAATCTCAGGATTAAATTCCTCAAGCTTTCCTTCACCCTTCTGAATCCTGGATCTTGTTAGTATTCAAAATCAACTTCAATAATAATCACCAAAAGCTTTGATACCAATTTGATCTGATTTAGGATCTAGCTTAATTGTATAATTGAATGCTTAATGTTTACAATCTTTAAAATCCAAATTACATAAACAAAATTAACACATTAACATGGTTAATTAAGTGGAAATAGTAAATTGAAGAAACAAAATGTGAGAGAGAAGGGTAGAGAAAATGCAAACAATCTGATAATGGAGTTCACCACAATCGTGACTATGTCTCTGGGTCCGCTCCAATGGAGTGAGACCGATCTGATTAATCTCTAGAAAATGATTACAAAAGGTCATCCACCTATTACAAGATTTTTGTTTCCTTGGATGATAATGAATTACAAAGAAAATCCTTCAAGAAATGCAACAAGCTTAACTAAGCTTCAAATGCATAAGGATCAAATTCACTATCACTTGGAAATCTTCTCACAACTCCCAAAAATTCACTTCAAACACTTAGCCAAAAAAATATTCAAAAATTAATTAATCTCACACCCCCCATTCTACCCTTTTATACAAAAAAATTACTCAAATTGGTTCATAACCAATTTATTTTTAAAACCTCCCAATATCCCATTTACATAGAAAATATAATTTGAAAATTCCCCCTTATTTATATAGGGATATCCTCCTGTTAAAATAACCCATCCAATTTTACATTAAATCTTCACAGATGGCCTCTTGTAATTCTATTCCATAATCCATTTTAGGATTTATTAGGAGATCTTAATAATTCACCTTTGAATATAAACGGGCTTGATTTTGTTAAGGATTTAATCCTTAATTATAGGGGGTGAATTGGTTGGAAATTTGTTTTTTTCTTTAAAAGTAATGTTTAAGTTCCCCTTAAAAAGGGGATCTCCCAACCACATGTATTTTTAAATATTAAAGGGGTTTTATCCCATTTAAATAGGGGTAATTTTTTTTTGTTTTAAAGACCCCGCCTACTTTTTCTCACGTAGGCCTTAAATTAGGGCTTTTAAATGGGAGGAGTGGTAGGCTTTTATATTTCTTCATGTTTAAAACAAAGCCATGTCCAACAAATTGCCACCACATGTAACTTCAGGAAGCCACTATGTGTCACCTCATGACTCATCCATGTCAGCATGATGACGTTATTTTGATGTCAACATTGTACCTTCAAGTCAACCTAGTCACCAACGAGCTTTGACCTTCCATATCTCACACATAAAAGCTTTGATTTGCACAAAACAAACACCATCAAAAATCTCTTTTTGAGCTCTTTGCATTGACATCATTTTTTACCACTTTTGGTGACATCAAATTTTGACCTTTTTTCTTGCCCAGGTCCCTGAGTTGACCAGTTGTTGACTAAACTTTGACCAGCAATAACTTGGGATTTGTAGCTCCGTTTGACTCCATTCAAGTTGCACTGGAATCAAGACATCAAGCTCTTTCTAATGGTGCTGAAATCTAGAGTATTGGAGATACTTCAATTTTTAGTGAAAATATCCCCCAGATCAGCCTTTGAGAAGTTAAGAGAGGAGAAATTGTTGATAAATCTAAAGAAGTGTAGTTTTGTGAAGAATGAATTAGTTTACTTGAGGTTTGTAGTCTTGGTAGAAGGTATCAAGATGGACCCAAAGAAGGTGGAGGCTATTCTGGAATGGCCCACCCCAAAAACTACTATTGAGGTAAGATCTTTCCATGGTTTGGCTAGTTTTTATAGAAGGTTCATTAGAAACTTTAGTAGTATTTTTGCACCCCTAACTGAAACAATGAGAGGGGACTAAAAAGAGTTCAATTGGAGCACTGAAATAGAGAAAAGTTTTTAATTTTTGAAACAAAAGGTGACAAAGCAACCTGTTGTAGCCCTCCCATATTTGAATAAGGTGTTTTAAGTGGATTGTGATCCTAGTGGTTGTGGCATTGGAGTAGTTTTGAGCCAAGAAGGTAAGCACATTTCCTAGTTTAGTGAAAATTTAAATGATGCCAAGAGAAAGTATTCTATATATGATCAAGAATTTTATGTAGTACTTCAAGCACTAAAGAAATGGTGTTTACTGAAAAAAAATAGCTTTCGAAGGAGATGGAAAAATAAGTGCAATATAATTCCAAAATTTTTGAAAAAAATATAGTTAGAATCTACAGAAGAAATGTCACAAATCACTAGTTTGCATCATCTTCAAATTTCTCATGCTTTAGTTGCTATAGGTTCCCGAAAGTGAAGATTTAGTTTGAAAAATTTAGTTTAGTGTCTAGTTTGGCCAAAAATTGTAAACCAGTATTGTGGGATCACCCATAATAAATACACAAGTGCAACATCCCATCCTTCTTGATGAATATAATTTGTACTCCACATGGTGACACATTAGTGTGTATTTAAAACCCTTGTATCAAAATTATTCCAATTCAAATTTCAATTGCATCAACTCTATGGTTTTCTTGTAATAATGTGCCCTGGATACTAGTTAAAGTCCTAGAATTATGTCAGTTGAAAAATAAAATGTTCCCTTAGGCTACATCCATTGCAGTTCATCAAGAAAAAAGCCTTGAAACTCATAAAAAAAGGATAGTCTTGTGTTGATGGATCTTTAAATTTATTATTTATAATCATTTTAATTTCAAAGAGTTTCTGGAAGTCTTATATGAATGGATAATTTTGGGTTGATGATTCTTTAAATTCCTCTATTTTTTCCATTTTGACTACAAATAATAGGTATCCCTTTCTTCTAGCTATTATAAACTACATTGTTAACACTTTCCTAATTTTTACTTCATGCTAGTTCCTTTAATAGAGATGCAATCTCCTAAGTCATATAAGAATCCAACTATCTTATCAAAATAATCTTCTATAAATCCATGATGCTACAACCATTACATTATTTGGATGAAATCATATGCTACTTATAGGGTTACATACAAGTTAAATTCTATTGAGAAGGAGGGTAATCTCACCTTAGCTTCAAATATGTATTTCTTTACTTGATATCTTAACTAGTTTGTTTACTCAATTAACCAAGGGTTCCCTATATAGATAAAATGTCTAGGGATTATATTTAGCAATCTTGGTGTTATAAAAATTTTAGTATCACCTATATCTATAAGAATATTAATGGATATTCCTTATAAAATACAATAGTTTCAATAAGTGCAAATTGATACTTCAGTTAAAAATTCAAACAATGGAAAATACCTTTTTATGCTTGTCGAAAACTAGGGTTTTGATGCAAAAATTTGAATCAGCTTCAACTAGATCTTCAAATGACTTTGCTTCTTCCCAATTGTGCAAATGTTCTTTAGCTCAACTTAGTTTCTTGCTTTGTTACTTACAAAATTTTCCCTAATTCACATTTAATGGATTGCAACCTTAAAAGTGGGCATACACTTTATAAAGCATGTTGTTGAACTAAAAAGGTTCTGCAATTTTCTGAATCTACCTATTTCCTTCTAGAGACATCTACAATAGCTTCAGAATGATGACTTACATCACATATCCACATGTCACTGCTTGACACCTAATATATCGAGGGATTTTAAGATTTCTCTATAACTACTGCCCCTAAAACCATTACAGGGTTTAGTTTTTAGAAAAGGGATACATATGTACTTGAATCATCCTTTTTTCCATGCTCTTCCTTTTTCCTCCAAATATTTTCCATTTCTTTTTTCACTTGGGTAGGATCCACTTTGTTCATAGCTTTGTTCTTTTGTGTTGGATTAGGTTTCTTCCCAATTTTGCTTCTACAAATTTTTGAGATCTATCTCGGTTTATTACAAGTGTAGCACACATCATATTTTTGATCAAACTGATTTTAATTTATCCTTAATCTCCACTAAATAACCTTATGTCTGAAGATATTGTATGTGTAGCAGTAGTCTTGAAAAAAATGAATTCTTCTACTAGCATTAAATTTGTTCAACATTATCTGGCTTCTACACTCGGTAGCTCTATGACAAAAATTATTATAGATAAAGCATTGTCCAAAATGAATCCAACATTTTGGTTCATTCTACTTCTACATTCTATTGCTCTATGACTAAGTTCATTACATGAGAAACAAAAACCATTAAAATTGTAGTAGTAGCAGTAGTCTTGAAAAGACTGAATTCTTCTACTAGCATTAAGTTTGTTCAACATTATCTGGCTTCTACACTTGGTAGCTCTATGACAAAAATTATTGTAGATAAATCATTGTCCAAAATGAATCCAATTTTTTGGTTCATTCTACTTCTACATTCTATTGCTCTATGACTGAGTTCATTACATGAGAAACAAAAACCATTAAAATATGGGTAGCTTTGAGCATTAGGTTGTCAAATAGGAATCCTTTTGGTATTGCTCCTTTGGTTCTTGATCTATTGAATGTTTCCTTGAGTCTTTCTCTAATTGTCCACTTTGTTGGGAATCAATTTTTCCTTTGAGTCTTTTCCTTCTTCAAGTCCTAGACCTTTTATCCTTAGAAGGTTTCTGATATGCAATCAACTCATCTAGCCTTGTAGAACTTGTTTTAAATTTTTCTTCACAATATTTTTCTTTTTCTAGATCAGATCTTAGAGTTACCACCTCTTGTTCAAGCTCTAAGAATTCCTCAATTTTATTCTAAATATCAAATTTAAGACATTCCTCAATTCTTTTATTTTCTCCCACTTGCACCTTCAGTTCGGTAATGTCTTGATTAGCCTTTTTCACATAATCATTGACTTCTCTATGCCTTTCCTTGAACTTTTTTGATTTGTTCTCTTAATTTTATGGTACATTCATTTTCTTCTTTTAGGTTTCATTTCATAGTTTCTTTCTCATCTTCACTTTTCTCCAATTATTCAAGGGTATCATGAAGTTCCTCAGATGCAAAGGTTTCTTTTGGAGGAATATGATAGATTTTGTTAGCCATGTATTCAAATTTTGGGGCCTTCCTCAAGTTGTAATACTTGTTCAGAGGAACCAAGCTCATATACCAATTGTTGAATACATATAATACTGAGAGTGGGGGTGAATAAATATTTTTCTAACACAATTAATTGCTAACCATAAAATTATCAACACACATCTAGTTGCAATTGTAAACCAAAACATAAAAAGAATCATAACATCTCATATCACATTGCCACTAGAATTTTTATGTGGAAAACCCAAAATGGGAAAAACCATGATGATGATTAACTCACAATATATTATAACCAATTACAAGATAATACAGGGCTCACTGCTAGGACAGACTATCCTTGAAAGGATCATAGCCTAAATTGAATACAAAATGCATTACCACCAAGATACAAAGAGTGTGGATCACTACCAAATGATGAACTATATGAATACACCTTCAAAGTGTTGAAATCAATTTTGGTTCAGCTTTGTAAAACCAAAAATCTTGCTCAAGTTGTAGGTATACGATCAACTATAAATACTTTCACACCACAACACTTGTCACATAGCTTGCATCATTGTTCAACATAAATTTTCATCCCTTTTTTTGTGCATTCATTCTCTCATTCATCAGTATGTTCCACACATATAAATATATATAGCTACATCTTTATACATCAATTAGGTTGGCTTAATTGGATGTGAACATACATAATTCAAAATGACTTGTCAGCCCAAATCAAAAATCATTTTGGGTGCATAAAATAAAACATTTCAAACAAAAATTAGATCAGCCCAAATCTAGTAAGGAACACTTTAAACATTCATAAGATAAACAATTCTTAACCTTGCCGGCAAAAAGAATTCCAAACTTTTGTCATTTAGATATCTTAGTTGGACCAACCAAAAATAATTGAAAGCTCATTTATAGTTGTAAGTGACACTCTGAAGTAACATATAAAAAACTTAGAATTATCTTTTACTGAGAGAATTTTCATTTAAAAATACTAAATTAGTATAGATACATAGTTTACTTAGCCAGTTACTAAGCGATGTTGATATTAATGACAAAAGAACCTGGAGGTCACCTTATTCATTCTTCCAACACATTATAATTGAGTCATGTCACTAACATAATACCACATCAGCGTAAATCACTTCAAAGTCCCTTTGAAAGAATGCCAGAGTACCATAGTATGAATATTTTTGGAGTAAGATTATTCCTTCCTAGAGAGTCATCTTTTCATCTCTCTGATAATTCTGCTGAAGTATCATCAAGGATACCTTGGAATATCAAAAGAAAATGTCTTGGGTCTCTTTGATAAACCAAAAAATGAGCTACTACGGGATATAAATATTTTTATTACTTTGGAACAACTTTTGGAAAAGATATACCTTATTAATCAAGAAACAAGAAAACATCTCTCAGACATAATTCATCAATGTATTGGAGTGAAGATAGAATATTGAATGGAAAAAACCCTAATTAGCACACTTGATGAACGAAAAAAAATCATATAATATTGAGATGAGCGACTTATAAGTCCCCTTGATATTTCAAGAACAATAAATTTCATCGAATAGAAAAATATGCATTGACATGATAGATAACTTATCTCTTCGATAAGGCAATGATAGTTATCACATAAAGTAACAAATGATGTTAAAAAAGACTTTGAAGTATCAGAGTAATGGGATTTGTTGTCACCTCTATAAGAGTAAGTGGAATATCACTCAAGGGAATATTGAAGAAGAAAATCTATATTGATAGGACTCTAATACTAGTCTCTTCGACAAGCCTAAATGAGCATTTGAACAAAAAAATCGAGAACATCATCAAAGAAAATAATATACATTAGATAGAAAAAAAAGATATTCTCTAGTACCTTGCATAGATGAGATAAAGTAAAATATCATAGTGAAAACAAAAGGTCGAATACACATGAAGTATAGGATAAAACAAAAAATATCAGGATAAGTATGTTGTGAGTCTCTTCGATGTCACACAAGTAACAAAGCCCATCTAAGGAAAATCTCCACATCGATGGAATAATTTTTTTTGTCTATTTGATAAAGAAAAAGGAATTAAAGAATGATAAAATGAGATCAAATAGAGCATGAAACATCCAAAATAGATGATTTATGGTCCCCCTGATACCCCAATAAATAGAAATAACACATTGAGGAGAAAATCCCTAATCAATAAAAATCAAACAACAATTCCCCTGATAACTTTAAAGCATTGAAGCAAAGGATTCGATCAAAATGAAGAATAGACATCGAAAGAACAAGAATATTGGTCCACTCGATGAAGCAAGGACACTTTAATAGATAAGATTGTGGACATAATGGAGCAATAAGGAGGCATCAAAGGAACTATACACAACTAGGGTCTCAACAGGACATAAAGACATCAGTATGAAGCCACGTGAGATCCCTTTGAAAATATGGAAGAATAAACTATCAAGGGAGATATTGGGGAATGAAGGAGGTATAGGTAAGACCAAAAATGTGTCATCCCAATCAAAAAAATATGTTGATGAGACAATAGCATGACAAGAGGAAATTTTGATGTAGATGATAAAAGATCAATGGATGACATTCAAAATAATTAATTTCTCACTCGAATGACATAAAATTTCCATAAATGAACCAATGTCGAGAACATTAGAAATCAAGTTTTGAGTAGATTTTTAAATCAATAAGCAACCAAAAAACAAAGTGGTAGAATATAATAGAGGATGACACAACTCAAACCAAGGAAAGTGTTCTCCAAGTAAGTACCCAAAAGCTTGAGATTAAAGTTTTGAAGTATACAAGTTGGTTTAGATTATTGAAGCTTGGAAATAGGGTTTTTTACTATAAATTTGTATAATGGCATCCACCTCTAAGAACCCTAAAGACAAGAGACAAAAGCTAGATGAAAAAAACTTGAACCAAGATTTAATTGATTAGTGCTTGGCTCTAGACAGAGGTCCAGAAGACACACACACAATTGAACCCTCAGGCTAAACAACTAGAAGATAAGAATAAGAACATAGGTGAGTCATGGACTCCTACTAGAGGGTATGATTTATTTATGTATAATTATAGGAAAATGCATAGAAACCAACCAGTTTTGAACCCATGGAGGATTAATTTATGGAAGTTGGCAATACCCAATGCATTCATAGATGTGGAATTGATCAAATTACTGGCCAATAGATACAAACCCCAAAACTATATGATTGAATTACTAGATGGATCATATTTAACGACAGTCACTACGAACCATATATCCATGGTTTTCTAGCTTGACACTAATATTGATATGAAATTCATACTTAGAGACCCCTTAACCAAATATCACAAATTGAGCACGAGTTGCAGAAGGTGGAGGATGCCACTACATAGGCCTTAGGAAGAAGGAAATAGGCTCAAAGTGTTTTCAAATGAAGAAAACTCTCTATACTCAGTGAATGGGTTTGAAGAATATTACCATTATACGTACTACTCTTTCTATCAATTACTTGGCTTAGATGTCCCAATATTTATTGAAATAGCACTGATGGTCGTAGTAGTAGCTGATATACAAAGTTAGGATGATAGGCCCCTGTATTATGCAGAATACTTGGCTAATAAAATTCATAATGTTCTGCTTTCCATTAAAGGTAAAGATGGAGGGTTCCAAACTAAACACTACTCATTGTTTATGTATCTCCTTATGTATGAAGGATAAAGCATCAGAATATGGGATGAATGCTTGAGAATTAGAGACTTGGATGATGATGGAAATATCAGGTTGATTCAAATGTGGATACCAATTTGTGATAGCAGATGCATGAGATTACACTATATATACTTTGAAGAATACTTTGTGAAACTCCTATATAAAATGTTTGGTCACCCATGTGAATATAACTTATCACTTGAAGTACAAAGGTTTCTCAAGCCAAAGGAAAAAAATGAAAGGGGCAAGGTCAATCACAACTGGATGATTGGTATGCTTATACTGATTGCATTAAAATTAGGGTTTATGAGTACAAAGAAGCCACACTACTTATACCAAAGACCTATCCAAACAAGGTTTCCCTTTTGGAAATTGTAGGGAAATTGGCCTATGGAGATTTCATGCACCTTAAAAGTAATAACAAGCAATCCTTGATGCCTGGAACACTATGTTTTGGTGAATTTACTATAGTTTCTGAAAGAGGTTATGAGTTAATTGACAAGAAGTTGGAGCACTACAACTTGCCAAGAGGAAATGATTTAGAGAAAAGTTTGATCCTGAACACTTCATAAACAATGCCAAAACCAGTAGGAGATTAGGAGGCTATTCACATATAACCCTTGTGGAATATGACCTGATAAGAAATATTGATGAACATTATGCCACTAGAAAGAGAAAAATGTACAATAGAATTATGACAGTTGTGGCATGTAAAGTAAAAAATGATCCTCTATACAAAGGATCTATTTTAGAAATTGAAGATCCTATAAGGAGATTAGAGGAACTCATTTCACATGAGCAAGAATTAACTAGTAGGATGCCTCCTTATGTCTTCATGAAGAAATGAATTTGGGATATTGAGGAGGTGTAAGCCAAATGTGAAATCCCATTGTGCCAAGCTTCTCCCCAACTTACACTTGATGTAAGTTTTTCCATTAATACATCAATTATAGAACAGGAAGAAGTAGGGAGTGATGATGAGGAAATGCAAATAATTGAACCTCTAGTGGGTAACTATGAGCCCTCAATTGAGAGAAACATAGTTGTAATGGAGTCACATAATGATATCTCAAATGGTATAAGGCATAAGTCCATTAAAAACTTCATCTTCGATGATCCCTTTGTCAAGACTATTGAGTTCAAAACATTTATTTATGAATACAAGGGAAAATTGGTCAAAGAGAGAATTAAAAATGTTCTTCTTGAACAAGAATCAAAGAATTTGAAAGAATTAGAGAGGGAGATTGATAAACAAATGGAGGAAATTACCCCAGAAAAGGGGAGAGCGCTACTAGAAGAAATAGGGGTCATGTTGCTTCTTGGATGGGACATGAGTTCAACTATTGTGTTTGATAGTTTTAGGAGGAGCCAAGAAAAACACTTGAAACTAAGCATAGAGGGGGTAGATTGGTTATATAATGGATCAAGCTTTGTTACAAACAATGTGACCTTATTATTGTGGGCTTTGTACCCACCCAACCAAAAGCCTTTGGTCGTCAATAATGCCAATAAAGCATTTGGTAATCTCCTAGTCCAACAACTAGAGGATACCAATCCCATGGAGACTATATACTTAAATGTCAATGTCCCAAAGAGAAAGATTAGTGAAAAGTAACAAGATGTACATGACCAAGAATGAAAAATTGAGGTAAGTGATTCCTAGCTATAAATATAAATTGGCATCCTTTACATACTCTCCATGGTTGGAAGGTGATAAATAGGTGATAGAAGCTATGGCCGAGACTAATTACTAGAATCTCATAGCTTAAAATTTCCAAAATAAAGGTGATAAATTGGAAACCGAAATGAAGGCCATCAAGTATAAAATAGTTTAAGAGCTGATAAAAAGAAGCTTTGAGAAAATTATGGGGAAAGTTGATAAATTTTGGGAAATCCATAACAGAACACACATTTCCTATCAAGAACACAAAAGGCTATGCCTTAGAATGATGGAGAAGAAAGAGGAATTGATTAAAGAAAAAATTGATCCAAAAAGGTTTAAGGTTTATGATGAGTTAATGGAAATGCATTAAAATATCTCACCACATTAACTCAGGAGCTTAGTGATTTTGATCAATCCCTCGACATGCCTATCCCCAATTTATTTAATGAAGGAAAGTTAAAAAAAAAAGTTTTTTTGAAAGAATAAATCACTCGGTATTTACCAATAGCCCTTGACAAGGTGAACAATGAAGCAATGGTAATAGAAATTACCCATGTGTAGTTGGGACAAATCTTCGCCTTATAATTTTCCATGAAGGACATAATCAACAGTGCAAACACGTGTTAGCAAAAAATTATATTGAGCATCTCTCTAGAATTAATATGTTTATTACTTGAATTGTATAAGGGTCAAATTCACCTAGCATCAAGTACATTATCATGAAGGAAGGGGTCTTGGGTAGATCTTAAGTGATCATGGACACCTCATGAAAAGTAATGGGCTCCAGTGTACTATGAATGCCAAAAACCTCATTACATCTATAACACAATAAATTTGCAAGCTAAACATTATCTCAAATATCAGCATGATGTTAGTTCATAACAAGCAAATAAAGTGTTGTCCTTATGAAATAATTCAACATGTCTAACATTGTAAACAAAATAGCAAAGTAAACTAATTGAAAACATGAAATACACATTGAATACTTATTCCATAGCGGATTGGTGCTTCTGTGGAAAAAATCCCTTTCCCAATCCTTGATAAACTAAATGATGAAAATGCTAGCTTGGATGAGTTGTGGAGGATTAATACAATAGTTAAACTCTCTATTTATAGCCAAGAAGGATAAAATAATTCCAAACATGGAGGATGTGGGACTAAAGATCCACCAATGACAAGATTCCACTTGTCAACATGTGATAGGTTGAGGAATGAGCACATTTTGGTCAATGTTCCAAAGAGGGGGAGATTTGAAATTTGAATTTGATGAAAAGATAAGTTAAATGCTAAGTTTGACCTTTGCAAGAGACATGTAAGAGCTCTTAAATCCTTTGTTGGATGTACATGTCAATTTGGGGGGAGATTCAAATTTGGAAGAATATTCTCTTTTTATGCCATGTTGATGGAAAATGATGAATTAATAAATCAATTAAATTGATTTATGAGCACAAGTTGCAAAATCTAGAGAAAAGAGGATTAGGATTAGCATTAATCATGGATTTGATTAATTAAGACGATGTTAGGTGATTTTGACTTTTGATTTAGATGCTTGGATTTACTTAAAGCAAAAGGGAGGAAATTGATGCACTATCCATTTAATTATGTGCATTTGATTTAATTAAATGAAGATACTTTAGGAGATCAATCAAATAAACTAAATTTATTTAATTGATGTGAAAATATGACTTAATTAAATATGTGTGATGTTAATTTCACATGTCTACATTTTTCCCCTCTTTGAAGCAATGTACTTGCTATGTTGGTTCAAAGAATAAACTTGCCATGATCAAATTTCAATTTTTTTTAATTTTTTTCAGATGCCCTAGTGGAAAGAAGTATATTGGTACATTGCCTCTTCGAGAGATGGAGTGAAAATATTTTATTTTAGGGTCGATATCAAGACAAAGATGTTCAAGATGGACCTATGGATGGTTATGATGATGATACAAATGAGATGATTTTAAGATGCTTAGAATAACCAATCTATATTATTCTAAACAACTTAAAATGATGATGTAATGCATGTGATATGAATGAGATGGATGATGTGATATGCTATGATTATGAGATTTATGTATGTTGATGATTTGTGGATATAGAATAGATGCATTGGTGATGATAATTAATTGATCATGATGTGATGTTCGTGCGAAAAAGAAGAAAGAAGAAATGAGATGATGACAAGGGGATCCAACAAGTCCATGATCTAACGAGACTTTATTAGAGATGATGATGATGATAGATGATGTGCTTATCAAGAATTGGGACTTTAAAAGGGCTACTTACCTTATGTTTGATAATACATGTTGGAACGATGCATCAAGGTATAAAGAACGACAATGGTGTTGTGCCTAGTGCGATGTACATTGACTCAACAAATAGATAGGATTATTCTTGTTAACATTTGACATACGAAAACCTTGCTAGGACATACCTAACAAAGCAAGTATTCTCCAAGTTATATTACAAGAATTTCCAACAAGAACAATAGACAAAAATATAATGATCAATGCCCCATTCCATTCTCTCTAAATCACTTTGATTAGATATCATTGAGAGGTCATTGGAATGAGCACAATAAGATAAATCAAAAAGAAAAGATCAAGAACAAAAACAAGTCAATGTTCTTCATACCTCTAGCCAAAGGGATTTGTTTTGATTAGGATGAGAACCGAATTGATTGGCAATAGATAATTCCCATTGTAGGAAGCATACATGTATCCTAGGAGATGTTAGTGGATGGCAACACGTCATTTTGTTTATCCAAAGTATTTTTCCACAAGATAATGCCCATTGTAGGAAGGATGCATCCTAGGACATGTTAGTGGATGGTGGAAAGTTGATAGGTTGTTTGAAAGGCTATTGATATAAGGTTGGTTGACATGTTTGCAAATGATCAAGAGTTTGATTTTGCATTTAAAAGTTTGTTGTTTCAATTTTGATGTTGTGTTTGAATTTTTCTTTTGTTGATTGTTGTGATTGTTTCTATTTGTGTTGCCAAAGGATGAAGGTGACGATAAATTTATTATGGATGATTTATTATTTTGAGTGAAAGCGAGATGAGACAGATGGATTTTTTCAAATATTTTGATGTTTTTGACATTTTTGGAATGTTTTGAGGTTGTTTTTGGTATTTTCAAGTTTTTTATAAATGTTTTGATTTTTGATTTTTTGAATGCTTTGGGGTTTTCTAAGATTTTATGAATGTTTTTGGATTTTGATGTCTTGAGGGTTGATCAAAGATTAGCCTTTCCTATGTTTAAGCTTAAAGACAACGTAGTTCAAATTCCATGGTTTTGATGTTTTTCTAATTTTTTGAGTGTTTTTGGATTATTTGCATGATTTTGACAAATTGGATATGGTTATGTGTGATGATATCAGTGCTCTATTTAGGATTTTGTTGAAAGCCAAGCTAGGGTTGATTGATCTAATTGATGAGTTGATTGTGATAATATTGATGAGGATACATAACAATGCAAGGATAGTGTTAAGCAACACAAGGATTAGGATGGATATCTCAAGATGATGAAGGATCGATTGAATTTGATTGATCAGGACTTCGAAGTTTGGTTTGGAACAAAATATATTTGAATGACTTGATGTGGTATTGAAGTGTAAATTAGACGCAACTAATATTCATTGTTTGGATTGATGTTCGATGAAAGATGAAGATTGATAAGAAATGTCTTTTCATCAAAATGTGCCATGGGCTAGTGAGTTGGATTTTGGCTCACAAATGCTTTGACCAATTTGATTTCACATTTTCCAATGTTTGGATCACCATTTAAGTTGGAGGATATAGATCAAGATTTATTCCCAAAACAAGATGCAAATATTTGTCCCCAGTGTCTAGCAATGTATGGAATGTCATGGGTGGATTCTTGGATAGTTGTATGGATGGATGGATATGGTAAGCATGAAAGGGATGCAGAGGTTTATCTTGTGATAAGATACGGTGTGCAGATAAAGGATGCTCATTTGGATAATGTTTCATGCCTCAGATAACATTGGATAGGATAGGATCAATGAAAATGACCTATGTCAAGATTTTTACCGTAAGCAAGCGTAAAATTGTGCACCAAAGTTTGTCAAGATAAAGATAACTCAGACTATGGATGCAAATATATGAAAATGGATTGGATAAATGGCTCATGGATGAATGGATTTATTATGGATATGATCGATGGAATACTAGACTTATTTAGATGGGATGAGATGCTTTCTCCTAAAGTGGCGCACATAGATGCTCGATTCTACACATGACACTTGTTTACCAGGTTTTCATCATGGTACCTACCCAAAGCATCGCCCATGTGATTTTCACTAGAGGATGATTTTTTTCTTTACTGTTTTCAATCCATTTTCTGATTATTTTTTTGGATTTTCATGCTTTTTGATTTTTTTATATTTTTTTGAAAGATTTTAAGCTCATGCTGAATCAGCTTGTGGTGCTGATGTAGATGCTTCTTTCATAATGTGCCATCGATAATCCTTTCTGAAGAAGTTGTTTTACCAAGATACATGCACTTGAATAAAAACTTTTAGATTCCTGATCTGCTTCATTGATATCAGAGTTGACTTTGTCTTTGTGCACACATTGCGATAGAGTTCCTTCTAAATCCTTATGATGAAGGGTTGTTTCCAACACATGATCAATGTGAGAATTGGATACCATGCATGGAGGCATGGATGGAGTGTTTTTAGGAATAAAATATGGATTGGATGACAACTTGGAATCTTTGACTCTCCAAACTTGGGAAGATGAGCAATGATAGGTGGATACGAAAGTGTGTATGGAATTAGGACCGACTATTTGATGCACTTTGTAGGTCACTTGAAAAGTATACTTTTTCTTTTGTGGACATCTTTGATGGATACTTTTCCCTTTTTTATTTCACCCCATAGTTTCTTTGACTAATGCAGTTTGATAGGGATAATCTTTCTTTGTATATTTTGGTATCCATGTGTATTTGATGTGTCCTTCATGCTTTGTTTCTTTTTATTTGATAATGTTCTTTTTGGTTTGATTCAAATATTTCCTTTGATTTTGGTCCCAATTTGTGAATGGGGTGATGGGTGGATGATGATTCATGACATGACTGGTTGTAGTATTGACATTGGTTTCACCATAAGGATTCTTCATACTCCCTATGTTGACATTTTCCTAAGATATTTTCCCACAGTATGATGGTAGTGGCACCTTTGTTCCTTGATTCTTCTTGTTTTGAGATGTCTTGTTCAGTAAGCATGCTCTGATAAATGACCACTACAGATGACGTTACATTTCAATTTATTGCTTTGCTAACTTCAAAATATCTTGTTTTGTTTGACATGTTTCCTTGAGTGGATAATGTTGGATATCTTTATTCATGATGTCCTCAGTTTGAATTTTGGATATATCTTATCTTGATGTCAACAAATTAGTTTGACTGTAGGAATCGATAACCTCCTCTTTTTGTGTAATAATGTCAGGAGTAAATAAATCCTATTCTAAATGAAGATCATCTACATGTCCATACAAAGAAATCATCCCATGGGTAGATGGAGGAGTATGTGCTATGTGGCTATGATCAATATTTGTGACATCTTATATAGATAGGAGAGTTTCCATTAGATCATTATAGTAGCTTGAAGATACAAATTCTTTATCTTGAATAATTTTAGAATTGCCTTTGACATGCTTTGGATCAAGTTCTTGACATGGGTCAATTTCAAAGGATAGATTGCTTACAAAGGGTTCTTGGACATCATCATTAGGTATGGGAAGTGGATCAATATCCAATTTATCTTTGAGTGGACTTGGATCAAATGTCAAGTTTAGGATTCCTTCAGTATCTCCAACCATGAGGTCGAATGATGTCAATATGTCTTGGGAAGGATCATTGTTAGACTTTGGTGAGAGATGTTGATCATGCTTCAGAATAAATTCTTGAGATATGTTCTCTAACTCATAAGTGATGTAGAGACATTTTCAATATGATCATTGGTTGATGGATTATAGATTATGTCAATGGCATCAAATAATTCTAACACTCCTTGAAATAGATCACTAAAAAGTGGTTCTTGATGTATGGTGACTTGATCCTCATATGGGGTAGAAATATTTTCAATGTTCTTATTAATGGATATATTTTGAGCATTTTTTTCAACAATTGTGGCAGAGAGATTATCAATGTATTCAACCATAGGGTCAAGTGATGTTGACATTTCTTGAATTGGATCATTGTTGGGTTTTGTTCGTGGATTTTGATCATGATTAAAAAGTGACTCTTGATATGTGTTGATTTGATCATTGGATGAAGTAGACACAACTTTAAGGTGCTCAGTGATGGATTGGTCTTGACCGTTGTTCTCAATAGTTGTGATGGAGAGATTGTCAATGCTATCATTGTCCCCAATAGTGATTATCTTTTGATCAATTAGGTCGTAGATGAGTTTTTTGAGTTGAACACAATCTGATGTTGTGAGTCCCTTTATTCTATGATAATCACAAAGGTGCTTCTCGTTATACCCTGGCGATTTTATGTTTGGTTCTTGGTAGTTCGCATAAATAGGGAGTTTGATCAGATTTTCTTGTACCAATTGTTGCAAGACTAATTTCATTGGTTTCCCAAGTGGTGTGTATTTCTGATGATTACCTTGCGATACTTGTACTTTAAATTGACCTTGTGGTGATTGATTTTGGAGATCTGGTGATTAATCTTTGAGACGCCATCTGTAACACCGTAAATCTACAAGCTAAACTTTATCTCAAGTATCAACATGATGTTAGTTCATAGCAAGCAAATAAAGTGGTGTCCTTATGACATAATTCAACATGTCTAACATTGTAAACAAAATAGCAAAGTAAAATAATTGAAAACTTGAAATACACCTTAAATACTTATTCCATAGTGGATTGGTGCTTCTATGGAAAGAAGCCCTATCCCAATCCTTGATAAACTAAACGATGAAAATGATATGAATATGTAGGATGATGATCCAGATGAAAATGCTAACTTGGATGAGTTTTGGAGGATTAATACAATAGAGAAACTCTCTATTTCTAGCCAAGAAGGATAAAAGAATGCCAAAAATCGAGGATGTGGGACTAAAGATCCACTAATGACAAGATTTCCCTTGTCAACATGTGAAAGGTTGAGGAATGAGCACATTTTGGTCAATGTGCCAAAGAGGGGGAGATTTGAAATTTTAATTTGATGACAAGATGACTTAAATGCTAAGTTTGACCTTTACAAGAGACATGCAAGAGACATGTAAGAGCTCTTAAATTATTTGTTGGATGCACATGTCAATTTGGGGGGAGAATCAAATTTGGAAGAATATTCTCTTTTTATGCCATGTTGATGGAAAATGATGAATTAATAAATCAATCAAATTGATTTATGAGCACAAGTTGTAAAATCTAAAGAAAAGAGGATTAGGATTAGCATTAATAATGGATTTTATTAATTAAGATGATGTCAGGTGATTTTGAATTTTGACTTAGATGCTTGGATTTATTTAAATCAAAAGGGAGGAAATTGATGCACTATCCATTTAATTAAATACATTTGATTTAATTAAATGAAGATACTTTAGGAGATCAATCAAATAAACTAAATTTATTTAATTGATGGGTGAATATGATTTAATTAAATATGCATGATGTCAATTTCACATGTCTACAACATCCTGGGTTAATATTCATGTGTTAAATTTTTTTGGTTATGTTAACAAAATACAAATGAAGAGATATGTCTTTTTGTAAATTGCCTGAAGCTTGTGTGTTTCCCATATATAAGGGAAACTAAGGCCAAATTTAAAGATCATAATATAGTAGTAGGATAGGTTATCGGTACCAATCTCATTTTCTATAAACATATAAAAGAATTTTGACATGTATTGTATCATATTTTGAAGTAACATAATGGAAGAGAAAGATTGAATTTAGTGATCCAATTTTTGTTGTTCAACTATTATGTCAATCCTAATTCATACATGCTATTTGGCTATCTCTAGAGTGATCTTTCAATCTTATTCAAATTAAGTATACCAGTATGTATTTAAATTGTCAAGACATGTTTGCTACACTTGTGTGATTTCCTTGATTGGTTTATATGATAAGAGAATTAAATTCCTTTTGAGAGATCATCTTTAATAGGTTCATGCCTAGGATTAAAGTCCTTTTAAACTGATTTTCTTAACTAGTTTCCTTCACATAAGAATTAAAATCCTTTCAAATTTCGCAATAACTTAGGGAGATATCACAAGAGTTTGTAAGATGAGCCCAAATAATTGACAAACTTGCATGTTTACCTAACATCCAAAAGTGTCAAACTATTAGAGTTTAGGTAAGAAAAGGGAACCACATATCTTACACATCTCAACTCCATTTACCTAATAGGATTATGCACTAGTCATATTCACTTTAAGTAATACACTATATAAATCTTGTTCATACATTTAATTTTCATAAACTTTATAGTAGGA
>VDFB02000015.1:244695440-244705440 GCA_007258455.2 Sequoia sempervirens
ATACCATGTGTACCGCCCCGCCACGCAACCCTAGGGAAAGTTGCAATTTACTACACAAACGAACCAATTTTTTTTTTTTTAATAAGAACAATTAACAAACAAGTGCACTAACCATTGCCAACCAATCCCCTAAGGTTACGAGACTGTGTTACTTAACCCAAACATGGAACATAAATTAAAACCATACCAAATAATTACTTAACAATTAAAGTTCACATACATTCCATTCATAATAAATTACATCCAAGAGTATGAGATACCACTTGATTCCAATAACATAGTTTACAACATAATTACAACACTCATTCCCTGAATGAGATAAATCCAATAAGTATGGTTACATATTAAAAATTCCACCTCGTTAACAAATGAGGGGTAATAAAATTACAATATCATAAGAAATGAAAAGAGCATGAAATGAAACTGGATCCCACGAGCTCTCCAACTGGAAATCTCGACCACACGAACAAGAAGAAGAACCAACGGATTAAGAAGCATGTGCCACCCGACCATGTGGAACCCAAAGGTTCCACCTCCAGAGATAGTAACAATTCCTACAAGCACCATCTACCACTAGACATAGGCCACACAAACCGATACAAAATAAATACAAGTACACATCACATGAAATGAATGGTCACACGACAACTCTAGGTACACTCTTAGAACATCACATAGGTTGCACTAAGCTTCCGCATACAGAACAGACTGCGAGGTCACAAATATCAAGTACAAAATTATTGACTTGGGAAGAGGCCATCAGACAGCTCATCAAGGGATATCCTCAACCTTCCAGGCTCCAAATTTCACCATGGGTTATCTTGGTGGCCTCTATCGAAATCTCAGCACCCATGCTCACTCATGCAGAATCAAATACCTCTCGTGAAGACGAGATAGATGATCTTGCCATTCCAGGCCTTCCCATCTCATCCCAAGTCTAAAACAAGCCCTTGGGTCCATGAGCGAGGCATAATTAATCTTGTTTAATGTTCGATGCAACCTAAGCTTCTAAAAGTTTTATTTAGTTATCACTGAATTAACCAACTTGCAAAGGGATATCCTTGACACCACTTTGTGTGTCGGCCCCCATTACAAGCCACTCTTCTAAGACAACACACACGGAGAACCACAATAGGTAACTAGATAAATACGACCTCTCCATTCAAGGAGGTAACAAATCGAGAAGACTCACTCCAAACACTGGAGGCAACAAGGTCAAGACCCTCTCCAAACACTGGAGGCAATAAGGTCAAACCCTCTCCAAACACTGGAGGTAAACAAGGTCACAAAAAAAACCCACTCCTTCCAAAGGAGGCACAAATTACAACACCCTCTCCTATTCCCAAGGAGGCACAAATCATCCCCGTTCATGAGAACCGGGTGAAACAACATGGTGTAACTATGCACATTTTCCACAACACATCAAAATTTGACTCATGTACAGCAACCCATACCAATAACAAACCCCTATCTGGAAGACTTTCAAAACATTCACTCTAATTCCACAATATCGAAGACGAACAAATAAACACTGAAAACATTTCAGACAATTAAGTAAGCTATTGTTCGGATTTCCTAAATCCAGTCAAACACAGTTTTCATGACTTGCATATCTCCAATCAAATATACCAATTTTCATTTCACGACATAGAAATATTGCAAAACCAATCATTTTACTCTAAGGTTCACAATTAAATTCATATTCAAAGCATCTTAGTGATTAAAGTCATTTGACTGAAATAAATCATTCATTAACTCCAAATTTCACAATTGTAAACCAAATCAAAACACTTAATAAGTGAAGTAATTTGATTAAAATCTAAACCAATCATTATCTCCAATTCCCGCAATCGTATTCATCATTAAAATGTTTTAATAAATAAACATTTAGATCAAATAAATCAGTCTTTATTTCAACTCAACATTAAATAGACCAACTAAATCTTATCTCTACTTGAACACGAATACATTCCAACAAATATACTTAATAGTGTATACTCAATGTATATCCTATTATATATTTAAATATTTAAATCACATTGTCGACATTAAAAAATTTAAACCAATAATTATATTTCGTTTTCCCAAATCTCATATCTTATTAAAATCAACCTTTAAAATAAAAGCAATTGATTATTTAAACTCTATTAAAATTCAACGTTCTAAATAATTCATCTGAATATAAAATCCACTTTTGCTTCTATTTCGTAACAAAATCGTCTTACAAAAATCTATAATTTAACTCTGTCTATTTAATTTCGTTTGACTCAATCATCCGTAATGATCAAAACTAAATTATAAATAAATCGAACTTTTGATAAATAACGTCATCTGATTGGAATGAATCATTCGTTATCTCTAAATTTCACGATTATATTCAAAATCAAGATATTCTATTAAATAACATTTAAATTAAATCACTTAATCCATATTTCATCATAGAATAATTAATCAACTAAAATCAATATTTCAAATAAAACATTAGATTTTCTAAACTCCACTCTTGCCTCTAATAGCACAACGATAATCATCTTAATACATTTGAATTATGATACCCCTTAGTGCATCTATTAAAGTAAAGTACCAATGTGATATCTATACAATTAAATATAAAAGCATATTAACATGCTTATTTACAAATAAATATTCAATGTACGTATATACCTTCATATACAAATATATTTGATTTAAACAACTATTATTTTAACAAATAATTAAAACACCCATTAATTAAAATATACCAAATAATTTATATATATTTCAATTAATCATATTTAAAATCCTTATGATTTAACATATATAATAAAATATATTTTTAACTTATACTAAAATTCATTTAATTTAATATATATTAAATATATTTTATTTTATATAATATATAATATTAAATATTATATATAATATATAAAATATAATATAAATAATATATATATAAATTAAATTAAATAAAGGTAAATAAAAATTAAAAGAAAACAAAATTGTTTTATAACAAACAAAGGGCCGAAGCCCTGGGCACGCAGGCCCCTGCCTCCTCGTGGTCAGCGGGCCTGTGTGCGGAGCACACAGTCTGTCCGCCTCCCACGACGGCGGGGCTGTGTGCAAAGCACACAGTGTTCGTCGCCCATGGGCGGCGGAACTGTGTGCTTCACACACAGTAACCGTTGCCTGCGGGCGGCGGGGCTGTGTGTCGAGCACACAATGCCCGCCTCCTGGTGGCAGCGGCGGCGGGGGTTGGCCTCCCCAGCCTCCCTAAAAAAATAAAATTTATTTTATTTGCATTTTTAAAATACAAACAAAATACCCATTAAGAACTTCACAAAAAGAACAAACCAGGGGTATTTTCCAGAAATTTAATAAATGGAAACCGTAGTATTTTAAAAAATGAACTTGTGGGTCTTATTATGCAAATGCTCAACAAAATCTTGCAACAAAACAATGGATTTTTCAACACAACCATAGGGTTTAGATTTATGTTTTGACAACAAATCTCTTTTGGTTTTCATTTCATTTTTCCATTGCTTGATTTTAGTTTTGGTTTTCTTTTCAAAATCTCAACAATCTTGTAAGTTTTCAAAGAAATATCTCATGGGTTTCATGGGATTCAAACAACCTTTAAAGATTTCTAAATAGCATGAAGAGGATTTGATCTATTTTCAAAATGAACAAGCAAGATTAAAGAAGAATTTGATTTTCCTCCAAAATTTGAAACCTTTAACCATGGTGTTTTCCAATCCCTCCATTGAATCCAACTCAAGCAAGAATCTCCATCTTCTTCACAAATCCAAGCAAAAAACCATAGCCAAGAAAATTTTTCTCCAAATTCCAAGATAAAACTTAGATGAGATTCCATTCTCCAAATAGGGTTTTTTTCCCCAAATTGGTCAAAAAACCTAAAAATCCCACTCACCAAATATAATTTAAAAACATGGGAATATTTCTAATTTTTTTATTCAAAACCCACTTTCTAATTTTTAATTCAACTTTATGCATTTTCCAAATTTCCCATTAAAACATTAGCATTTCAAAGTTGTAATTAAATGATTTTCTCAACAATATTTTCAAAAGTGGAATTAAAACACATTAACATTTATTTATTTTAATTTATATTTAACTCTCACTATTTAACCAAGGTCTTTACTTTTATTTTAATTAAATCTCAATATCCACAATAATTTCCATTTCCAATTTAAATTTGATACTAATTATATAATAATGTCAGAACAACTATTTTAATTAATATATCACTATTAATCTAATTAATTAATAAACTAAATCTAGTTTTATTAATTAATCAAATCAATCAATAACCCAATAATTATTTTATTAATTTTATCAAATAAATCAATAAAATAAATCGTATTTCAACATTGCAACTAAATATATTTAATCACAAATTAAACTACACTTAGCATTTAATAAACTTTAAACTTTGAAATTAAATAAATACTCAAGGGGAGATTGGCCAAATTAAAAACGACTAACCCCAACGACAACCCGACAACACGCTATGACTAGGGTGACAACTTGGCATGGAAAACCTAGCTACTATCTCCCAATCGATTTCCATTGGTCAATGGACACGCTCAAACCTGGAAACCAGGTGGAGTCAATGTCATGTACCTGCCAACCTGCAACAAAGAGCATGTCGAATGTGCATATATACATAATATGATCAAACACACCGTGAAGAGGAAATCTCAGAATCGTAGGGCACTCGCAAGCGAGTGATACAATCTCGTCCCCTTCACCAATACAATATCACTAACTGACGCATCTAACATCAATAACATGATCAACAACATAAAACATCATTAAATCAAATATCTTCTAAGTCAATCCAAAACATGCCATAAAGGTAACATTAGGATAACATCACATCAAAATATAATATCCACATTACATAACAATTGCAATCAAAAGCAACATAGTCCAAAGTCAAAGCATAATCAGACACAATCATAACAGGGAAGAACAATGCCAATCAAAGAGCCAAAAGGGAGGGGTGTTACATCCTCCCCCCCTAGGGTCAGGCTTACTCCTAGAAGCCTGCAAATACCCCTAGCCCAAACTCATTAAAATACTCACATAAACAATGGTTCCAATACTGAACCACTCCATACCTCAACATAAAACAACAGCAGCTCGTGCTAAAATCAACACACCCAAGCACACTATCAACCTATACAATCAACTTGGTGAAGCATCCCACCACCAAATCTCCAAATTACATAACCATGGATTAACATTCATAGTGCCCTATGCACCAATACACATCATCAAGATTCATCATAAAGCCACACCTAATATAATATCATTACAACGTTTACTCAAGGCAAGGTATGCAACATTATCATTTCAACGTTCATTTAACATTTTGCATTTTTGAATCCAGGTACAATAATTTAACATCTATATGATTTCTTAAGACTCAACAATAAAGTTGGGGACTATAGGCCTCACCAACAAGATGCACCTATTATGCAATTATCCTTAACATGTGGACAATTGAAACTAACTAGTCAAATACAACACAATATTCTTGAAAATGTTTCTAGAATAGTTGAATATATATTTTAATAGACTGGAATGATTAAAACATGTCACTGACTTGTACCATCTTTTCCCTTTGTGTATTGTTCCTTGGTATCCCTATGCATCTTTGGAATTATACCTATTTTGCATAGGTTATTACTTGGTATGTATCTATAAAATTTAACTTAAAATGCTTCAAAAGAGGATGGTATATGGTGTGGACCAATGTGAAAATAAATCCTTTGAAACATTTTTCATAATTTGAAACATGAGGCACTAAGAACAAAAGCATTTGGCGGGGGTTGGAGCTATTACAACCAAGCATCTTTGTTGCGACATCAAGTAGTGTATTTGTTGTTGCTTGGTCTGGAGTATCTCTCAAATGAGAATGTTGGATCAATGTAGAGTATTTCAATTTATTTAACATGAGAGAGCTATAAAAGCTAGCCCATGCCTTTCTTTGTTGCCTATGTTTATTTTACTCTATCTAATGTTAAGCCTTGCGCTTTATGTATTAAGACTTCCCATGCTGGTTAGTGGAACTTGTGTCCGAATACCTCAAGTTATAGCTAGATGGGGATGTCTTTGAGTTTTGTGGGTCCTAATAGGCCAATGTAATTTTAAGTGACAACAACATAGTCAGTAACTGGCAGCTTTTGCAACATGCATTGTACATACAGTTGTAACAAGACAAGGATCCATTGACTAGGCTAGCTTTGAAGCCACAAATTTATTGTTAGCATCACCTATTAACCAACACAAATCAATAGTTTTGGGAATGGTCATCATCTATATAATCAAATGTCTTTTTGTTGTGCTACTCGAGTAGTGCTATTGGCTATGGGAATGTTTAATTTTGATCATTTTTTTTTATTGTGGAATGGATTAAGTCATTTGTGGCATCGAATGTTGCAACAAAAATTGTTAATCTTTTTGTAAGCAAGTGAATTTATTTGTTTGTTTCATTAAATCTTCCTCACCACTATGGAGAGCCTCACTATTTCTTATATTGAATGATTTCTAAATTTTTTGGGTAGGACTATCTCATTGTTGGCAGAAAATAGTGTTCAATGTTATTGAGACTACGAAAGTATGCCATAAGACTAGAATCGATGAGCGTGAAGTATAAATAGGAGTATCCGTGACCAGCAAACACTAAGTAAGCTCACCAACAAGGATGATAGAAACACCACCAAATGGTTTCCTTTGGTTATTGGGGAATGCTTGGTGCAACCGATTATCTATTTTGAGCAGCAACTTTAGGAATAGAAAACTCATTTCATCTATCAAAATGTAGTGAATATATTTAAATTGTTCTTGGAATATTGTTAGTGGTTGGCCTTGCAAAGTATTCATATCCTTTATGGGAATGTAGAGGGTTGTATGGATTGTGGAGGCACATATATTGGAGGAAACAACACTTGTAGGGGCCAATGTGAGTAGTGGGCTATTGCATCCAGTAGTAGAGGCATTTATTTGTTGTCTTATACAATTTATCAAAAAGGATTTAATGGTGCCAACTGTTCCTTGAATGATCATGCAGAGAGGGCCTTTGGGGGAAGGCTCCATGTGATGGGATTAGATGATTTGAAGAGCTAGTTGTTGTTTTGGTCAAAGTTGATGGGATGATGTATTTACATGCAATGATTGTATGATAGCTTGCTCATGCTATGCCTTGGCCAATGGAATGAACTACAAAGGAATACTATGAAGTTGTTCAAGCATATGGTTTGTATTCCATAATTGGTTCATATCAAAGTCTTTCCTACCTAATAGATGGAGTTGATTTATACTAAAGTTCGTAGTAGTGTCAAGCCAAGAGAAAACTTCCCATTCATATTCATCCATGGAAGGTTGATGGTTCAAATCATGACTATCACTACCATGTTGTTCTTCAATTGTGGATGCAACTGGAATTCTATTAACATGCCAAGGATTATAACCAGTTGTTTAAAAAGCTTTCCAATTTTGTATTATGTCTTGTTTGGCAAGACCTATATTTGTGTGTATGTTTTGGAAA
This sequence comes from Sequoia sempervirens, assembly GCA_007258455.2. Lineage (NCBI taxonomy): Eukaryota > Viridiplantae > Streptophyta > Pinopsida > Cupressales > Cupressaceae > Sequoia > Sequoia sempervirens. The sequence goes on from VDFB02000015.1 coordinate 244,702,993, forward strand.
GGTTTTTTTAACATAAGTTCAGTCCAACAAAGTGTGTCAAATATTTATGTTTCTTCAAGGGTAACAATCTTGAACAAGGGGTACACAAGAATAATTGAAGGCAGGTGTCTCAATTTCTGTTTTTTCTTTTTGTGTTGGTCTAAATGTGTATATAAGTGCACCTAATCAATTAGGTATACACCACCTAGCTTTGGAGGCCTTTGCATATAGTAATGAATATAATTTGTTGGAAAGCATTCATCAACATCATATTTATTTATGTGGAACCATGCCTTTTTTCCAACATTCAAGAGAACATATTGTCAACTTGAAATGACAAGGGGAAATTTTTGTAACATATGGCATGTCTCCTATGTAGAGATGTCAAATTGCAAAAGAATGTTCATCATGAATTTTTGATATTTAAGTAGTGCTCTATCCTCAACTATATTTGTATTTGCAAGTCTTTTCAACATATCAAGGTAATTTTATAATTTCTTCTTAGATTTAGCTGCATATTTGGAGATATAATTTAATACAATTTTCCTAGAAACAACTAGCTAGCAATCAACATTGGCATGCCATATTGCAAGCATGGGTGGGATTTGAATATTTTGGCAATCATCATTTCTTGTTGGCTTGTAGGATTCGTTACACTGAACATCAGATGTCAATGTAGAGGTAACTTGTTGCTGCCAATGTGTTCTATAGAAGTATTGTAATTGCTCTCCTTTTTTCCTTAAACAAGTACATTCAAAGCATTTTGTGTTCCTTTGAACTGTATTTAGAAAATCTTCATAATATATGGTTGGGTCAGTAGAAAGAATCTATCTCATGGAAAGTAAGCATGAATTTTCTTTAGAACAATGATACATTTTGAGCAATGTCTGTGCAGGGCAGCGTGGATTCCAAGCTGAAACATATCTATATCAAAAAAGTTCCTTGCCATGGTAACATCTTGGCAATTGGACCAATCAAGAGTGTCCACGTTTAGGGCTTCTAGAAGGCATAAAAAACCTTGCACATGTGTAGAGCCATGATGTTTCCTTTCATATCTATAACAATAATCTTTTTCATGAAAAATCTTTTCAATCACCTCTTCATAGAAAATTGAGAATATATGATGCAGATTTAGAGATATTATATGTGAATTTTGAATAACACTATATCTATTAGGTTCTTTGCTCAAGGCTCCATCGCCAAATGAGTATAGAAGAGAATATTTTGTAGATCAGACCATTTTGTGTCTGCACAACTCAGAGTGAAAAAAAGGTAGGTATCCCAAGTTGTTCGATCATTGTAGATAGTTGGGCCTAGCAAGAGTTCCAAACAGAGTGATTCCCATGTAATGATGCACCAAAACACATCAATTGCTCTACTATTTGGTCATCAAGAGCAGCTTGAAGTCATTCATGTAATGCAGACAAAGACTTCAGGATTTTATCTTCCAAATCCACCCTGATGAAGACAAAAAATGTTTGTTGACTGTGATGTCTCATTATCAAGTTGTAGACGGAATACCTAAACCTAACATGTTTTCCAAATCTATGGTCAAAATATCTAATTAAGTGGAGGGAATATTCATGCAACTAAATTTGAATATTCCTTGGTTGGAGGAGAAGTGTTGCTCCAGTGGAAAACAATGTTGGAAAATCCATTGTAAATAAGCCTTCAGTGTTCTATTCATTAATAGGAGAACTAATTTCAAGCCAACACAAGATATTCTGCTCCTTTTTTTCAATTTGTATACGTATTTGATTGCTTGGATCTTTTGTGTAGCATTTGGAAAGAAAGGGATAAATGATTGAAAGCTTGAAGCTCACCATTTTCATGTTCACCAACATTTGTTGAGTTGGTTGATGGCATTTTCTCTTAATTATAAACTTTCTCTATTGTATGCAAGAAATTTGAGACATCAAAATCAATATCAGGTAACATATTAAGAGCCTCAACACCAATCTCAACATCATTTTAGTATTTGTTGTATTGAATTTTATATTTCGATGCATCCATGTAATGCAGAAAAGACTTTAGGATTTTATTCCAACTAATTTCTAATGGTTATTAAAAATTGTTGTTTGTTGGACCTCCAATGTCTCATTATCAAGATTTTGATGAAATACTCAAACCTAACATGTTTTCCAAATCTATGGTCAAAAATATTTAATTATGGAGGGAATATTTCCGCAATCAATTTGAATATCTTGCTGAGGGCGTTGTCTGCGGAAAACAATGTTGGAAAAGCCATTGTAAATAAACCTTCAAAGAGCCATTCTATTAATAGGAGAAGAACTAATTTCTAGACCAACATGATATTCCGCTTCCTTTTCTGTTCTGTATACCCATTTGATTGCTTGGAGCTCATGTAGCATTTGGAAAGAAAGGATAAATGATGAAAAGCTTAAAGCTCACCATTTTCATGTTCACCAACATTTGTTGAGCTGGTTGATTCGCATCAACTCTAATCAA
>VDFB02000015.1:244710440-244814517 GCA_007258455.2 Sequoia sempervirens
TTTGATTAAAGAAAAATGGGTATAACCATTACACTTTTAATACTATCCAAACAACAAGAGATACAACAACAAGAATAAAATTGATAAATGCAAATGTATATATCCCTATATGTATTTTTTTTATCCTTGGGGTTGCTTATATATGTATGCATGCGGTTTTTACTATATTTCTACATATACCTATATGCAAATATTTATATATGTTGCTAGATTGTCCATTCATCCTTTCTTATCCAAACAATAGGATATAGAATAATAAGAGTAAAAATGATTTAGTACATATATGCATTGAATTTCCCCTATTTTTTCACATTTAAAAAACACACATATAACCATATATATATATCCATATGTGCATATGGATATACCTATTTATAAATACACTCCTATACCTAAATAGATGTGTATACTATATTTATTCCTGACTATGTAATCATTGACATGCCAAGAAAGGACCTTTATAAAAATTGGCATAATGTCAAAAGGTGGACAACAGCAAGAAGGAACAATAAGCAGAGGGAAAAAGTTTTGCAAGTCAGCAACATGTTTTAAAAATTGCATCTTATTTAAATATATATGCAAGAAGAGGATCTTGGCCACCTTCAAACAAAAAATCAAAATGGTAATGGTTGCTCACAGTACTAGACAATGGAAATCAAGATGGTGGGAGCAAGAAAATACAATATTCAATTTTTGCAGCCTCAAAAATTACATTGTTGCTGAATTGAACTATAGTTTTGTGCACTATTTTTGGTGTTTTCCAATGTATTCAATTTTGATATGCACATTGCACTGGCAAAGTGCAAACAATTTTACAGCTTTTGTTATGAACATGTTACACATACTGCACCATTAAACACTCTATTATTAACATCTCAATGCTATATCATTGAATGCTATGGTTGTATTGTAGCGATTTTCTCATAAGCTAAATAATACTTATATAAGCTATTTTTAACTCTTTTTTAATCAAAGTCTACATAAATACAAATAAAGATAACATACACATTTGTTTAGGTATACATGTGTACATATAAATTTTTGTTGCATTTTCAAATGAGCCTCATTGGTCTTGGTCTATATATATGGATATATATTTATGCCTATATGTATATTTTTAAATATGAAATGGGAAATTCAATACATATATATGTGTATATGTATTTTTCTATGTTTCAGGGAATTCAATACAATTTCCCTTTTTTCCAATAATATTTTGTAGCAAATAAGTGTTATTCTAGCACCCCTTATACAATTTCTCTATTTGTCTTCAATATTTATTACCAAAGAACATAGCTTGAATCTTGTATCAACATTTTTCATGATATTCTTTTTTTCTCATCTCCTTGAAGCTCCCTACAACAAACTGCCTAGGGTTGTTTATGAAAGTGGTGGAGCTTGCTAATTACATGGGTTGGTGGTGGTGGAGTTTTCTGCCTCGATACACAAAAAGTAGAATGGTTCTGCAAATCAAATTGTTTATTATGTAATAGTTGGCAGTCTATGTAATCACTCACGTGTCAATTAAATGACCATTTTTTACTAAAATATGGAGAATAGAAGAGGGAAACTATGAGGGTATATGTAGGATCATCATGGAAAAAATAGGCCCTTAAGTGGCAAAAAAATTAGAAAAATCAGAGTTAGGAAACTTGACATAAAATTTTAAATAAGTTATCTATATTATTTCAAAAATATGTAAGAATAGAACCTGTAGCAAATTGAATGTAGTTTCTAAACTACTAGGTTTATTTTTATTTTTTAAAAATATATTTGGTGAAAATTTGAAATTTCAATGTAGTAGTACTTAAATTTCAGGGAAAAAATAAGTAGGTATCTGTCTAACCATCATAACCACAATAAAATGATAATATTTTTTTATAATATTTTAGATACAAGTAGAGGGCTCATGTTCGGATGTGATGCATATTTTTTTGTCATTTTTTTCCAAGTAAATAATAAATTATAATTTTTTTATTACAACTTTAAAAAAATATAAAAACTCATATGTCTGACCACCTTAACTTGGTCAAAACTTCATGAAATTCATTTTTTCTTTTTTTAATCCTATAGTATGGAAATCATAGAATGTGACACATGTTTTGGATTCAAAAAATATGATATCGTTTGAAAGCTATAGATGTTTTTCAATTAGCCTATCAAACAGGATTTTAGGCATAATTCAAATAGAAAAATGAATAATAATTATTTATTAAATTCAAAGTAAAGAATAATTTATATTGGTGGAAATCTGAGAATCTCCTTTAAAAACCCTTATCGTTTCATCAATTTTTGGTGAAAAAAAGTCATCAGCTAGATACCCATCATATTGCCACTTTTTGGCCCATCATGATCCTGCACATACCTATGATAATGAACAATTTCCTTTGCAAAACTAGAAAAAATAGTATAAAATAAAATATTGATAAAACACAAGCAATCTATGTAATAGTTGGCTTGTCAATTCAAAATTCAAGCTACATTATTTGGCACTAAATATTATAGATAAAATAGAGAAATTGTAAAAGAACTATTAGAAAAACACTTAAGAATCACAGGTAAATGATAGATGATCAGAATCCCACATTAAACATATTGATACAAGACAAGCAATCTATGTAAGAGTTGGCTTGTCAATTCAAAATCCGAGCTACATTCATTAGCAACAAACCCACATTAAATAGAACTCGTAAAGCCAATGGGTAGCAATAATCTATGAAAAATGGGTATAACGCCACTGACCTAACTTGAAATTTGAGTTACTTTACTTGGCACTAAATATTATAGAAAAATAGGGAAATTGTAAAAAAGCTATTTAAAAAATACTTAACAGCCACTAAACTAATTTTATCTTGAATATCTGTATGCTTTCATACTAACTCTCTACATATATATATATATATATATATATATATATATATATATATATATATATATATATATATATATATATATATGCTATTACTCCTATGTTAATCTAAAATTGCTCCTATGGTAATGGGTATAATGCCAAAGATGCATAGAGATAACTACAAACAATAAATAAAGGGTGAAAAAAATACTAACACTACCATATATTTTGATGAAAGAAAGAATATTTTTGCAATTGCTCCTATGGTATTGGGTATTATTCCAAAGATGCACAAAGATAACTACAAACAATAAATAGAGGGTGAAGAAACTGCTAACCCTAACCATATTTTTTGATGAAAGAAAGAATATTTAATTGCAATTTCTTCATCCATATAGATCCATAATCTCTTTGAAGTCTCCAAAATGGGTATAACACTAAAGATACAAACATATAACAAGAAGACATGAACAATAAATTAATCATTTATGAAAAATACCCATGTAAAATAACTTGCAAATTTTGGATAACTACAGTTTGAAAACCCTCTAAGCTGCTATAAAATGGAGTTGAAGCCAACAATTTTTAGAATATTTTACTATGAAACCAACCACAAAGTCGAAGGCGACAATTTTTACAATAGCATGCTATCAAACCAACACCACAATGTATCTTTCGATAATGCAACTTAATCAATATATTTTCTCACACATTTCAAAGTATAATTTCCCACACTACAACATTGAATAACACATTTACTTCCTCCCACACCATTGTACAACAATGCCAAGATGCATTAATCATCACACGAGCAAACACTTACCAATCTACTTTTGTTTATTGAGGCAACCAACTCTACCACCGCCAACCCACATAATTGGAAAACTCCATGTTGTCATAAACAACTCTAGGGAACTCGCTGCTAGTCAGGAAATTATTAGCATTGAGAAATTCTATTCACAACTAGGCTGACAAAAATCCTGATAGAAATTTCAAACATATAGCCTATTGGCTAATTAGAAAATATGTAATTTTTATAAGAAATTTATGGGGAAATAGTTTTTTTTAGTAGTTAATTTAAATTCATTAATTAATTATAAGTAAATAAAGTAGTTCAAATTAATCATATATAATAGTTGAAGTTGAGGAATAATAAACTAGACAATATGTTTTCAAAATTAAATAAGATGGAGAATAATATTTACCTCAATAACAAAAAGTTAGATGAAATGGATATATGACTCTAGAATTTATTTGAAATTTGACCTAGAAGAAATGCATCTCTATCAATTATTTCTCTCTAAGTTTTTAATGGATCTTTACCTTGTCAATATGACATGTTCATGGATTTGGAATGAATTCATAACTATGGATCTATACTTTAGCTTCTAACTCATCCTAGATATCATTAAAGTTCCAATTTATAGCTTTTTTTTATTTATACCTTACTACTCTTATAAAGCTTTGCAACCAAATGGGTTTCCCCCATATTTTTTTTAGGATTTATGGGAAATAGTCCCTAATGATCTTCTAGCTACTAGAGATGTTTCTAGAACTTGTTAGCTCTTGGGACAGCTAAATTCTACTTTTCATTTTTTTATCCCTAAAAAAGAAGATGCCATGAGTATGATGGATTATAGGCCTATTACCTTATGTAACATGATTTATAAGATCTTCTCAAATTTGACTGCAAATAGGCTCAAACCAATTTTGCATAGACTCATTTATGCAAATTAGAAAGGCTTTATTCACTATAGAAAAATTCTATATGTCCTTACTACTAGTCAATATATTTATTCCATTTAGAATAATAAAAATCCATGTATGGTCTTACATATTAATATTTAAAAGGCTTATGATAGAGTTTCTTAGCCTTTCTTTTTGATTGTTCTTCAAAATTTTAGTTTCAAAGGTAAAATTCTAAAACTCATAAAAGTTTGTGTCAATTCAACTGTGTGCTTTGTTATGATGAATGGTTTTCCTATAAGATTATTTTCATGTGGTAGAGGTCTAAGATAGGGGGATTATTTTTATCATTATTTGATTATAATTGTAACAAAAATCCTTGGAAGGAACTTTAAAAAAAAAAAAAAATCTTCCTCTATCAGGGAAGCTACTCATAGGAAGTCTCTCTTGGATGATTACACTAAAGTGTTAGGAGAATACATCAACTATAATAAAAGTATGCTTTATTGTTTCAATATTAAGCCCATTTTGAAAGAAAAAAATATGAGAATTCCTTGTTTCTAAATGACTATTCTTCCTGCTACCTATTTAGGGCTCCCCTTGTCAACAAAGAAACTCTAAAATAACCACTAGAATAGAATTAATGGAAAGGATTCCAAATAAATTGGCTAGTTGGAAAGGGAGGATTTTAAGTCAATTAGGTAAATATATACTTTTGAAAGCCTCCCTAAAAATATTTCAGTCCAATACTTGTATTTTTTTAAGATCACTTCTTTTATGGTTGATAGGATTGATAAAATTCAAAAGAAATTCTTTTGGATTGGCAAAAAAGAAAAAGCAAGAATAACTCTAGTGAATTGGGAGAAAATTTGTCAAACTAAGAAAGAGGGAGGTCTTGGTATAAGGAGGTTGAGTATGTTTAGTAAAGCTTTAATGACCAAAAATGGTTGGACCATGATTGAGGGAAGAAATATTGAACTACTACCCTCAAAGATAAATATTTCAAGAATAGAGAATACAACAGTTTTTCATCCTCATCTAATTTACCTTAAGGTTCATTAGCTTGCAATAATATTCTCAAAATCAGAAATTTTATCAAGAATGAAAGCTTTTGGGGACTAGGTGATGGTAAAATTATAAACTCTAGAATGACCCTTGATTGAAGATCTTTGTTGTCTTATTTTAATTTATTTTTTCAAAAATAATACATTTTAATTATATTAAATGGAAATATTGTCCATAGATATATATAATAGAATGATGAACAATCTAAATAGAAATATTTTTGTGGAAAAATGCTGGGACGAAAGATACTGAGAGGTGAAAAATAACATGATCTTGAAGAGGAAATACAATAATTCATTATTTCTTTCTAATTCATTACATATTTCTCCTATAACATTGAGCATGAGGTGGTCCCCACACCAAAGTGTGGCTAGCTAAATCTCAATTTTGATGGCTTGTCAAAACCAAATTTAGGTCGAGTAGGTGGGGGTGGGGTCTTTCGTGACCACATGGGTAGATTGGTGATGGCATATATAGTTAACTGGTGTATGGTGATACCCAAGGTTGCTTGCACAACTCCAAGAAGACCTTTCTCGCTATCTCCTTCCTGGAACCTGACTTCAATGGGTTCCTCTTGAGCTTGGAGATTGACCAAACCCTACTCCAACTCTTCTCAAAGAGTTTCCTACCTTGTGCCTTACCTTGGGTAGACAAACACCAATTGAAATTGTAATCTTTCTCACTGCACCTAGAAGAGTCTAGATGCTAACTTCAACATCATGCTTGAGATACTTGCAGGGGAGTTGAAAATACTGTTTCCTTGCATTTCATGTTCATTTGAAGGCATCTTGGAGATTCTTTATCCTTCACTTTACCCGATTTCCAAAATATTGCTTGAAGAGGCCTAGTTTCTTCTAGCCCTTACCAGTCACTTTTCTGCCCTTTTCTCTCAAACTTGACACAAAACCTAGTAAAAAAATCACATTTCCTGACACCCTTTTTAGACTTTTAAATCTTTCAAAGTTTTTCAGGCTTTTGTCAGTACCATATGGATGATTCCTCAACTCTTCGAGAGAAGGGCTAATTTCACCTATCTTCTAGGGTTTCACTGTTTCCTCCTTCAAATCTATCTTAAAGGGATTGTTTGTTGCTTCTATCCTTGTGACATGTGAGAATCTCATCTAACCCTACCTTAGACTGTACTATCTCTGTATAGTGCTTACAACCCCTGCCTATGCTCTTTATCCTTTCTTCCTCAAACCTCTAACTGGGCAGATACAACTCGCCTAGGGTTTGAAATTAAAAATATTTGCTTGGCTTTCTAGAATCCCTACTCCTACATATTTACAATGGACTGACTCCACTCCCATAATCCACCAACCTTAGGAGAATCTCATGGTTAGTGTCTATGGGGGAGTCATTCGAAAACCAACTGCTCAAAACAAAAAAACTAATACCCTACAACCTAATTTGTGAATAAGAAACAACAAATCTCTACTAAACAACCTAAATGCACAATGGAAATTCCTCTAAGCTATTCTATAAACTCATTCAGTGTGTTAAATCAGTATTTACAATGCCTATTATATCACTGTTTTGCAAAACACACAGAATTTTTTCAGAAACACAGTATTCTGCCAAGCTTTCTTCTATTCTTTTCACACCAAAAAATTGCTACAATCATCACTAACTACTCTCTATGAGCCACACAACTATTTGGATTCCTTTTCCACATTCAAAGGCAGTTCATCGAGCATTTTCCCTAATTTTAAGGGATTCCCAATGCCAAGTAAGTTACATGCAACTTTTACCAACATTTTGTCACTTATCAATATGTTATGATCCTAAAGTTTAGGACGTCAATCTCCTTACTCTGAACCATCAACTTCTTAACTATCCTTTGGCATCTTTCTAACAATGACCGTGTGTTTAGAACACATTTAACACCTTCATTCAAGTATAAGCTGTCCCAAGCTAATTAAAGCCAAAATTTAATAGCATTAACCAACAATGATTAACTAGGATAAAATTAGTCATAATAAATAACTCTCCACACACACAATACCTTCTAAGATCCAACACAACCTACTAACACCCTGATTTGGCTAAGATCAGGTACAAGCCAAAATTGAAGACAAACAAGGTGGAGTTAAGCCAAGGTGCCCCTCCACCATCCTCCCCAAAACAGAAAAATTCAATCCATCCTTGGATTGAGCAAGTTAGGATCAATGCCCAACTTCTTAAACTTTGCCTCCTTGATCCATACTGCACCAACTTCAGGTTGTCCTTGTCTTTGGATCAGGTGTTCTTTATACTCTTTGGTCCTAGTCTTCTTTTAGACCCTAGTATCCAAGATCTTATCAACTTGTTTGACTGTAGCAGGGGGTAGTTTGAGTTCTTCAACATCTTTAGTGACTTCATGGATGGTCTGATCCATGTTTATTGGTGGTCCTTTGTAGTGTACAAGATCTTCCACATTAAAAATAGGGGACAGTCCACTATCATCTGGCAATTGTACCTTGAATGCATTAGTTCCATACTTCTCCAAGATAGAACATGGACCTATCTTCTTCATTTCCAACTTGTGGGGAACTCCTTTCTGTAGTCTAGACTTGTTCAAATGTACCATGACTAAGTCACCAACATTAAAGTGAACATCTTTCCTATGCTCATCCACCTTAATCTTATGTTTCATAGTATTTTCTGCCAGTGTTTTTCTAACTATGTCATGAATTTACTGCATTGGATAGGAAAAATCATCTGCATATCCACTTCCCTTGACTCCATCCTTCAACTCTCTTAGCTCATAAACACCTCTAGGGTGTAGTCCATAGACAATTTCAAAGGGGCTCTTCCCTGTGGATCTATTTACTATATCATTATAGGCATATTCAACTTGCCCAATAATCTAATCCCATTGTTGACCATACTCCTTGGTCAAGCATCTCAAGAGGTTTCCAAGTGTCCTATTCACAACTTCGGTCTAACCATCAGTTTGGGGATGGTATGCAGATCCAAAGGACAAATTGGTGCCCATTCTTTTCCAAAGAGTCTTCCAAAAATGACTCATAAACTTAGTATCTCTGTCTGATACAATGCTGATTGGTAAGCCATGAATCCTAACTATCTCTTTGAAGAAAAGAGAGGCTATTTGACTGGCATCATTAGTTGTCTTACATGGCACAAAGTGAGCCATTTTAATGAATCTGTCTACAACAACATAAACACTATCCATACCTTGTTTTGTCTTGGGTAAACGAACTACAAAGTCCATGTTCAAGCATTCCCATGGCCTAGAAGGGATAGGCAGTGGCTGGTATAGGCCTGCATTTGAAGAAGTGCCTTTGGCCTTTTGACACACTACACAACTCTCCACATACCTCCTGATATCTAAGTTCATTCTTGGCAAATAATAATACCTTTGGGCAAGCTCTTGAGTTTTGGTGATCCCAAAATGACCACTCAATGCACCATTATGCTTTTCTTGTATCAAGTTTTCCCTAATAAAACCTCTAGGAACACAAAGCTGATTTCCTTTAAACAAAAGATCACTTTGCAATGTATATTCAACATATTTGCTATGAAAATGGTTCTTATACTCAAGACATACCTTATAAATATCTGCAAAGTCTTCATCATCTGCATATAGATCTTTGAAGTGATCTATCCCCATGTTCTTCAACTGAATTTCCTGAACTGTGAGGACTCTTCTGCTCAATGCATCAGCCACTTTGTTGAGATCTCATTTCTTGTGCTTGATATTGAAGGTGTAAGCTTGCAAGTACTCCACCCATTTCATGTGCCTGGGACTCAACTTCTCTTGTGAATTCAGGAAACTGAGTGCTTTATTGTCTGAGTACACAATGAATTCCTTGGGAAGCAAGTAGTGCCTCCATTTCCTTAGTTCTTGGACCAATGCATACATCTCAATGTCATAAGAAGAATACATCTTCTTGGCTTCACTTAGCTTCTCTAAATGAAAAGCCACTGGTCTTCCCTCTTGGCTGAGAATACCTCCAATAGCTACATTGCTTGCATCACATTCAATGGTGAATAGCTTCTCAAAACTTGGTAACACCAAAATAGGTTGGGTAGCTATCTTTTCCTTTAGCAACTCAAAACTCTTGTTAGCTTGCTCATTCCATAAAAACTTGGTTTTCATTCCTCCTTTAATGGTATCCAACATAGGAGCACAAATAGCACTAAACTACCTTATAAATTTTCTATAGTATTGAGCAAGACCATGGAAGCTTCTTACCTCTGTTGTTGTCTTTGGAGTAGGCCAATTGAGAATGGCTTCTACCTCGTTGCTGTCCATCTTCAAGTTTCCATGTGATAGCACAAATCCAAGGTACACCAGCTATGTTTTGATGAACTCACACTTTTCCAGATTGATCATTAGTTTCTCCTCCTGCAGCTTCTTGAAAATCAACTCAATATGTTGGAGGTGCTCTTCTCTTGTTCTGCTATAGATTAGTATATCATCAAGATACACTACTACAAACTTGCCAATGTAGTCTTTGAGGATTTCATTCATGAGTCTCATAAATGTGGAGGGGGCATTAGACAAGCCAAATGGCATAACTAGCCACTCATAGAGTCCCTCATTGGTTTTGAAGGCTGTTTTCCACTCATCTCCCTCATGTATTCTAATTTGGTGATAACCACTTTTTAAATCTATCTTGGTATAGTACCTAGCTTCACCTAGACAATCCATGAGATCTTCAATCCTAGGAATAGGAAACCTATACCTGATGGTTATCTTGTTTATTGCCCTGGCATTAGTACAAAGCCTCCATTCTCCTCCCTTTTTAGGTGCTAAGACAGTGGGAACTGCACATGGACTATTGCTTTTCCTAGTGAGACCTTGGTCAAGAAGTTCTTGAATCTGCCTAGCTATTTCCTCATTTTGTTGAGGTGTCATCTTGTAAGCTACTTTGTTTGGAAGGGTAGCTCTTGGTATCAAGTCTATCCTATGACTTATGGCTCTTTTAGGAGGTAAGGTTGCTGGTTGACCACTACTTACTATACCTTCATAGGTCTACAAAAAATTCTATATCTCCTTAGGTAATTCTTGCTTTTCAACAGCCTTCTCTTTGCTCACCTCTCTTGGCTTGATCTTACTGCATAGCCAACTCCTTCTCCTTCTTCCAAAGCTTTTAAGAACTCTTTTTCACCAGCTATGAGTAGTTTAGAACTTGCTGTCTACACCTCTATATCTTCTAACAAAGATTGAATCTTGAAGGATACATTGTCTTTCTTGAAGGTATATGAGTTCTTTGCTCCATCATGCATAGCTTGGTGGTCAAATTGCCATGGTCTACCTAGGAGCAAGTGGCATGTGTCCATAGGTAACACATCACACAAAACTTTGTCTTTGTACTTGCCAATTGAGAACTCCACCCATGCTTGTTCATTCACCAAGACATGCTGACCCTTATTGAGCTATGTGACCTTGTAAGGATTATTGTGAGGTATCCTTGTCAATTTCAGCTTCCTGACTGCCTCCTCTGACATAATATTGTCAGTAGAACTTGAGTCTATAATGACCTTGCACACTTTCCCCATCATCTTGCACTTTATCCTAAACAAGGACCTCCTTTGGCTTGGTTCTTCTTTCACCGGTTCTTTGATTAAAGTCCTCCTCATCATGAGGTTCTCACCTTCCTCTGAGTTCAATGGTAATTTAGGTTGTTTATTTGCTGTAGTAGTCTCATCTTGAATCAGATTAGTCCTCTATCTCCTCCACCAGAAGTGATACCTTTCTCTGGGCATCTATAGGCCGAGTGTCCCAATTGGTTGCAATGATAACATTTCATGTTGGTGAAGTAGCTGCCTCTTCCTTGTCCACCACTTCTTCCTCTGGAGCTGAAACCTCTTCCTCTACCACCTCTACTAGAGCTTCGTTCTTGCTGTTCAGAAAATCTAACTTCTCCTTGGGCTCTTGGTTCTAAGCTTCTTCCACTATAACTTCCTCTTTGTCCTCTGATGTCTTTTCCTTTCCCTCTACTTTTGGGGTTTTTCTCTTGCTTCTTTTTGCCTTTCTCCTCTATTTTCAAAGCCATTTGATAGCATTGGAGGACTTTTTTGAAGTTTACTAAGCTCATGTCTTCTTGGATAGACCACTTGAGCCCATTCAAATACCTTGCTAACTTGATACTCTCATCTTCAACCACTTTTGATCTAAGGCACAATTTTTGAAACTCCTCTGTATATGTTTGAACATCCATGTCTTTTTTCCTCAGATTGTGTCTTCTCCTATGTAAATGAACTTCATAATCATCAGGGAGATAGGTCTGCCTTATTTTAGTTACCATTCCTCTCCATGAGACTATGGGACCTTTGCCTTCTTTCTCTCTTTCAGATTGTACAAACTTCCACCATGTGAGAGCTGCTCCTCTCAACCTTGACTTGGCCACCTTTACCTTTTGGGCATATATTTTTCCATCACATTCAAAGTGATTTTCAATTCTCTCAATCCAGTCTACAACTGAATCAGGTTCCATTTGTCCACTGAAAAGTGGCACACCTTCCAATGCTTTACCACTCAAAGCTTGCAATGCCTTCAAGAATGGTTCTTCAGCAAGAACAGGGTCAGGCTTTGGAGCTTCCTCCTCCAAATCCTCTTCTTTTTCCTTGGCTTCTTGTTCTTCTTTCTTCTTTATCTTGTCCTTCACATTATCTGATGTCTCTTGGACTTCATCCAAGAGTTTCTCCATTTGAGATATCCTTTCTCTGAGCAACCGGTTATCTTCCTCTTGATCTTCTACCTTTTTTAGCTAGCTCTGCATTTGTCACCATGGTTCTTTCCTCTGGTGTGTTCTCTCCTACTGACTCAGTGGGCTAAAACATTAAACACAAGCCTTGAATCAACCTAGCTCTGATACCAATATAGTGTATGGTGATACCCAAGGTTGCTTGCACAACTCTAAGAAGACATTTCTTGCTGTCTCCTTCCTGGAACCTAACTCCAAGGGGTTCCTCTTGAGCTTGGAGATTGACCAAACCCTACTCCAACTCTTCTCAAAGAGTTTCCTACCTTGTTCCTTACCTTGGGTAGACAAACACCAATTGAAATTGTAATCTTTCTCACTGCACCTAGAAGAGTCTAGATGCTAACTTCAACATCATGCTTGAGCTACTTGCAGGGGAGTTGGAAATACTGTTTCCTTGCATTTTGTGTTCATTTGAAGGCATCTTGGAGATTCTTTATCCCTCACTTTACCCGATTTCCAAAATCTTGCTTGAAGAGGCCTAGTTTTTTCTAGCCCTTACAAGTCCCTTTTTTGCCCTTTTCTCTCAAACTTGACACATAACCTAGTAAAAAAATCACATTTCTTGACACCCTTTTCAGACTTTTAAATATTTCAAAGGTTTTCAGGCCTCTGTTAGTACCATACGGATGATTCCTCAACTCTTGGAGAGAAGGGCTAATTTCACCTATCTTCTAGGGTTTCACTGTTTCCTCCTTCAAATCTATCTTAAAGGGATTTTTTGTTGCTTCTATCCTTGTGACATGTGAGAATCTCATATAACCCTACCTTAGACCATACTATCTCCATACAGTGCTTACAACCCCTGCCTATGCTCTTTATCCTTTCTTCCTCAAACCTCTAACCGGGCAGATATAGCTCGCCTAGGGTTTGAAATTAAAAATCTTTGCTTGGCTTTCTAGAATCCCTACTCCTACATATTTACAATGGACTGAATCCACTCCCATAATCCACCAATCTCAGGAGAATCCTGTGGTTAGTGTCTATGGGGGAGTCATTCCAAAACCAACTGCTCAAAACAAAAAAACTAATACCCTGCAACCTAATTTGTGAATAAGAAACAAAAAATCTCCACTAAAAAACCTAAATGCACAATGGAAATTCCTCTAAGATATTCTATAAACTCAGTCACTGTGTTAAATCAGTATTTACAATGCCTATTATATCACTGTTTTGCAAAACACATGGAATTTTTTCAGAAACATAGTATTCTTCCATGCTTTCTTCTATTATTTTCACACCAAAAACTTGTTACAATGATCACTAACTGCTCTCTATGAGCCACACACCTATTTGGATGCCTTTTCCACATTCAAAGTCAGTTCATCGAGCATTTTCCCTAATTTCAAGGGATTCCCAATGCCAAGTAAGTTACATGCAACTTATTAATTGCGGTCATGCAACTTTTACCAACATTTTGTCACTTATCAATATGTTATGATCCTAAAGCTTAGGCTCAATCTCCTTACTCCGAACCATCAACTCCCTAGCTATCCTTTGGCATCTTTCTAACAATGACCATGTGTTTAAAACACATTTAACACCTTCATTCAAGTATAAGTTGTCCCAAGCTAATTAAAGCCAAAATTTAACAACATTAACCAACAATGATTAACTAGGATAAAATTAGTCCTAATAACTAACTCTCCACACACACAATACCTTCTAAGATCCAACACAACCTACTAACACCCTGATTTGGCTAAGATCAGGTACAAGCCAAAATTGAAGACAGACAAGGTGGAGTTAAGCCAAGGTGCCCTGCACCATTAACTTTGGGACCCAATCCTCCAGTTTTGTTGACATGGTGGTAGCTTTTTATGGCATCAAAATTTTCATGCAAGTTGGGTTCTCTAACTTAATCATTGAAAGAGATTCGAGGGATTTATATGGTTCTTATGTTGAATATGCTTGCTACTCCCTGTTGGGCTCTTTTGGACCCCATGTCCTCAGCTCACAATCTAATGATTTCCCTTGCGAATTGTAGTGTGTGCCATGTGTTCAACAGTGGTAATAAAGTAACTGATGCATTAGAAAATTTAGGAGCCTTTACTCCTAATTTTGTAAAATGGAATAATATCTACTATAACCCTAGTTAGATTATTGATTTAATTCATAACGATGGCAAAGGATTGCCCTTTTGTGATTAGATTGGATTTTTTGTCAACTCAATTTGATAGTTACCATGATTGTCATTTATGGAAACTTAAGCTTCTTAATCACACTTTGATGGGTCATTGTTACTTACTATGACTCTAGTTTTTGAATAACCATCTCCATTTCTAGTTTTATGTGCTTTGTTTCTTGTAAGTGACATGATGGGTGGTGATTTAGTCCAAGAGGAACCTACTAGTTGTGAGGTTTGGAAGTAGGAAAAAGATGTTTGGGAAATTCTTGAAAGGGGAAAGCTTGCCTAGTATGTGGATGGGACTTAGGGTGTTAACCCCAAATTATCCATGGAGTTCACCAATTCATGGGAAGATGAGATTATGATTGTGGGTGATTTTTCTTTTGTGGTGACCCATGAGCTTATAACACATGTCACAAGGCTTTATTTGGAGGGGATTTCTCTTCCATGCAAGTCCAAGAGACATTACTAGGAGGACATGAAATAGTTCCTGCAGGATGGTGGGAAGGTTAATAGATTGCAGAATGGTTTGAATCATGTGGACCTCCTTGGTGTTTGGAGCATCATTTCTGAAATTATAATGAGGTATGTCACTGTAGAACGAAATTTTCACTACTTCCATGCCCACCTTTTCCCCATGCTCAATCATCTTAGGTAAAATATTAAGATGAATTTCCCATTCTGGATTATGCCTTCGCTTGACCAGTCCATCAGGAATGTCCAGGCCAAAAGTAATAAACTTCACTTGTATCAAGGCCTTATCCTAAATTTATATAAGTATCATGAGGCCTTTCTTCCCTCCCCTGCTATTGTTCCCAAGAATACTTTAACTATTATGGACCCCACTATTCCCCCGGGAGACCCCAAACCTTTTGTCACTACCAATGATGTAATGCCCTATCATAATAACCTAAGGAATGTTGCAATTGTGTATAAAAGTGTAATAATTTTTTTTTCAAGTATTAATATTAAGTTAATTTAGTTACATACATTCATTAAGCTATGCGACGTTACACTAATTTGAGTTTCCATAGACGACTTTAGTATTTCGCATTGCACATATTAATTAATAACATAAAGATAAGCATTGCATAACATTGAATTTCATTCAAGATATAATAAAGTACAAACTTGTTTTCTTACATTGCAATTAATAACATATACTATACTCATCCATCTGATGAGGTAGTTCAATAATAATTACAATTACATTTACATTGTTCACCTAATATACAATTGAGCGATGCTTTCAAATAAAGATTTACAATTATCAATGATATAGTACACATAAGTTTCCAACAACGAGCTCTCCATCCATGAAGCTCTCAATGCCATAATCATAAACTGGGGACCCAATGGAGTAAGGTGCATGTTCCACCCGACCATGTGGTACCCATAGGTCCACCCCTTGTGCTAGGAGATAGTAATATGGTTGCCTAGACATAATCTACTAACCCTAGACACTAGTACAAAACTGACTGATGGTTACATTGCTTCTAGATTTAGACAATTGAATGTATTACATACACAAGGTTAACTGTTACTTTAGGTGGAGTGTCATCACAACATTGCAAAGGTTACCCTGATGTTTCTTCCTAGGTTTCGGCCCCCAACATGGGTTACCCTGGTAACCTCTTACGAAACCCGGCCCCTATTGCATACTATTTTGGAATCGAATGTCTCTTAAGGAAACAAGACACCGATTTTCCATTCCAGGCCTTCTCATCTTATATTCAAGACTGTAGTAGCTCAGGAGTCAACAAGTGATGCATAAACATCTTGTTAAGAGTTTTAATCTAACTACTATGTTATTTAGTTATCACTGACTTACTAACTTTTTGCAAATTACCCTGACACCACTTTGTGTGTCGGCCCTTACAAAAAGCCACTCCCCTAACATAAAAAAAGTATCTAAGTTCACTATATAGGGTAGACAAGTGCACAATTTCAAATTATAATACCAAATATACCACAATGATCATCTCAATACATTCACAAAATCAAGTGCACTACCCTAACTTATTCACACACATAAAATCATATTCAAATTTACTCCCATAAAGAGACTGCAATTGAAAGACTTAAAATCACATAAAGATAAATCTTTCCCCACTTTTACCTAATAAAATATAAGACAACTAAAAATGAATACAAGTCTATCATTGGGATATATTAAATCCATTCAAACAAGTAAGAGAGAGAAAGCATTTATTTCTAATATTTCCTTTACTTAACAATAGTTCTCAACACATTAAATAAATATATACATTGAATTCATAATATGCATAACTATGTAGATAACAATAAATTTTATTTCTCATTTTCCCAAAATATACTTTTCCACATTAATACTTTAATCAAATATTCTCAATAATAAAATATATACATAATGTATATACACATATATATATATATATATATAAATATACATACACATATACATATATACATACATTTGTACATATATTATATATATAGTATATATACATACATATATATATATAATATATATACAAGTATATATAATTTGTTAAATAAAATACGAAAACCCTAAATCGGATTTCGAAAATCAATATATAGTGAAACAAAAATTCTGCGTTTAACACAAACGCCTGCATTTTATACATGCAACAACTATGTACATAGAGTACACAGCCCATGGCTATGAGTATATGCGCAGCCCTCCCCGTATGGGGAGGCGGCTATGTGGCAGCCACCGCTGCCTGTGAGGGTAGCGCCGGCTACCTCCATAGCTATCGCCCCATATGGGGACAGTTGTGGGGGTAGCCCCGCGGCCCCCTCTACATACATTAAAAAAAAATTTAAACAATAAAAATAAACATTCAGAACTCGCATGTATTAATTCGCAATTTTTTTTTTGATATTCAATAACCTTTTTTTTTTAAGAATATGAAACCTTCGACTTTTCCCGTATGGTGATTTCAATAAATTCAAAAGGTTTCTTTCACAATCCAATATATAAATATATATATGATGATATATATATGTATAGATATATATATATATGTATAAATAGTAATATATATATATATATATATCTATACAAATCCACAGGGTTTCATGCTAGAGGAATAAAATAATTTCAACAGAGTTTCTGTAGGGGAAGTTGGGGAAATACGCACAATATTTTTCATTCAAATCCTAAATTACCCTAGAGATTTCAATTTCCTTTTACGAGTAAGCTACAGAGATTTTCTGAAAAAAACAACAATTTCCTCACAAAAGGAGAATACAGTAAACAAATTTCCTGAAAAGTAGAAGGATTTCCAATTAATTGAAAATTTCTTTCACAGATATTCTTTTCAATAACACCAAATTAAAACCACAAGATGAATACCTGATTTCCCAAAGCTTTTGAAAACAATTTGGAGAAGAGTTCCTCTGTTGTTGCCCGTAGCCTTCCAAAACTTTTCCCAAAAACAAAGCCCAAATTGAAACCAGAAATATTCCACAATTTTGCAACAAAATTCTAAAAAGCATAACAAAAGATTTTTGCAGAGTACCCAAAATATTATTCCGTGAATGATAGCATAACCTCTCTAATTTCCCAGATCCAATTTTACCTCCATAAACAAATTTTCTCAACAATAATCAATTAATGCACTGGCACACATGTCGAGAAGTGGTTGCAAAATATCTTCTCCACCACTTCTCAGCAATCTTGCCAATTTCTATTGCATGCAATTAAATTCATTTATTTAAATTTTAAAACTCAAATTTCAATTTACATGCATTTATTTTATTAAATTTTTTTCTAATTTTCAAATACAAAAATAATTTACAATTCAAATTTTATTTCCACAAATAATTTTTAATTTAAATAAATCTATTCACACACTTAAATAATTTAATTTAATTAATTAATTTATTTAATTAAATAAGTTTAATCTTTTAGGATCAAACCATTTAACCAAATAAGCTAACTAATTAATTAAATAACATGAAACTAATTTCTTCAATATTAAAAATCAATTTAAATAACAGTAAGTAAGACATAATAAACTATTATTAAAATTGACCAGATTTTCCTATCAAAGCAATTTAATCCAATCAAGAAAAGACAAGACAACCAAGACTCAAACTAAACTGAAAATGTACAGTGACCGAGTTATAGACCAGACTAGGGTGAACCAAACTACTATCTCCCAATCAACATATCCGTTGAGTCTTGACACACTCAAACCTGAGTACCCAGGTGGAGTCGATGTCATGTACATGCAATCCTACAACCAAGCAATAACATGCATTTATATATATATATATAAACCATTGAACAAGCACACCGTGCAGAGAAAATCGTGGATATCATAGGGCACTAGCAAGCGAGTGATGCGATTCTATTCTCCACACCAATACACGTCACATCAGACTAACGAAATCAATAACTGTTAGTCTATCAAAACATATATATAGCAATAATCAACTAAAAGTAAACATCTACGCTATCTCAAAGCATGTCAGAAATCAGCAATCACTATACAATGTATCATCATGTCAGAGAATAAATCCACTGTCGCTTAAAACTAGAAATCAAAATATCCAAACAAAGTATCATAGTCTGACAGTGTGAAAACATAACAACAGAAAGCATAAGCATAAATGGAGGGGTACTACATCCTCCCCCTAGGATCAGGCTTGCTCCTAAAATCCTATGAACAGATAGAGATAAAGTTCCCTCATGCGTATCACATCCTCCCAAGTAGCAGAAGCCTCATGGCTAGGATCCTATTGGACCCTCACCTGCTCAATGTCTCAACCCCTGAGACCGAGCGTCTAGTGCTGTAGAATGGCCATGGGCTCCAAAGCCAGCTGCCCGTCCTCTACCTGTAATGCATTCCAATCAAGTACATGAGATATGTCAGGAGGATATGGTCTAAGAACTGATACATGAAAAACATCGTGAATATGAGACAAACTGGGTGGTAAGGCGAGTCGATATGCCATAGGACCAATTCTCTCTAAGATCTCGAATGGTCCAACGAAACGAGGCGCAAGCTTAGAGCTTTTTCCATAACGGATTGGACTCTTTCACAGTCGTACTTGAAGAAACACTCTATCACCAATAGAAAACTGTCGATCTATCCTATGCGCATCTGCATACTTCTTTTGCCCATCCTGTGCTGCTATCAAATGTTCTCTAATATGGTCAACCTGTTGCTCCATGTCTCGAAGCATCTCAGGTCCAAGTAATACTCTATCCTCTAGTTGATCCCAACTTAGTGGAGTTCAACAAGGATGACTGTATAATGCCTGGAATGGTGGCATACCTATGGAACTCTGATATCCATTATTGTAAGAAAATTATACTAATTACAGATAATCCTTTCGACATGATTGTTGGTCCATTATGTACATCCTAACCATATCCTCTAATATTTGGTTAACTCTCTCTATTTGTCCACCAGTTTGAGGATGATACACTGAACTAAAGTTCAACTGGGTACCTAAAGCATGTTGTAATGAAGTCCATAAGGCTGAAGTAAATATGGGATCTCTATTCGATATAATCCTACAAGGAATCCCATGTAATCTAACGATATCCTCCATGAATATCCTAGCTACGGATGAAGCATTATAAGATGATCGTACTGGTGAAAAGTGAGCTACCTTAGTCAATTGGTCAACAGTTACCATAATGGCATCATGTCGACATGATGACGTAGGTAACCCTACAATAAAGTCAATGGATATAATATCCCATTTCCATTCAGGAATGAGATGTGGCTGCAATAATCCAGCGGGATGTTGATGCTCAGCTTTAACTCACTGGGATTCAAGACACCTTGATACATAATCAACAATATCACGTTTCATACCAAGACAAAAATACAATTGCCGAAGATCAGCATGCATTTTCTTAACTCTTGGATGAGCTGAATATGAAGCTCGATGAGCTTCAGTCATAATTAATGTACAAAGACCTTTGAAATGAGGTACATAAATACAACCTAAATGTTGTAATATACCATCCAATTCTAGGACATACCCAGTAAATCGACCTTCTAAAGATCTACCAAATTCAATCTCCGACCTCACTTCCTGATATAATCTATCAGCAGGTAATGCTGCTAATATTTGACCTCTCAAATCTACTTCAAGAGTGGTAGCAAAGATCTGATGTCAACATTGACTAAGAGCGTTAGCCACTACATTCTCCTTTCCTTGAACATATCTCACTTCAAAATTGTACTCACACAAGAACTCCATCCACCGTCTTTGCCTAGCATTCAAGTTAGGTTGCGTGAAAATGTATTGTAGAATATGGTGATCAGTATGAAGTTTGAAATGATGACCTAATAAGAAATGCCTCCAACGAACTAATGCATGCACAACTACAGCTAGTTCTAGATCGTGAGTAGGATAGTTTAGTTCGTGATCCTTGAGTTTGTGAGACTCATAAGAAATCACACACCCATCTTGCATCAAAATTGCTCCCAAACCCTCTAAGGATGCATCTGTTCATACTACAAAATCCTTAGTAGGATTAGGAACAATGAGTATAGGCACATTAGTTAACTTTTCTTTAAGAATCTAAAAATCCAACTGACACTGCTTTGTCCAAACAAACTTCTTCCCTTTCCTTTGAAGAGAAGCAATAGGATGACCAATTCTAGAAAATCCCTCTACAAACCACCTATAGTAACTAGTTAGACCCATAAAACTATGAACTTCACCTACATTAGTAGGCATGGGCCAATCTACAATAGCTTGGATCTTTGAAGGATCCACAACAATACCTTTACCAGAGATTACATGTCCAAGATATTTAATCTCAGTTTGAAAGAAATCACACTTTTTCAGGTTTGCATACAATTGATTTTCCCTTAAACATTGCAATACCTATCTCAAGTGTTCTTCATGTTCCTTCATGTTTCTCGAATAAACTAAAATATCATCAAGAAATACCAAGACAAATCAATCAAGGTATGTACGTAAAACACCATTCATTAAACTCATAAATACCAATGGTGCATTTGTTAACCCAAACGGTACTACTATGAATTCATAATGCCCATAATGAGTTCGAAAAGCAGTTTTATGAATGTCTGCTTCAGCTATACACAATTGATGATAACCAGATTTCAACTCGATTTTAGAGAACACATTAGCTCCTTTAATTTGATCAAAAAGATCATCGATTCTAGGCAAAGGATAATGATTCTTAATCGTAACCTTGTTCAATTGACGATAGTCGATACACAATCTAAGAGATCCGTCCTTCTTTACGAAGATGATAGGTGTTCCCCAAGTGGAAACACTAGGATGAATGAAACCCATTTCTAATAGTTCCTCTAACTGGATACAAAGTTCTTCTAACTCCTGAGTCATCATTCTATAAGGAGCTCTAGATATAGGCTTAGCTCCAGGAACTAGGTCAACTCTAAAGTCAATATCCCTCTTCGGTGGCATTCCGGGAATGTCATCGGGAAACATGTCCGCGAGTTCCCTAAGAATAGTATGATCATCAAGAGATACCTCTCGAATCTCACCCTCTTCCAAATCAGTAACTATTGTTGCAAACAGTTGACATCCCTGATGAAGACATCTCTTTAATTGCATAGCAGATATCATCCGCAAAGAGATAGGTCTTTGAATACCTACATTTTCCACTTTCGCACCTAAATCATTGATGCAACTAACTGTCTTAAGTTGATAGTCAATCACAACATGATAAGATGCTAACCAATCCATACCTAAAACTATATCATACAATCCTAAGGGTGTAACATATAAATCTACTAGGGTAGTTAACATACCAATTCTAAGTTCACAATTATGTACTATGTTTTCTACTGCTACTTTCACCCTAGAGGTGAATTCAACTTGCCACTTACCACCTTGCTTTACTACCACAAGACCATAACGGTCTACCATGGTCGGTGAAATAAAGGAGTCAGTGGCTCCGGAATCAAAAAGAATGGAAACACTAACACCATGTAACTTACCTGAAGTCTCGACCACTGTGTTCTAGTGATCGGCTTGGTGGTCATTAACCACAACATATATTGTATGTGATCATCCTGCATCACCCACTGTAGGCTCTGAAACTATAGGTCGAGGCCCAAAACTAGTAGGACCTCTCATCAGACACTGCCTTGCTATGTGTCCCTGCTGCCCACATGAGTAACAACTAGTGCCTGTGCCTCTACCAAATCCTCTGCCACCTGAAGGTGCATTGGATTGCTAGAAACTACCCCTACTGATAGTAGACTGAGCACTCTGTGTAGGCTAATCCTATCTATTGTGCTTGTTATGCCACTAGTTACGACCCTTTCCTGGTTGAGGACTATTACCCTGTTGTGGTTGTGGGTTATTGTTCTTTTGACGTGTTTGTTGTTGTTGTTACTGCCCACCCTTTGTGGGTGTCTATTGGTTCTTGGAGGAACCACCTGTCTATGCCTGTCCACCACGTGGACTAAAACCTGTTGCAGGAGAACTCCCAATCTGCACTCCTGTGTGCCCACCTAAAGCCATAACAAGGTTCTCCTCCACTATGCGAGCCTTCTCCACTGCAACCTCCATAGTCTTTGGCTCAAAGACTCAGACACCACCACTAATGCAGGCA
The DNA here is from genome assembly GCA_007258455.2 of Sequoia sempervirens. Lineage (NCBI taxonomy): Eukaryota > Viridiplantae > Streptophyta > Pinopsida > Cupressales > Cupressaceae > Sequoia > Sequoia sempervirens. Next base: position 244,733,471 of record VDFB02000015.1, read on the forward strand.
TTTAAACCCCTGATGAAGTGCCATACTAGCATAGGCTCATCATCGCCAATACTAGCGTATTGCTTGAGTTCATAGAACCTACGTTCATATTGCTAAACAGAAAGAGCTAACTGACGTAGATCATGGAACTCGTCAGCCCTACGCCACCTCCAGTGTTCCGATAGGAACCATGCTCTAAACCTCTTGAGAAACATCTCCCAAGACATAGAACCAATATCTAAGTGGAGCTTCTACTCCTCTAGGTGCCACCAAGTAGAAGCAAATCCTCTCAAGTGCATAATAGCGCATCTAGCACGGGTATTGCTACCGTGAGGGTGCATGGCAAAGCATCTACCCAAATCTAGTAGCCAAGTCTCTGCCTCTAAGCAACCTCCTGTACCATCAAAGGTAGGAGGGCGTGCCCTCAATAAATTCCTCATGTGACCTGCAGTGATAGCATCCTGATGTGCTGTGTCATCTACAATCCTAGGAGATCTATCTCTCTCTGACAACCTCCTGCTCATCTTCTTGTCTAGGTCCAAGATGAGCTAGGACCTCCTCTAATAAAGGATGTATCTAAGGACCCTCTACTCCTGATTGTACGGGATTTTGTCCCTCATTCCTCTGATCCATTTGTTTCGCTTGATCATTGTGATGAGAGCTCAGAGGGGAGGTAACTTGAGGGATTGGCCCTTGGCCTCCACCTTGACCTCTACCATGACCTCTTCCTCCTCACCTAGGCATGTTCCTACATAAACAATAACGAGTCTTATATACTATTCAACCAAGGCTAACCGTTGCGACACTACGTACTAGGTCAACCTAATGGGCTCATGATTACCCAGAGCGTCTAGTGTTTGTAACCTTGGCTCTGATACCAATCTGTAATGCCCCATCATAACAACCTAAGGAATGTTGCAATTGTGTATAGAAGTGTAATAATTTTTTCTTAAAGTATTAATATTAAGTTAATTTAGTTGCATACATTCATTAAGCTATGTGACGTTACACTACTTTGAGTTTCCATAGATGACTTTAGTATTTCGCATTGCACATATTAATTAATAACATAAAGATAAACATTGCATAACATTGAATTTCATTCAAGATATAATAAAGTACAAACTTGTTTTCTTACATTGCAATTAATCACATATGCAATACTCATCCATCTGATGAGGTAGTTCAATAATAATTATAATTACATTTACATTGTTCACCTCATATACAATTGAGGCATGCTTTGAAATTAATAACATAAAGATAAACATTGCATAACATTTAATTTCATTCAAGATATAATAAAGTACAAACTTGTTTTCTTACATTGCAATTAATCACATATACAATACTCATCCATTTGATGAGGTAGTTCAATAATAATTACAATTACATTTACATTATTCACCTCATATACAATTGAGGCATGCTTTCAAATAAAGATTTACAATTATCAATGATATAGTACACATAAGTTTCCAAGTGTGAGCTCTCCATCCATGAAGCTCTCAATGCCATAATCATAAACTAGGGACCCAGTGGAGTAAGGTGCACGTTACCCCCAACTATGTGGTATCCTTAGGTCCACCCCCGTGCTAGGAGATAGTAATTTGGTTACCTAGACATAATCTACTAACCCTAGACACTAGTACAAAACTGACTGATGGTTACATTGCTTCCAGATTTAGACAATTGAATGTATTACATACACAAAGTTAACTGTTACTTTAGGTGGAGTGTCATCACAACATTGCAAAGGTTACCTTGGTGTTTCTTCCTAGGTTCCAGCCCCCAATATGGGTTACCCTAGTAACCTCTTACGAAACTCGGCCCCTATTGCATACTATTGCGGAATCGAATGTCTCTTAAGGAAACAAGACACCGATTTTCCATTCTAGGCCTTCTCATCTTATACTCAAGACTGTAGTAGCTCAAGAGTCAATAAGTGAGGCATAAACATCTTGTTAATAGTTTTAATCTAACTACTGTGTTATTTAGTTATCACTGACTTACTAACTTTTTGCAAGTTACCCTGACACCACTTTGTGTGTCAGCCCTTACAAAAAGCCACTCCCCTAACATAACAAAAGTATCTAAGTTCACTATCTAGGGTAGACAAGTGCACAATTTCAACTTATAATACCAAATATACCACAATGATCATCTCAATACGTTCACAAAATTAGGTGCACTACCCTAACTTATTCACACACATAAAATCATATTCAAATTTACTCCCATAAAGAAACTGCAACTGGAAGACTTAAAATCACATAAAGATAAATCTTTCCCCCCTTTTACCTAATAAAATATAAGACAACTAAAAATGAATACAAGTCTATCATTGGGATATATTAAATCCATTCAAACAATTAAGAGAGAGAAAGCATTTATTTCTAATATTTCCTTTACTTAACAACAGTTCTCAACACATTAAATAAATATAAAATTGAATTCATAATATGCATAACTATGTAAATAATAGTAAATTTTATTTCTCATTTTCCCAAAATATACTTTTCCACATTAATACTTTAATCAAATATTCTCAATAATAAAATATATACATAATGTATATACACACATATATATAGATATATATAAATATATATACACATATACATATATACATACATTTGTACATATATTATATATATATTATATATACATATATATAATATATATACAAGTATATATAATTTGTTAAATAAAATACGAAAAACCCTAAATCAGATTTCAAAAATGAATATACAGTGAAACTAAAATTCTGCGTTTAACACAAATGCCTGCATTTTATACATGCCACGACTGTGTACATAGAGTACATAGCCCGTAGCTGTGAGTATATGCTCAGCCCTCCCCATATGGGGAGGTGGCTATGTGGCAACCGCCGCTCCCTGTAAGGGTAGTGCTAATTGCCTCCATAGCCGTCGCCCCATATGGGGGTGGCTGTGGGGGTAGCCCCGCGTCCCCCTCTACATACATTAATTTTTTTTTTTAACAATAAAAATAAACATTCAAAATTCGTGTGTATTAATTCACAATTTGTTTTTTGATATTCAATAACCTTTTTGTTTTTAGAGTATGAAACCTACGACTTCACCCAAACGATGATTTCAATAAATTCAAAGGTTTCTTTCACAATCCAGTTTATAAATATATATATGATGATATATATATGTATATATATATGTATATATATATATATCTATACAAATCCATAGGGTTTCATACTGGAGGAATAAAATAATTTCAAGAGTTTCTGTAGGGGAAATTGGGGGAATACGCACAATATTTTTCATTCAAATCCTAAATTACCCCAGAGGTTTCAATTTCCTTTTACAAAGAGTAAGCTACAAATATTTTCTATAAAAAGCAACAATTTCCTCACAAAAGAAGAATACAGTAAACAAATTTCTCAAAAAGTACAAGGATTTCCAATTAATTGAAATTTTCTTTCACATATATTCTTTTCAATAACACCAAATTAAAACCACAAGATGAATACCTAATTTCCCAAAGCTTTTGAAAACATTCTGGAGAAGAATTCCTTTGTTGTTTCCTGTATCCTTCCAAAACTTTTCCCAAAAACAAAGCCCAAATTGAAACCGGAAATATTCCACAATTTTGCAACAAAATTCTAAAAAGCATAATAGAAGATTTTTTTAGAGCACCCAAAATATTATTCCGTGAATAATAGCATAACCTCTTTGATTTCCCAGATCCAATTTTACCTCCGTAAACAAATTTCCTCGACAATAATCAATTAATGCACTTGCACACATGTCGAGAAGTGGTTGCAAAATATCTTCTCCACCACTTCTCGGCAATCTTCCCAATTTCTATTGCATGCAATTAAATTCATTTATTTAAATTTAAAACTCAAATTTCAATTTACATGCATTTATTTTATTAACTTTTTTTATAATTTTCAAATACAAAAATAATTTACAATTCAAATTCCATTTCCTCAAATAATTTTTAATTTAAATAAATCTATTCACACACTTAAATAATTTAATTTAATTTATTTATTTATTTAATTAAATAAGTTTAATCTTTTAGGATCAAACCATTTAACCAAATAAGCTAACTAATTAATTAAATAACATGAAACTAATTTCTTCAATATTAAAAATCAATTTAAATAACAATAAGTAAGACATAATAAACTATTATTAAAATTGACCATATTTTCCTATCAAAGCAATTTAATCCAATGAAGAAAAGACAAGACAACCAAGACTCAAACTAAACTGACAATGTACAGTGACCGGGTTATAGACCAAACTAGGGTGAACCAAACTACTATCTCCCAATCAATGTATCTGTTGAGTCTTGACATGCTCAAACCCTGAGTACCCAGGTGGAGTCGATGTCATGTACCTACAATCCTACAACCAAGCAATAACATGCATATATATATAAAAACCATTGAACAAGCACACCGTGCAGAGAAAATCATGTATATCATAGGGCACTCACAAGCGAGTGATGTGATTCCATTCTCCATACCAATACACGTGACATCAGACTAACAAAATGAATAACTGTTAGTCCAAAAAAACATATACATAGCAATAATCAACTAAAAGTAAACATCTACGCTATCTCAAAGCATGTCAAAAATCAGCAATTACCATATAATGTATCATCATGTCACATAATAAATCCACTATCGCTCAAAACTAGCGATCAAAATATCCAAACAAAGTATCATAGTCTAATAGTGTGAAAACATAAAAACATAAAGCATAAGCATAAATGGAGGGGTACTACAAATGAAACTCCTCCTACCATCCACCATAGTAGCTAGGCCCAGGGTAAAGGCCCTACCAATGATGATACCCCTCCTATCCTTATCAATTTTAAACCCTTGTCAAAGCATATTCCCACAAAAAATTCTTTTGGGTTGGGGGAGTCTGATAACACCAATGGTGATGATGATTCATGGAACTCCACCTCGACTAATTCCTTTGTCCACTCCTTAGCTTAGGGTGATGACTCAGAGGTCCCTGACACCCCAAAAAGTTCTAATCCTAGCCCTCATAATACCCACAAGCTATGCATCAACTTGGATGAACCTAGGAATTTTCCTAGGTCTATTCATTTTCCTGTTGACCCCATAAGAAAAAAATTGAATAAAATTTCTAATACTATCAATGTTCACAAGGATATTATGAAATGGATCTTTGGGAAACTGGTTACTACTAAGGAGAGGATTCAAATCCTAGAAGGAAAGGTGCTAGAACAAAATACTACATGTCCCGGGGAGGTGGAGAACAAAGCACATTGGGACATGATTACCTCCTTGGCTAGGTCCTTTGAGAGGTGGGAAAGGTGGGAGAAAGATTTGGATGATCTTCAAGCCATTGTTGGGTCAAAATAAGATAAAAAGAGCTTAATGGTTGAAATTGATGTCATTCACCAAACCTAGGAGAATACCATGTAGTGTTTGAGGGTTATCACTTACTAGAGTAAGGAAACTATGAAAAATACAACCCTCACCCTTCATGTGTTTTAGGACAAGATAAGAAAGAGCCAGGGGAAACAACTTGCAGATGGGCAGGATGATGGTAATGTGTAGAAGAAGAAAGGTAATAAGATGGACACCTCAACTTGTGATGCTACTAAGGATACGCATGCCAATCTTCAGGGGCCTATGACTTTCAACAAGAAGATTGAGTTCCTATCCTAGGAGTGGAATGCGATCATTGGTCTCAAGATTTTAAGAGACCTGTAGATGTCTGGTTTTTTGTGATGGTCATGATCATGTGGTTTTTTTTTTTCTTTCCTTGCTAGTCAAACTTTATAATCTCTAAGGTTTTTTTTACTTTGTGGGTCTTCTCACTACTCGTGAGTCACTGGTTTTCCTCTATGGCTAGTTTATATTGGGTAATGGCCCTTCCAATTTTAATATAATTAAAACATTGAGCATGACGTATCTCTAAAAAATCTATGTATCACCAAGAAAAAAGAGGGAAAATATTTTACTTCATTCTTATAAAGATGGAGAAATCTTACAAGTAAATGTCCTTGACGTATACAAAAAAAATAACTAGTTAAAATTTTCAAAGAAACCTTAACACATTTGAGGAAGTCATTGAGAAGGGTATCTTTATTGAAAACTATATTATATTTAAAGGACTCATAAATAGTTTCAAAGAGACTAATAATAATCTGAGCATATCAAATTATATAAAAAAAATGGTTTAGAAAACAAAAATTTAACAAATAATGGCATTGTAGATGAAAAATGGTAAAAAAGGCCCACCCTATCACTAGTCTTAAAGGACCTTCCACATCAAGGGTGCAAATATCAAATAAAAATCAATCAAAAATTCATGAACAATGAACAAATGTAGTTCAAAACAACACACAAATTGTTACTCCATGAACTAACAATAATCTAAGAAGGAAATGCATGACCCTAGGAGAACCAATAGAATTTTTTTTGAAGAATCTCATACAATCAAATGTTATCAAAATTTTAGAAGACATTATGGACTAGGACTCTTCAAACCAGTTTGGTGGAATGAGAATGAATTTTGTGAATATCATAGGACCAAGGGACATAAAACTTTCACCTATTTCAAACTTAAGAACACCATCCAAGTTCTCATAAATTAGGGATATGTAGTGATAGATAATGGGCTTTCCTCTAACACTAGTCATTACCATATTTAAATATTTGTAAAACCATGGCCAAAGGAAAGCTTTAGTTTAGGGACTAATACCAAAGATGATTCCAAATATAGAAATTCCACCTATGAGTATACAGTTAACCATATCCAATAGACTGACAATAATGTCTCAACCATAACCATCAAGAGTAAAAATATTTAATATGCAATTACCACACATAGATCCAAAGTGACTCTACAAGGGATCACTTTTAAATCTCAATTGAAAAACTGATATAACCTTTTGGATCACTTACAAAAGACACCTTCATATATATCCATTATCAAGTTTCTACATATATCCCATGCACATAAGGCTATCTTAGATAAATCTCTACAAGATTCGTCAGATCCTATTAATCTAAATATCAATTAGTTCTAATACATGGTCGAGTATCTTACCACAACCCACCATGTCACAATAATGGAGTATGATGTCCCTTCACATAAGCCTCACAATAACAGTAGCCTCCACCCTAAATTCTTTATTAATAAACATAAAATCAAACAAGTTTTGGTGGACCGTGGAGCAGGCCTAAATATTTGTACTTTCAAGTTAGTCACCACATTGGGTTTATCTTAGGTGTGTTTGATGCATTAAAGAGGATTGTCATAAGAGTGTATGGCGATGGAAAAAAATCTTACAAGACTATTACCTCCCTTCCTATTTGAGTTGGTCAAAAAATTGAAAACCCATGCTATCAAGTCTTGGACCTGAATCTTTTGTACAACCTTCTCCTTTGTTTCCCATAGATCTATAATGCTATGCAAGTTGACCCATCCACATACTATCAATGATTAATATTTAATTACAATGGAAGTGAAACCACTATATCAGGTTACCTTAATCCTTTATAATACTATATTAATTTTAAAGGGACTCCTAAATATCAAGTACCTTTTAACAAAGAAGATTCATCATCACTATATTCATCTTCCTACATTGATCATCTCTACCCACCTCTTGTACTCCCTCAGAGATCAAGGTTATGATCAAGGACCTGTGTATTGACAAATATGAGTTATAAGCCTTTTATACCATGTCAACACAACCATGCTTTTCATCCCAATATTTTGATGCTTGTGATAATCCCATTTTTTATCATGATATCTATGACAATCCACTCTTTGATCATGATCCTATTGAGGACATCCAAGATCTTCCCATTCCAACTTATGATAATTTTCCTTCCACTCCATCTCATGAGCCACCATCCTTCAATTTCAACCATTGTGGATTAGGCTATGTATCTCTTAATATTTCCTCTCCTAAGCATTCTTTCCAACTTCTTAAGGATGTGCAACCCTCCTTTGACATTAATGTAATTGGATTTATAGTCACAAACAATAAATTAAAGGTATCACCAACTTATTCCATGAATTTCACATCTTCACCATTTCATCTAATACATCCAACAAATCTACTTTTATCCATCCTTTAGAATTAGATCAACATGTATCATCTTAAAAGAATAAGACTCTCAATCAAAATTAAAAAAATGAAATTTCCTTTACCAAATGAAGATCCAAAATCAAATAGAAGAAAGAAATGTCAACAAATATGATTTAATCCATATCAAAATCAAAATCTATTGGACAAATAAAAAATCAATGTCAAAAATAAAAGAAAGAAAAATTTGATCTCCAATCATGATCCTTCATCCCAAACAACTAGGGGCATCTATCAAGGAAAAATATCAAGCAATGATCTTGTTGATCCTAAGTCTTCATCCTCCTTATTTTCATGCCATCCATACACTTTACAAAATATGCATATATACATAAACACACCACAATATTGCATCCCCCTTAGTGATGTATCTCAATGGACCTTTGATGGCGACCCCTTCACATACTTTAATCCAATAGTTTCCCAAACTCCTTTTCATGTGAATCATAATAAGCCACAGGGTGCACACACTAGGAATTATACCTTAGCTCATTCCATTCATCACATAAACCATCCTCCATCATCCATGGCATGCCATCCATATCCTTCCATCTAGAATTATCATCTAGTTATTAAAGAGAATCCACCATGATTGCAACATCATCAAGTCTCATTTATTCTGAAATATAAAAGAACTTGAAAAAATACAAAATACAAAAAAACATAAAACAACTATCACCTTGATGAAAACTTGGTAAACAAGCATCTTGTGTAACTTCAAAAATAAATAAAATAAAAAGTGAAAAAAAGAAGTAAATATAAATAATTTTCCCTCATGTGAAAACCACTTCAGTTTGGGTAAGTACCATGGTGAAAACCTGGCTAATAGGTGTCATTTGTAGTGAGTCATTTATCTTCCATCTACCATCACTCTACCTAGTTTTTCATTCCATTTATAATAATCAAAGAAAACACTCTCCCATAACAAAATCCTACTTCCTTCCATGTTCTCATGATAAAGCTTTCCAAACCTCTCATGGCTTGAGATTGGTTGTTGTTTAGTGTCACTCACCTTCCATAACTCGTTCATAATGAAGTCACTCTATTGAACCATTTCCTTAATAACTAGTCCTATCCTTGATTGGGGAAAATCCTTAACCTTATTTTTTCAGATTATATCTTTGACTTTGTATCAAAAGATACACTCAATTGATCATCTATCACAATCCACCTTCCATAATAATCTATCCATATTCTACACCCATCACTATCCACAATCCATAATAAGTTTTACCACCCATCACTATCCAAAATCTATAATAAGATTTATCACCCATCGCTATCCATAGTTCATAATAAGCTTTAACACTCTTCCATATCCACCTTCCATAATATTATCATTTATTGAGATCAGCACTTTGATCAGGAACAAATGAAACATATTTCAAACACTAAGCTTAAAAAATCATGAAATAATAGGTGATCTATGGAGCTAGCATTCAATCCTAACCAATCAATTTCCTAATCAACATCATTTGTCCTTACCATCTCTCATCTATCATTTACAAGGTTATTTGATCATCAAAACCAAACTATATATGTCTTATATGAGATGTTTCATTCTTGAAACTAGACATGATCGTTATAATCCTATCAACAAAAAGTCATCTTTGGCAAGGAGATGTAAAGGGTTTTTGACTTTGTTTGGTCTAGTGAGTCTTATCTTTTATTGGATTTATCTTCTATCATACATGTCTCTATGTTACTTGAGGATATCCATAGCTAATTAGAAGAGGAAGGATGGATCATGATTTTTCTTTTTAATTTTTGTTTGTAGTTTTCCTTAAAAATATTGTTGGGGTAGCTAAGTTACTTGTGTGTGATTTTGGTTCCATTTGGCATAATCAAAACATCCTATGCATGTTAAAGGTCATCCAATGCTTTCTTGCATTAGGATCAACATGCTTTGAGGTTACTATCACTCAAATATTTTGACAGTCACTAGTATAAGTCATCGCACTCCGTATTTTCAATTTTTTTGTCTATGAAAATGGATATCATGGGAAAAGTTTGGTTTTCCAATACCTCAATGTATGCTATCCATTTAAAAAAATAAAAAATCTCTATGATGATATTTCTACACTAATGAAAGCTCAAATTCTATCATGTCAATCAGTTTCCAATCTTGATCAATTTCATCCAATCAAATGCTATTTATTCTACCTAAATAATCAAGCTAATCCATATGTGATATTAATCAAGGTAAACATTCTTGACTTTTTACTAACCTTTTCTTCAAGCTTGTTGGAAATTTTGGCTCAATTTTATGAATTTTGCCTAAATTTTTTAAGGGGGCACCATATTATCCCGCTACCATCAAAGCATGTTGGGGTATGGCCTAAAGCATGTTTTTCTCAAATTTTCTCAAAGAGAGTAAAAATTTAGACACTAAAAATCGTCCTAATTTTTTCCCTACAATTCTCATTTAGGCTAATTAACACAGATTAACCTCTTTTTTATAAGCCTAATTTCTCCTATGAGTAAATAAATATCTCCATTTATTCAATCAACTTAATCCATAAATTTTTCTATAGTTAAATAAAAATGTTAATCTATTTAATTATTCACATGTGATTGAAAATAAATAAATTTTAATTTATTTCTTTTAATTATCACTTACCATATTTTCCTCTCTACTTAACTCCCACTTGCCATTTTTTCTCTCTTCAATTCAATCTTTATTTCTTCCAATTAAATCTTCCATTTTTATTATTTCCTATCCACTTCTTCCATTTTCTTCTCCATTTAACTCTTCCTATTTTCCATTTTTTAAATGGGAAAATTACCCTTGCACATTCTCTCTTCTCATCTCCTTTGTTGATTCTCTATCAAATCATGTTTGTCTATCACAACTACATTATCTATAAATGCATCGTTAATGCTCTTTTGATTCACTTTGTGAGTAGACATACTAATATGAGAGAAACGAGTATTTGATTTAAGAGAAAATTGAGAACAATGGAGGCAATTCAACAAGGATGTCAGAAGGTATAATGTTTGTTTCAATTTTTGTACTTATTGCATCTATTTCTTTTGTTCTTCATTTTTATATTAGAATTATTTTCTTAAATATTAAGGTTTTTGTGGTTATCATTTGATTATTTATCATTTCTTCTAGTTTTTTGATCCTACATACCTAAGTCAAACCCTCATTTTGGTATTTCTACCTCCATGAGTAGTTGATTGATAAACTAAAATAATGTTTGTCCTCTTAACCTTAAGTTCATCTAAAACTATAATGAGCTGAAATACTAAAAAGCCCTACTCAAATGTGTTAAATAATGATTCTTAAATGACATAAATGATATCAAACAAAGATAAAGTATAACACCCTTAACAAAATCTAAAGTAAAATGATACTATTCTTAGGGAATCAAATAGATCATAACATTAAGATGAGAACAATCCAAAAATAGTTAATTAGATAATTGAAGAGCACCAAAGAAATATCCAAAATCTATATTCCATCGTGTTCTTCCATTTTCATCAAACTCCAATCATGGTGGCAAACTTGACTAAATTTGAAATTCATCTTGAAAAAATGTAAATTCGAATGTATTTTGGTAGAGTATGGATGTATTGTAATTATTCTTCTTTATTTTTTCAAATAATTGTTCATGTTTAAATATAATGGAACTTAGGATAAATTAAATTTTATGCCTACTAATTAAAATTTGAATTTTTGGGGTTAAATTACTACCAAGGCCCAAATTTGAAACTACACCACCTAAATTAGAGACCAACAAAAATGGGAAATCCATTTTTTTGAGAAAATTAACTTGTATAGGGAATAATGCACCCTATAAATTATATTTATTCTACTCAAAAAAATCTAATTTGGGTGTTTAGGGTTTATTAAAATCAAGATAATTCCATAGTTAGAGCACTTATTGGAGTTAAATTGATGATATTTAATTAATAACACATTTTATAGGTTTGTATAGAAACATTCTACTGGGTTGGTAGGAAAATTTTAAGGCTAAATAATGTCTAAATGAATTTATGTGAAAGGTTGCTAAAGCCATCTCCAAATAGAGTATGAAATTGTACCTTCACCTAAAAGGGAGTAAAATTTTTGACACTACATTTAGCCCTGTCTTTCACAACCATATCACACTATGTACATTTGCAAGATAAATTAATAAAATTAAATCATCTAAAAAATGGTTATCGAAAATGATATTATAGATTATGTAGATAATTCACCAAATGAGAGAATGAAACTCCCAAATTTACAATCTACAAAATCACAATGTTAGGAACTACATCCTACAAAACAATTCATTAAAAAATCACAAATCATCTTATAAATTTGAACAAATACATGAGTACATAACTTCTCAAGAGAATTAAAGTCGAGGCTAGATGTATTTCCCCTTGATTTTTATTACTTTTATGGAGGTGGGATAGGGTAGCAATCTTGCAACATCAAATAGATTATGATTTTTTATAAGATTCTTGTTAGAGGGTCATAAAGTCATACCACCATGTGTTAAAAAAATAACATGAATGAGGGTATGTGCAGGATCATCATGGAAAAAATAGGCCCTTAAGTGGCAAAAAATTTAGAAAAAATAGAGTTAGGAAACTTGACGTAAAAATTTGAATAAGTTATCCGTATTATTTCAAAAATATGTAAGAATAGAATATGTATCAAATTGAATATAGTTTCTAAAATACTAGGCTTATTTTAAAAACAAAAAAATCTATTTGGTGAAAATTTGAAATTTCAATATAGCAGTACTTAAATTTTAGGGAAAAAATCAGAAGTAGGTGTCTGTCTGACCACCCTAACCACAATAAAATGACAATATTTTTTTATAATATTTTAGGCATAAGTAGATGACTCATGTCCAGATGTGATGCACATTTATTTGTAATTTTTTTCCAAGTAAATAATTAATTATGATTTTTTTATTACAACTTTTAAAAAATATAAAAAAACTCATATGTCTGGCCACCTTAACTTGGATAAAACTTAATGAAATCTATTTTTTTAATCCTATAGTATGAAAAGTATAGAATGTGACATGTTTTGATTCAAAACCTGATAATGTTTGAAAGCTATAGATTTTTTCAATCAGCCTATCAATCAGGACTTTAGTCATAATTCAAATAGAAAATGAATAATAATTATTTATTAAATTCAAAGTAAAGCATAATTTATATTGGTGGAAAGTTGAGAATATCCTTTAAAAACCCTTTTCGTTTCATAAATTTTGGACAAAGAAAAAGTCGTCAGCCACATACCCTACACATACCCATCATATTGCCACTTTTTGGCCCATCATGATCTTGCACATACCCATGAGAGTGGAACTATAATCCCCATGCAAGAAATGGAACTGCAATCAAATGTCTCAAGCTCAAGTTATGTTTGTTTCAATAGAGTATAGTATGAGAAATATAGTGCTAAAATTATTTATAAGTGATAACATTTTTACCTTTTTGATATTAATTTTCACATTTGTACCTTGAGAGCTTAGAGGACTAAGGACAATAGCCCTAGGAGCAAAGATGTCACAACAATGATTGTATTGGATCCTCAAGCTTGAGGCACTAACAAAATGTGTCACATGGAGCATACCAATACAAGATGTGAATCATCTTTTCACTTTCCTTTTATGTTTGAGTTTTATTTCATGAATTTTTATGGGTTTTTATAAAATTGGGATGCCCTAGACAAGCTTGGGCATACAAGACCTTTGAGGGTGCCCCTAACTAGGATGGGTTCCCTAGACCAATATGGGTTTTCTACAATTCAGAAGGACCCCCCCTGACTAAATAGAAAGCTATAAGACTTAGATTTTATTATTAGATGTATATATATCATTTTGAATATAATATTGATAATGTTTTTTTCTCTTTTTTGATAGAGCCTACCATGTATGTCAGATTTCTTAGCAAGGAATCTGATCTCTCTTCTTTGAGAAGAAGCCACATAAATTTCCATCACAAAGTACAAAAAATTATGTGTGGCTAGCTTAAATTGGGTATACACCATGCCCCCAATGAGGTACCATAGGAAATTCTTATGGAACTCATGGAGCAATGGGATACAAACACCTCTACATTCCTTCTCTTGATAGGAGAGATCAACATTACACTGGAGGATGTGTATCATATCATTTGACTACATGTATGAGGTCAAATCATTGGGCATGATGATACATAGAATGTGAATGATATCCTTGATGAGCAATATTACTGCATTAACTATGATATATCTGGTGAGGATAAGGGTCAGATTCTTCTTCAATGGTTACTATAGAATACACCATATCACTAGATAAATGAGTTACAAACCTACATGGGGGCCTTTCCCACATCATATTGGATGAGGAGAAATGAACCATGTTTTCCTGGGGGTGAAGTATGTTATTACATTATATTATGATCTTGGCTTATTTGGGTGTTATAAGATGTAGTTTTGACATGTACACTCCTCCAGGTGTAGGCCTTTGAGAACATTGCTTTTATGATACCACAAGACATCCCATGGAGGATTTATTGAGCTCTCTGCATGTATTCTACTATACAATTAAGAGACCTTGATAGTATGTAATTCTAATATACTAGTATGTAACTTTTAATCAACTAAACACTTAGGAAATGGTTTGGAGAGCATACAAGACCTTGCGAGATTCAGAAAGGTCACCACACCAACTAATATAGATGGAACAAAATAACATCTTTGTTAGTCAATATGAGTATATTGTCATGCTTTTTTATTTTGATTGAAATAGTTTGATCTCTCATAGGTTGCACTTGTTGTTTGATCAAGCTATCTAAGAATGAATTGTAACATTGCTAGACCATATGACATACTCCATATTACCATTATGAATATCCCTTTGAGTGATTCAAATGATTAGTAGTAGGAAAATTTTCTTCTATCAAATGTTGATGATGTTGGATTTACTATTTCATATTATTGATAGTGGGAGACCAAATGCCTTGATCATGTATTCCCCACAGACCATCCTATAGGAGATATCGAGCCTTGGCCATAACATTAATAGGATCATGAGGATGAGGATGAGGATGATGAGTATCACCATTTAGCAACAACAATTTTGGCAGGTTTTGAGAAGTATTAGGAGGCCAAAGATGCCCCCAATGAGAGACCTACATCTCATCTTCATACATTGTGAGCACTACCTATGACACTTGAGAGATTACCCACCTATAATTATGGAAAGAGTAGTTGCCCCACCCACACTAATCCCGTAGACCCTCAAGGGAGTCCAGGCTTAGGTACAATAGTGACATATTGAGATCCTAACTAGCGAGCAAGTGATCTAGGGTATAAGATGTGTTATGATATTTTAGTTATACTCTTTATATGTCATTCTTTAAGTTTAATGATTTATATATATATATATATATGATACTTTTATCTGATATTATTCTATTTTTTCATTATTTCATAGTTGGGACACAAGATTTGGTTGACATTATGAGTTGAGTGCTATAAAAAATGGTTCTAGATATTTCTCCCCATTGTTGGTGTAAATAAAGTCTTGTACCTAGTTAATTCACTAGTAGGAGACTAGGGGACTTATTTACATGTTAAGTTTACTTAGGTCCTAGAATCTTTTTAGAAGGTGTTAGTTGTAATTAGTTGTTATCTTATCTTTTGAATTTTAACAAATGTAACCTAAGTAGTTGTGATAAGTTGTCTCATGTCATATGATTAAGATACTTGTCATAATATTATGGCATCTTATGACTCACCTTGGTTTTATAGCCAAGGGGCTCTCATACATTGTACAAAATTGAATTATATTTGCATAATTGATAGGAATACAGTTTTTTCTTGTCATATTCATATTCTCTCTTTGTGATTTCCATTTGGCCTCTAGATCTTGGTAGGCTATCTCCATAGCCAATTCTAACATGGTATCAAATGGTTGGGTGCCTTTGGTTAGCCATTTTTTGAGAGATCTTGGCAAATATTGAAAAGTTGAGTATGCTCTTCTCTTGCATTGTATCATGATCTAGAGAATCAAAAAACTTGATAGGAATACTAGATTTTGGGGGTTCCTCTTTGTGGCTCTTTATTACAAGTTAAAATTAGAGCTTCTTAGTGCAAATCTGAGCTCACCACTGAGTTCAAGAAGTTTTAGAAGCTTAGTGTTTCCTTTTGTTTTATCCAAATCAGACATATGAGGCCAAACCTAAGACTTTGAAGTTGAAGTTTGGTTTCTAGATCCATAACAAATTGCAATTTTGGAGCATTTTGGGTCAAATCTAACCCTTCCATTGCATCCAAAAGATCCAAAAAAATCTAAGATTGACTATCAAACCATCCTAATTTGAGAAGTTGTTAGCTGAGACAAAAAATTGCCTAGAGAGTCATATTGGCCCCTAGATCACCATAATTGCATCTGATATGATTTTAAAAAATAATATATTTTTTATTTCAATATTTTTTTCTAAAAAAAAAGAATTTCAATATATATATATATATAAAGTTTGAGAAAAAAATTATTTGAAATTTTTTTATTTTAAAAAAATTCAAAAATCTTGTAATTTTGTGGTTGTAGCAAACATATCTCAAAAGGTACTCTACTGCACCATACGTACCCTAAGTGGTAGCCAAGAAACTTCATGTGGCACAAGCCAAAGAGCCCACCACCATGGGCTTGCACTTCTCAAACAATTGGTCAAGAAATAAAAGCCAAAAAAAAATCTAGGTGGAAAAAATTGAAACATTCAAGAATGTTTTCGAAGATTCCACTATGAAAGTACATATTTTGTCATTGCACAAGATTCGCTAGAGATTCTAGCATTTTTTTGGTATATTCCATTGAATATTATTCCATACCAATGAGAGAATATTCCTAGTGAACATTCCATTTTCATGGCCAAGAAACCATCACTTTTAAGCTCATAAGTTGATGACCTTAGCACTACGTCATCCTTTTTTGAAGTTTCTGGCCCCCTCATAGATGGAGACTTTGATTTTATAGTATAACTTCAAACATCTATAACTTGGTCATTCTGACTCATCCATTCAAGAATGTTTTTTTGATTTGGGGAAAAATTTTGTGCTCTTTGTAGTGGTGCAATCAGATTTTGGTTATGGTTTCTAGTTTTTCTATAAATTTTAGATTCTCACAGTTGTTCCTACTTCGTCCTCATTTTAAGAAATTCAAGGGCTCATATCTGCTCCTGTAGTAACATATTTTTGTGAATTTTTTTAAAAAAATTGCATAATTTTCATTTAGTTTTCAATGGTATGACTAGATTAATCTCATTTTGTACAAAAAGTTATACATAATTCTATAGCCTAATTCTGGAATTTGCATGTACTAAGATCAAGAATTCTTTTCTATTTTTGGAAAGTGGAAACTATAACCACACTAAATGTAAAATTCCACAAATCAAGTATTTTATTGGAGGGTCATCTTTTCCCTTTGTTGGCTTCTATGTCTTGATTGGTCTATTGTGTGACTAAATTAAGAAGTTTAATATGGTCATAAAAAATCATCCTACTGTAATAAGGTTAAATTGATGGAACTTTAAGTCTTGGAGAGATGGAATCCTAACACATTGTAGGTGGCTTAATATTTTTCCATATCTTTTTGGACTAGTTCCTAAACCTTCATCAAACTGGAAGAGAGTTGTGTGGGACATGAAAATATAACATATCCTAGGAGTAATTTTTGTAGTTGTGATATTGATACACAAATGGCCACTAATGATATCGAGATTTCTTGTGACCTTATAAAAAAAATTTGGGAGATGTATGGAGACTCGAATAAACCTCCATTCCTAGATGATCTTGTTGGAGACTTTCTTGTTCCACTTGTAAACTTTTGACCTATTGATGATAAAAGAGCTAAAAAACTTGCTCATTGGGATTTAGGTATGGTATTTTTGATGACACAAAACCTTCTCCCTTTCGTCCTACAAAAACATCTATTGAAACTCAAGTTTCTATGGCTCCTAATCCATATTTAGAGGGTTCATCTTCTTCATCTATGAGTCAACACCTTCAAGTAGAGGATTCTTGTAATCTAGCATTGGTAGAATCATCCACTGTTGTACATGAGGATGCTTGTGTTTCCATAGTTTTGGTTCCTTGTGATTTAGAGCAGTAAGCTCCTCATTTTCTTTCAAATTTAGATTCTTGTGATGGATTCTTGATAGGTATTTCAGACTTTTTTATAGTCTTATATTATAGATTTGGGAGACATCATTGGTGACATTCATCTTCTCTTTGATGGAGAAGATAATTCTTCAGTTGTTGCAAAGGAACACTTTGACCATATTGTATATTCTCTACATGATTATCCTTTGCAGTTTGACATGACTATATATCCTTTTGGAAAACATTTGGAGAAGGATTATTTATCATCAAAGGGGATATCATTTCCTTTGAATTTTGTTCTGCATTCATCTCTACTAGATTCTAGATTTTCCTTTTAGCACTATGGCCTAGAATGTCTATTTGGAGTGTGTCAGCTTTTGAAATAAACATGGAGACACTTGAGCATGCTTTAAAGAAATCATACATCATCTAGCTTCATGCATCTTCCTTTCAAGATTGAGAAGAACTCTTGCATGCATTCATGGTTTTGTTTCTTCCTAAGGGAAGAAACGTTGATCAATAAGATTGGATCCTCTTCAACATTCAATATCAAGCTTCTATAATTGTAGGAGATCACCATTTAGGGGGGGCTACATTTTCTCTCTTCTTCTCTCTTATGGGGGTATTTTTCCTCACATGGGTTTTTGGCCTTCTCATGCATCATTGAGAGCTTTTTCGTATCTTTCATCGGTCTTTTTTAGGAGGAGTTTTGTCCCACTATGTTTTCTCCTTTTCTCCATTTGTGAGATATTTCATTTGCATATGTACATGGGTACCTAGCATGGCCTCATAGTTAGGACCCATATTTTTGTCATTTGCATAATAATTTTCTACTCCGTAAGTTGTAGTTAAGGAGGGGTGTTGGTGTAAATAATGTCTTGTACCTAGTTAATTCATTACTAGGGGACTTATTTATATGTTAAGTTTACTTAGGTCATTGGAACATTTCTAGAAGGTGTTATATGCCATTATTTACTATCTTATCTTTTAACTTGTAATACATGTGAGATAGGTAGTTGTGATAAGTTGTCTCATGTCATATGATTAAGGAACTTGTCATAAACTTATGAAATCTTATGTCTCACCTTGGCTATATAACCAAAGGGTCTCTAATACATTGTAAAAAATTGAATCATATTTGCATAATTGATAGGAATATATTGTATTCTTTTGATATTCATTTTCTCTCCTTATGCTTTCTATTTGGCCTCTAGATCTTGGTAGGCTATCTCCATAGTCAATTATAACAGTCAGTTATTTATATATATCTCCATAGAGAATAGGGTTTCATGTAGATATGTTGAAGTATTTATCATGATGGAGAACAACATATGAGGATTTGATAACCAAAAGGACTCAGTCTCATTTTACAATAAAGCCACAGGTCATTTTGTGAGAGGAATTTGAAAGCATGAAATCATAGAGAGATCATCTCCAAGAGTAGTACATAATAGCCCTTATGGTTAATGTAGGGATTAGTGGTGATTTGTAGTCTATTTTTAAATAGAGTAGCTCAAAGAGCTACTCATGATCTACAATGTCACACCAACCACCACCACTAGGTCCTGAGGCTTTTGGTAGCCATACACCTACTTAAATCATGATGTATTATTTGTATGACACACCACATTTTCTTGATGTGGTGAGTATGATGATATATATAAATAACATTGGATATTGAATTCAAGAGGAGGATCATGAGAAATTAGACATTAAAAGAAAGAGAAAAAAAAAAGAGACTAACAAAGCCAAAGAACAACACAAGAAACAAAGGTTGGCGATGGAGAGAACCCAAAAAATAGCCATAGAGGAAAAATAGAGGAGTCTCATAAGAAATTAGACATTAAAAGCAAGAGAAAAAAAAAAGAGACTAACAAAGCCAAAGAACAACACAAGAAACAAAGGTTGGTGATGGATAGAACTCAAAAAATAGCATCAAAATAAATATAAAGGGGTTTGAAACTAAACTTGAGAAGAGGTCTCAGATGAGTGGCAAGATGATAGTGTAAAGAAATAGAAGGATTACCTAGCTCAAAACCACTCTTCCTCTTTATCTTACTCAAAGATCCATAACCATGAACACTATAGGGATCCAAAAGAGGGGACACAATGATCTTCTAAAGATCCTTACCATTGTGGGAAATAATTGTAGTATAAAACACAATATTTTCATGAGGTAGAAGACACTACACAATAGAATGAGGTAGAGGACACTATGTAATCCTTACCACTTATAAGAGTAACAGTCCACATAGTTTTTTTACATGGATTTAGAAAACGTGATGTGTTCTCTCTAAGTAGGGATGAGGTGCGGCAAATCCTAAAAAGCGTAGGGGTGGAAGGCTATCATATTGGTGTAAAGGAAGATGACAAAGAAGATGGAGAAGGGAGATTATGTTGAAGGAGGCATTGTAAATAATGTTGATGGAACTAATTTTTTTTGCAGCTATGCAAGGGTCTATTCATGTTCCCCTTCCTTGGTACCATATTCTTTCTTTGGAGCCTTCTCTTATACAATTTATAATGATGATGTTGACATTAGTTTTGATGTTATGGATTCAAGTTCTAAGGATGATTTTTCTAGATCCTCAAAATTTTCTATGTGCTTGGAGGAGGATGAAACTACCATGGGCATTCTATTGGAGTCCCATTTTAATGCTAAGAATGGTGTCACACCTAGCTTTTTGATGGGTGGAGTGATCTATTTGATCATGAAGATGATATTCTACTTCTTTCTTTATAGTTGGAAGCCCAACAGTCTTCCCATGAGTTTATTATGCCTAATAAGGGTTATGTCAATCTAGCTTAGGATCACTCAAACCTATGTGAATCTTTGAAGGGGGGATTTCTACTACCTACTCCTAAGATTTGTTCCCACCTATGACTGATTTGGAGATTTTGTCTCATTCTAATTTTTTTCCCCTATTGTGGATTGGATTGATGAGGGTTCTAAGCATATTCCTTGGGTGGGCTCTCTTTTTGGGTCTCTCTCCTTAGTGGTGGCTCCCATTCCTACTGATATTTTTGGGTTGTAAGGCTATAGTATTTTGGGCTTCTTCACTCTATGGATCCTTAGCCTCATTATCTATATTTTGACCCCCTACATATGGGAGAATCATTGCTTCTATAGTTGTTTCTCAAGAGGCTTTTTCAAGATGAGTTCAAAAATTTTGAGTTTCCTCATGCTCTTTCTTCTATTTCTCTCACTATTCTAAATGAGTGGGTCAATAGATCAATGGATGGTTTACATTCTACTCTTATCGGGAGATATTTTATTATAGAACAAATATTGACATTATCCCTAGTTGGGCCTCTAATTGTTGGATGACCTCTGGTCTTGTCATTACAAATTTGATTAATGGTTATCTGTCATTTTCATTTGATTATATGGAGGATAGTACTCACATTTTTTAGGAAGGCCCTTGGAATTTTGGTAAGGATTTTCTTCATTTAGAAAGCTAGTTTGTTGGATTCAATATTTCTGAGATTTTCTAGCCTATTTGGGTTCATTTCCCTATACTCCCTTGGGAATACTGGGATGATGTTATTCTTCAGGATATTTCTAATAGTGTTGGTTGATTTATAAACTTGGATCAGGTTACTAAATCTTCATCCAACTTTCTTTATGCTAGATTTTGTGTCTTGGTTGAGACTAGATATGAGTTACCCAAAAGAGTGAATCTTTGCTCCAAGCTTGGTGTTTGGGTACTAGAAATTCATTATGATTCCTCTTAGCTACCCCAACCCAATTCTATTGTTTAGTGTCCTCTACCTCATGATAGGACTATGTCGCATACTATAGTTATTTCCCACAATAGTAAGGATCTAGAGAAAATCATTGTGTCCTCTTCTTTGTATCCCCACAGTGTTGATGGTTATGGGTCCTTGAGCTAGATAAAAAGGAATTGTGGTTTTTAGCTTGGTAACCCTTTTATGACTTTCCACTCTTATCCTACCCCTCATCTAAGGCCTCTTCTCATTTTTTTCAAACTACCTTGATCTTTCTATTGATGCTAGTTATTGGGTTATGCTTATCACCAACTTCTATTTCTTGTGTTGTTCCTTTTCTTTGCTAGTCTCTTGATTTTTTATTTTTTTTCTATTTTCTCATTTCTAATGAGGCTCCCATCTTCTGCCTCTATGGTTGTTTTGTAAATGGGTACGAGCCCTTCCCTGTTTAATCTAATCAAAACATATTAAGATGGATTTATATTTTTATATTTTTATATTTTAAATGATGTATAGACCTTTATGGTTATGCATGTTATCTCTCAAAATTAACAATAAAGTGAAATATGGTAGCAGGGTATTATTTATTTCCCTAGGTCTTATCACAATATATTATCAATTAAAGATGCAAGCACAATAATGATGATATTTAGAATAAAAGTAATTTTTTTGGATAAAACCTTCAAATAACTAGAATATGCAACTTAAATAACATCATGGAGAAATAATTTTTTTTCCTATTTTATAAAAATCCCTATAAAATATTAATGTGGCAAAAATTGGGGACATGAATATAGCTAAATCAAAGTACAATAAAAAATTAATATTTTCATGCTTTGGTACATGTGCATGAGAGAGTTATCAGTTATGATGTGTACTTAGCTAAAGACATTGAAAGCTTCTTACAATTATTGTCCTTTGGCCATAAGTATATCCTAACTAGTTCATTATTTTATGTGAAGTAAATTTAAGTTGTAAAAATGAATATTATTAAGTTATAAAAGGTTCGCTAATGTAATTTAAAATCCATTTATTAATTCACTCATAAAATTAATTTTAATTAGTAATATAATCATTATTTTGTATTGATTAAGTTATTAATTTACCTAAAGGTAATCCAATTTAGCAATTAAAGGAGTTTAAATAAAATAAAACTATTAAGGATTATTACTCTATACTCAAACGAAAAAAATTCTATTGGATTGTGTGGTGTAAGATGTCTACTATGTGCATTCTTTATTTTTATAGAATCCTCCTAAAGCCCATGAAATCTCTCCATTGATATAGATTTCTTAAGAAAATACGAGGTAAAGGATGACCTTATGAAGATTGTGGGTGACTTGTCGCCTATGAAATGATAAAATACAACTGATAGTGAGCACAAACTCATTATTTTAATAAAAACTCAAAAAAATTCCAAGATATTTGTCCATTAAACATTATCCTTCAATTCAATAACATTAATGGTAATTATTTGTTAATATTGAGTTGGATATTGTGTTGCAGCTTCTTCTTACATATGTGCTAGATCATATGTATATATTCTTAATATTTTAATAATGTATTTTCTTCAAATACTTTTATGGAATTATTTTATGTAAATATTAACATAAAATCCAAAGATATATTACTATTAAATATAGTAACATATCTACTACTAGAATAAATTTGCATTACACATTAAATACGATATGACAATAATTACCTATCTTTTCAAATGGTGTGACATTGAATCAAAATTTAAATTTAGATGAAGATATCATGTGCAACAAGGATTCAAATCATATGTCTTATAATTTTCAAGGCTTATGCAGTGAATGAGACTATGTAATTAGATTCAACATCTTATTTGTAGTCAAATGTTTAACTCTTATAACTTAAAGTAGAATAACATTCAGCAATTAAAAATGATCCAAACTGATTTAGATCATTACATTTAATTCTAAAAATTAACTATATAAGTATAATATTATGACCATATTTTTTTGCGCCCATTAGGACAATATCTTTAGTAAATGAATATTTTGTCTTAAATATGAAATTTATTGTTTTTCAATTTCTATGTTTTAAGAAAGTTCCACTTCTATTTTGAGGCATTAAGAATCTGGGCATACCTTCGTTCTTAAGAAACAGTAAAGCGCATGGCCCATTCACTAAGCGGATGTAATAGATGCTTGAATAGTTCTAAAGGCAGAAACACAGACCCATGTGCTTTATACATTCTAGTTCGAATTTGACAATGAGGGATTCTTTTTTTCTGTTTTAGGAAAAACGAAGATAATGAGCAAACTTGCAGCATAAGTTCCAGGGTCTTTTTCTTTTTCTTTTTCTCCGAATTTATATTTTACCCACACAAAGCTCATTATTCTCGTAGCAAGATACATAAATTTTGTATTTACATTTAAGCGAGACTAAATTTCAACCACTTTTGGAATTGTAGATATATAATCTTTAGGTTGAGAATTATTTTAGTCGCAGTAAAGTATGAAGTGTTTACATAAAAACTCAAAATAAGATAGTATATTTTTAAAATTAAAAATTTGTAATAATAAATATATAATATAAATGTATAATATTTATATTATTTTTCAAAATAAAAATGAAATAGAAGAGTTCAATTATACAATAGTTGATTTTTTTCAAAATTAAATTAAATTTTATATTAAAAATTAAAGAAAATTATAAATAAAAAATCATGCACATAAAATAAAATAATTGTTAAATAAAAAATTAATATATATGATTTTTATGAACATTGAAGATTCAAAATATGTTTATATCATTAATAAAATAAGATTGTATGACTTTTTCTAGGGTTTTGGTTTGTTTTTTACATTGTTTCCTTTTTTATGTCATATTATGTTTTTGCATAGGAAAGTTCATTTCTCCATTGTATCAATTACAAGGAATTTCAAATTACAATGCCTAATAGCATTCTCTTAGTCCTTTGTAATGCTCTTGAACTTTATCAACACAATAATTTATGCTAGTTTTGTTGGTTTGATAGCTCTTGACAATTGATCCACCAAACAAAAATCTACAAAATCTTTTCCCAAGGTCCTCTTGTAATGAATCTCTTATAAAATGTGGTTTTACCCATCTTAATGCTTTATAGTGCCTATAAATGGCTATAGCATATTATTTAAATATGATAATTTTTTGAGAGGATTCCTCCTTAAAGCCTACTTAAATATCAGATCAACAAGGCTTGGGCCTCTCATGGAGTACACCTTGATATGGTCTAAAACCTTCATTAGGGGTTTATTTATTTATTTTTGTTGAAATGATCCATGTGAAAGCTATACATACAAGTTATGATATTTTTTTCATACTTAATTTTTGGTTTCTCAACTCTAGACTCAAACTTTATTCTCTCTAAAAAAGGGATCTTCATGTCCCTATTTGTGAGGAATTCTAATCTTTTCCTTTGTCATGGTATTACATCTTGACCACTATTACCAACGTGCTTCATAAAGTTGTCTATGTGAACTCAAATAAGCTCTCTTTATCTCATTTTCAACAATTAGTTTTTGTTCAAGATAAACTCTTAAGATTTGAAGGAAATTAAGGAAATTTAGATTGGCTACGTAAATCATACCTAACATGTCATTTACCTTAATCTAAAATTCACATACAAGATATTCTTGTTTCTCTCTACATTTATCAATGGCACCTGTTTTAAGCTAGAGATAGTTGTTGGAATCCTCTTTGATTTCTTAGAAGAATAGGTTTCAAACTATTTGGTCATGTATTCTAGAGTTGATGTCTACTCATTTTCCCCATTGTACTTTTTTACAAGGCCTTCCTATTAGACCAAAATTAACTCATATATGGTTCAAAGATTCTTGATGGCTATTTTACACTCATCAAGAAACTCTTAAGCATATTTTATTGTTATTCCACAAATCTTAGGGCATGAACACTTACATTCATCATTTTTTAGTACCTTTTCACCTAATTCATTCTCATGGCATATGGTTTTATTTGTGGCTTGGCCTAGATTCCCCTATATATATGCCCAAATTTGGCATCCTTCGATTATGAAAATTATTTTCAACATATTGATGATAGGAATTGTGTTTTATTTATTGGATGTTTAGTTAATAGTAACTTGTTACTTTGTACTAAAGGTATGTTTTTTTCTAATGTAATTTTTTAGATCTTGGTACAAGCCAAGAAGATTACACTTAGGGTGAAATACTTTGGGTTCCCTTAGATCATTGGAGTAATGCCTCATTCACTATTTCCATAGACCCTCTAACTCTTGCCTCTAGCCAAGGTCATTATTCACCTTGTGGACATCATCAAGGAAAAATCCACTTTGCTCATGGTGAATATGATGGTCATAATGATGAATATCAACCTCCTACAAGAATAGATAAGGACAAGTCTTTGATAGGATGGTCTAAGTTTACCCAAGCTACTATGTCTCTTCTTAGGTTCTTAGCCATGGGTGTGGTGGTTGGCAAGATATTGTAAAATTCTATCACATTGATCTTTCTTATTGTCTTCTCATGACACAACCGTTTGATGAATATTTAAATGATAATAATGGCAATGTTTTGTGGGAATACTTCATGGATACTCAAGACCCCACTGACATTTGGAGTGAGACAAAAGATCAAAATTGTCCTCATATTATTTCTTTAGCTCTTTCCATCTACCATCTTTCTATTATACTTTTTTTCTAGTTCTATTATCATTTGGACATTGAGGTGTGACTTATTCTACCCACATTTTTATGAATATGTATAATTTTATTTTTCTAAAAGGTATAACTATGGTTGCCCACAACAAGTAGTGGATTTTAATGACATGAGTTTGCTAGCAAAA
Source organism: Sequoia sempervirens (assembly GCA_007258455.2). Lineage (NCBI taxonomy): Eukaryota > Viridiplantae > Streptophyta > Pinopsida > Cupressales > Cupressaceae > Sequoia > Sequoia sempervirens. Next base: position 244,760,244 of record VDFB02000015.1, read on the forward strand.
AGTTACCTATACCCTTAAATTTGAAAATCATTTAGACATCTAGTATTATTCAAATTGAGAGGTGTTCTATGCTAAGAAAAAAAAAAACTGTCTTATTTAAACATAGCTAATTTTATACTTTAAATAAGTAACATACATATATGTAATATTTACTATACTTTTCAAAATGAAATGAAATAAAATAATTAAAATAATAAATGATATTCTTAAAGTAAAATTATATTTACATGCAAAGTTAAATTGTTCTTCCTAAATAGCATAATTAAATAAAATAAGTCTAAATAAAATAAAATAAAAATAATTCTAATGTAAATAAAAATAAAGTAAATAATGTGAAATTAGATTAAAATTGAGTAAATGAAATTAAGTTATTGTTAGTCAAGTACAAACAATATCAATCATATAAATAAATTAAAATGATTCTTAAATAATTATAAAGTAAACTATAATAATTTTTAAGTAAATAAAATAATTGAAAATTGATATCTCTAAACATTTAGATAGATGTATTTCAAATATCTATACTAAATTTATAACTATTAATATAAACACACACATATGTATATATATAAAAGACTGAAATAAAATAAAATAACTCTTTAAATAAACTAACTAAATCAACTAACACTCTTAAAACTTTTTAAGAATATATTTAACATATCAAGTAAATACTACTATGGAATTATATCTTTTACCTTTAATTAAAGTTCGTATTAAATCATTTCATTCGCTCCATTCGATACCGTTTTAAAGCTATACGGAAGAAACACAGACCCACCTATTTTCTTTGATGCTCTGAGTTATTTCCATGCTGTGGGGCATCCTCTTTTTCTTTTTTAGGAATGAGAATTTACGATATCTGTTTCGTTTTCTTTTTCTTTTTTAGGAATGAGAATTTGCGATATCTGTTTCCTTTTCTTTTTTAGGAATGAGAATTTACAATATCCGTTTCTTTTCCTTTTTTAGGAACGAGACCAACGCATTTCAAGAAGTGGAAGGTTAAGCTATATGTCGACTTGTTTTGGTTTGTAAGTGATTTTTCTCATTGATAAAGAAATGTTGTCGGGCTTTTGAAAAGATTTCGTAGTGGAAATGGTCTCCAAGGCGAAAAAGGCGAAAGAAGTGAGGGATAAGTAATAACCATGCATTCTTACAGCGCTGATAGCCATAGAAGGCAAAAGAACCAAATTCTAATAGCACTCTCAATTTGATTGGATTTGCTCCTGCATCTGTGCTGCCATATTTCCCCTATTAAGTCCCAATATCCATGGCCTTGCAGCAGCAATCTAAATTTGATTGGATACAAGCACCTTTTGGATTGCTTGCGGCTTATGCTCGTCTCTAAAGAGTCATGGTTTTCTTATCAGAAGCATTTAAATCTGCCAACTTCCATTTCTGACTTCTCTGCTTCTGATTGTGATTTCAGATCCCCTGGGCTAAATTTTTTATATTGTCTTTTTAGTCCTTGTATAAGGTCATGTTAAATGTCTTAAATTGATTACTGCATGCATTTTGGTCAATGTTTATGTGACTAGATGCCTAGTATTTTAATTTGAAATAAATTGTTGTGTGAGGTCTTCTTAGTAAATGTGTTATGTTTAAAGAGAATCTTTAATATAAAATGAGCTTTAATTGATTTGTAAAGATATTAAGATGGAATGCTATTTTTATGTTTTAACTCTCTTATGATATTAATAAGAAACTGGTTTTGTCTTGAGTGATGAGTGGTTGGGATGACTTTTTTGCTCCACTGGATTCTTGGCTTTGTGGTGTGTATGTCCAGCTACGGTTTTCTACAAGGATTTTCCTACATTTGCATTTATTGCAATGTTCTTTCAATTGCTAAGCTTGCACACGATTTTCACCCCTTTATATGGCATCAACCTTTCATTCATCCATAATTGTTGCTACTAAAGTTCTAGGTTTGATGACAATTCCCTAAGGTCATCCTTGCTTAGGAATCCATAGAAATTTATACCTAATGTCTTCCATGAGCTATGTCCCCTAAGACACCCCTAAGTGTTCTCTCAATTCCTTAATTTTCTAATGCTTACAAATGGCTAGAGAAATTTACTTTAATTAGTTATTTTGTGGGTAGCATCCCCACAAAAAGAATTCTTCAAGACTAGGTTGGTAGGTCCTAGAACCCACACAAGATCTACCAAGGTGTCATGCAAAAATGCACTAAGGGGTTTTTTCCCATCCATTTTGTTGAAGCCAACCATGTTGAGGTTATCCACTATAAGGGCCCAAAATAAGTCCAATTCTTCCTCCTTGTTTTCAAATACCAGACTTGGGACTTTTTCATCTCTGACAAGAAGTCCTTTTGCATCTTTTTTTGGGTTCAATTTAAATGGTTTTCCTTTTCAATGTAGATTTTTTTTAAAGTCAAATATCCTCTACTCTTGGTTATATTGTTTACATAAAACAAAATAAATTTTATTTGGTCCATCCTGTAATGCCCCGTCTTATAACCTAAGAAATGTTGCAATTGTCTATAAAAGTTAAATAACTTTTTTTTTAAATATTAATATTAACTTAATTAGTTGCATACATTCACTAAGTTACGCAACGTTACACTAGTTGAGATTCCATAGACGACTTTAGTATATAGCATTGCACAGATTTAATTAACATAAACTTTAAAAGTAAACATTGCACAACATTTGAATTTCATTCATGAAAGTATAAAGTACAAATATGATTCTTACATTGCATTTGAAATAATATTACAATACTCATTCTTCAGATGAGGTAGGTCAAATAATAGTTACAATTACATTTTACAAATGTTCACCTCATAAACAATTGAGGGATGTTTCAAATACAAGATTTTCACTGATGCAATAAAGAAGTACATATATTAATCCAGTCATGAGCTCTCCATCCATGAAGCTCTCATTGCCATGATCTTAAACTGGGGACCCAACGGAGTAAGGTGCACTTTCCACCCAACCGTGTGGTACCCGTAGGTCCATTGCTCGTGCTAGAAGATAGTAATATGGTTACCTAGACATAACCTATTCACCCTAGACACAAGTACATAACTAACTGATGGTTACATTGCTTCCAGAATTAAGACAATCAAATGTGCTAAGTACACAAGGTAAACTATTATTTTAGGTGGAGTGTCATCACAATGTTGTAAAGGTTACCCTGGTGTTTCTTCCTAGGTTCCAGCCCCCATCATGGGTTACCCTGGTAACCTCTTACGAAATCTAGCCCCATTTGCAAACTATTGCGGAATCGAATATCTTTTAAAGTAACAAGATATCAATTTGCCATTCCAGGCCTTCTCAACTTATACTCAAGACTGAACTAGCTCTAAAGTTTATAAGCGAGGCATAATAATCTTATTAAAGATTTTAATCTAACTACTGTGTTGTTTAGTTATCACTAACTTACTAACTCTTTGTAAGTTACCCTCACACCACTTTGTGTGTTGGCTCTCACACAGATCCACTCCCCTAAACATAACAAAGGAATCTAAGTTTCCCTGACTAAGGTAGACAAGGTGTACAAAAATACAACATAAATTTCTACACTTTTCATAACGAACATCAAGTCTATGTTCATAAAATTAGGTGTCTAAACACCATACAAAAATCATGTACACAACCTTAGCCAACACAAGAATTCTACTTAAACAATCACAACTCCCACATTTTACAACTTGTCTGGAAGACTTATACATCTAAAAACATGCCCAATTTTCCCAATAAAAGAAAATACAATTTATAGCAAACCAGGAAAAAAAAAAACATCTACTATTTGAATTTACTAAATCGAGTCATTTAATAAGAATTAACAAGAAAATATAACAACTTGATTGTAATTCTTTTCTCATTTAATAAAAGAAAATACATTATTTAATTCTTTCTTTTTTTTGAACTTCCTCAATTTCACATATAAATAAAAACTATATTTTTTTCTTAATCAAATAAATTGTTTTGTTTAAAGATAATTATTCTCATGCATTACATGCATGTATTTAAATAAAAATTTATTTAAATATTAAACTATTATTTTTTACAAATAACAAATTATATATATCTATATATATAATTCATATTTTAGAGAAATTTGCATTAAATACGAAATCCGTAATATATAAAAATTCACATTTTAAATCATAGGAAAGAATTTGTTTAAATTTTATTTGAGGCTGAAACATTAAAACTCAGGCCGACGTCACTGTTACTATAGGCGACGACTCCTACAAGGGCCGGCCTGTGTAACGGGAAATGGCTATGGGAGTTGCTCCCACCATCACCTCCCTTAGGGGTGACGGTTGTGGGAGCAGCCGCAGCCTTCTCCCACCATTGCGTCCTTTAGGGGTGGTGACTATGGGGAAAAACCCCCGCGGCCCCCTTACTAGGTAATGTATAAATTTTAACATAATAAAATAATATCCGCATTTAATAATTGGTGATTTTGATGGTTTTTGTTTCCATTTACAAAATTTGAAACCCTTAATTTTGCCGGTACGGCGATTTCAAAATTGGCCAAACAAAAAAATAAAATAAATAAATACAATTCACAATCCAATTTGTATGTGAAGATAAATGTATATTCAAATATATATATATATATTAAATTCCAACATGGTTTTTTTTTAATGGAGAATTTTTAGAAAATTCTACAGAGTTTTACTTTAGAATAAATTTTTAAACAGGGTTTCAATGGGGAAATTGAAAAGTTTCAACAGGGTTTTAAAGGAAAATACACATGAGAATTTCCAATCAAATTCTAATTTACCCCCAGAGGTTTCAAATTCATTTCTCCTTTTTAAATGCTTTCCCTTCACTAATTTAACTCAAATATTTTATACAGAGAGAAAGAAGTTTTCAGAAACTAACAAATCCTTACAAAAAAGGAATACAGTAAACAATTTTTCTCGAGAAGTATAGGGATTTTAATTAAATGAAATTTCTTTTCACAAACATTTTTTTTCAAAAGCAAACAAATTACAAACACAAGGGAAATACTTGTTTCCCTTAGCTTCAGAAATCTGTCTTGTGAAGAATAGCTTTGCCTATAGCTTCCAAAGCCTTTCTCGAACACCAATTCTCAAATATGCCAAAATCTCAACTAGAGAACTTCCAGAAATATACAACAATACAAAAGAAATCAAAAATTCTTTGAAAACAATTTTAACATCACCCTATTCTTTCAATTTCTGTGAAGAAAATGTAATCCTCTCTTTTTTTCCCAAATCCCATATAACCTCCGAGAAAATCCTCCACCCAAAAAGGCAATTAATTCAACTGGCACACATGTTGAGAAGAAACAAATATCTTTCAACAACCTCACGACAATCATTCATTTCTTCCTTATCAAAATTTAAATACCTTTTTAAATAATTTAAAAATTTCAATTTTCAAAATACAAATTTCCCACATAATAATTAATTTAAAATAAAATCTATTCACACATTTAAAACAATTTTAATTTAAATAAATAAATTTAATCCCAATAATTAAATTACTTAACCAAACAAACTAATTAATTAATAAAATAAAATGTAAAACCTTATTTTTCAAAATTTAAAATTAATTTAAAACAATAGTAAATTAAAGCATAATAAACTATCATAAAATTGACAAAATTTTCCTTTCAAGCAATTGATCGAATCAGGGACGAACAAGACAACCAAAGACTCCAAACTAAAACTGACATTATACTGTGACTAGGTTTAAGACTAGACTAGGATGAACCATGTTAGTACCTCCCAATCAACATTTCCATTGAGTCTTGACATGCTTAGAACTGAGTAATCAGGTGGAGTCGGTGTCATGTACCTGTAATCCTGCAACCAAACAAATAACATGCATATATACATAATCCATTGTACAAGCACACCATGCAGAGTAAATCACATAAATCATAGGGCACTCACAAGCGAGTGATGCAACTCCATTCTCCACACCAATACACGTCACATCAGACTGAAAAATTAAATAATGACTAGTCCATCATAAACATATATATAGCAATAACATCTGAAGGAAATATCTACGCTATAACAAAGCATGTCAAAAATCAATTATCACCATACAATGTATCATCATATCACAAAGTGAATCCACTATCGCTCAAAATTAGCGATCAAAATATCCAAACCAAAGTACCAAAGTCCAACAGTGTGAAAACATGCTAACAGAAAACATAAGCATAAATGGAGGGGTACTACATCCTCCCCCCTAGGATCAGGGTTGCTCCTGAAAGCCTGCGAATAGATAGGTATAAAGTTTCTTCATGTGTGTCACATCCTCCTAAGTAGCAGAAGCCTCATGGCTAGGATCCCATTGGACCCTCACCTGATCAACATCTTGACCCCTAAGACTGAGCATCTGGCACTGTAGAATGGCCACGGGTTCCAAAGCCAGCTACTCGTCCTCTACCTGTAGCACATTCCAATCAAGTACATGAGAAATGTCGGGATGATATGGTCTAAGAACTGATACATGAAAAACATCATGAATATTTGACAAACTGGGTGGTAAGGTGAGTTGATATGCCATAGGACCAATCCTCTCTAGGGTCTCAAATGGCCCAATGAAATGAGGTGCAAGCTTATAGCCTTTTTCATAACGGATTGGACTCTTTCACAGTCGTACTCGAAGAAACACTCTATCTCCAACTACAAACTATTAGTCTATTCTATGCACATCAACATACTTCTTTTGTCTATCCTGTGTTGCTGTCAAATGTTCTCTCATACGGTCAACTTGTTGCTCCATGTCTCAAATCATCTTAGGACCAAGTAATACTCTATCCTCAAGTCGATCCCAACTCAATGGAGTTCGACAAGGACGACCGTATAATGCCTGAAATAGTGGCATACCTATGGAACTCTGATATCCGTTATTGTAAGCAAATTCTACTAAATATAGATAATCCTCCTAATGTGATTGTTGGTCCATTATGTACATTCTAAGCATATCCTCTAATATTTGATTAACTCTCTCCGTTTGTCCATCGGTTTGAGGATGATACGCTGAACTAAAGTTCAACTATGTACCTAGAGCATGTTGTAATGAAGTCCATAGAGCTGATGTAAATACAAGATCTCTATTAAAAATAATCCTACGAGGAATCCCATGCAATCTAACTATGTCCTCCATGAATATCCTAGCTACAGAAGAAGCATTGTATGATGATCGTACTAGTGAAAAATGAGCCACCTTAGTCAATCGGTCAACAGTTACCATAATGGCATCATGTCGATGTGATGACGTAGGTAACCCTACAATAAAGTCAACAGATATAATATCCCATTTCAATTTAGGAATGAGATGTGGTTGCAATAATCCAGCGAGATGTTGATGCTCAGCTTTGACTCACTAACATTCAAGACATCTCGATACATAGTCAGCAATATCACATTTCATACCAGGCTAGAAATAGAATTGTCGAAGATCTACATGCATTTTCTTAACACCTGGATGAGGTGAGTATGGAGTTCGATGTACTTTAGTCATAATTAATGTACGAAGACTCTCAAAATGTGGTACATAGATACGACCTAAATACCATAATATACCATCTAGTTCAAGGACATACCCTAAAAATCGACCTTCTAAAGGTCTACCAGATTCAATCTCTGACTTTACTTCCTGATACAATCTATCAATAGGAAGTACTGCTAATATTTGACCTCTCAAATCTACTTCAAGAGTAGTAGCAGAGATCTCATGTTGACGACGACTAAGAGCATCAGCCACTACATTCTCTTTTCCTTGAACATATCTCACTTCAAAATTGTACTCACACAAGAACTCCATCTACCGTCTATGTCTAGCATTCAAGTTAGGTTGCGTAAAAATGTATTGTAGACTACGGTGATCAGTATGAAGTTTGAAATGGTGACCCAATAAGAAATGCCTCCATCGAACTAATGCATGCACTACTGTAGCAAGTTCTAAATCATAAGTGGGATAGTTTAATTCGCGATCCTTAATTTTGTGAGACTCATAAGCAATCACACTCCCATCTTGCATCAGAACTGCTCCCAAATCCTCTAAGGATGCATCTATGCAAACTACAAAATCCTTAGTAGGATCAGGAACAATCAATATAGGCACATTAGTCAACTTCTCTTTAAGTGTCTGAAAGGCCAACTGACACTGCTTTGTCCAAACAAACTTCTTCCCTTTCCTTTGAAGAGAAGTAATAGGATGACCAATTCCAGAAAATCCCTCAACAAACCATCTATAATAACCAACTAAACCCATAAAACTACGCACTTCACCTACATTAGAAGGCACAGACCAATCTACAATAGCTTGAATCTTTGAAGGATCCACAACAATACCTTTTCCAGATATCACATGTCCAAGGTATTTTAGTTCAGTTTGAAAGAAGTCACACTTCTTCAGGTTCGCATATAACTGATTTTCCCTTAAACATTGCAATACCTATCTCAAGTGTTCTTCATGCTCCTTCATGTTTCTCGAATAGATCAAAATATCATCGAGAAATACATGGACAAAGTGATCAAGGTATGTATGAAAAAAACCATTCATTAAACTCATAAATACTGATGGTGCGTTCGTTAACCCAAATGGTACTACTATGAATTCATAGTGCCCATAACGAGTTCAAAATGCAGTTTTATGAATATCTGCTTCAACAATTCACAATTGATGGTAACCAAATTTCAAATCGATTTTGGAGAACACATTAGCTACCTTGATTTGATCGAAAAGATCATCGATTCTAGGAAAAGGATAACGATTCTTAACCGTAACCTTGTTCAATTGATGATAGCCAATGCATAATCTAAGTAACCCATCCTTCTTCTTTATGAAGATGACAGGTGCTCCCCAAAGGGAAACACTAGGATGAATAAAACCCTTTTCTAATAATTCCTCTAACTGGATACGTAGCTCCTCTAACTCCTGAGTCGTCATTCTATATGGAGCTCTAGATATAGGCTCTGCTCTTGGAAATAGACCAACTCTAAAATCAATATCCCTCTTCAGTGGCATTCTAGGTATATCATCAGGAAACACATCAGCAAATTCCCTAAGAATAGGATGATCATCAAGAGATATCTCTTGACTCTCACCTTCTTCCAAATCAGCAATTGTTGTTGCAAATAGTTGACAACCCTGACGAAGACATCTCTTTAATTGCATAGCAGATATCATCCGCAAAGAGATAGGTCTTTGTATACCTATGATTTCCACTTTCACACCTAAATCATTAATGCAACTAACTATCTTAAGTTGATAGTTAATCACGACATGATGAGATGCTAACCAATCCATACCTAAAACTATGTCATACGATCCTAAAGGTGTAATATGAAGATCCACTAAGGTAGTTAACATACCAATTTTAAGGTCACAATTATGTACAAGGTTCTCTACTACTACTTTCACCCCAGAGGAAAATTCTACTTTCCAGTTACCGCCTTGCTTTACCGCCACAAGACCACATCGCTCAATGATGGTAGGTGAAATAAAAGAGTCGGTAGCTTCAGAATAAAAAAGAATGGAAACACTAACACCATGTAACTTACCTGAAGTCTCGACCACTGTGTTTTGGTGATCAGCTTGACAATCATTAACTGTAGCATAAACTATATGTGATCATCCTGCATCACCCACTGTAGGCTCTGAAACTATAGGTCGAGGCCCAAAACCAGAAGAACCTCTCATCAAACACTGCCTAGCAATGTGTCCCTGCTGTCCACATGAGTAACAACTAGTGCCTCTACCGAGTCCTCTGCCACTCAAAGGTGCATTGGATTGCTAGAAACTACCTCTACTGATGGAAGACTGTGCACTCTGAGCAGGCTGATCATGTCTATTGCGCTTGTTGCGCCACCAGTTGCAATTCTTTCCTATCTGCGGGCTATTACCTTGTTGTGGTTGTGGATTATTATTCTTTTGAGGTGTTCACTACTATTGTTGCCCACCCTTTGAGGGTGTTTGTTGGTTGCTAGAGGAACCCCCTATCTGTGCCTATCCACCCCATGGACTAAAACCTGTTGTAGGAGCACTGCCTATCTGTACTCCTATTTGACCACCTAACACCATAACAAGGTTCTCTTCCACTATATGATCCTTCTCCATAGCAACTTCCATAGTCTTTGGCTCAAAGAATCTGACTCCACCACTAATGCGGGCGTTTAAGCCCCTAATGAAGTGTTGAACCAACATAAAATCATCATCGCCAATACCTGCATACTGCTTGAGTTCATAGAATCTATGTTCATATTGCTCAATAGATAGAGCCAACTAACATAAATCATGAAACTTGTCAGCCTGTTGTTGCCTCTAGTGTTTCGATAGGAACCGTCATCTAAACCTCTCTAAGAACATCTCCCAAGACACTGACCTAATATCTAATTGGAGCTTCTACTCCTCCAGGCACCACAAGTAGAGGAAAATCCTCTTAGATGCATGATAGCGCATCTCGCTCAGGTATTGCTACCATATGGGTGCATGGCGAAACATCTACCCCAGTCCAATAGCCAAGTCTCTTCCTCTAATCCACCTCCTGTGCCATCGAAAGTAGGAGGGCGTGCCCTCAATAAATCCTGCATGTGTCCTACAATAATAGCATCCTAATGCACTGTATCATCTACTCTCCTTGGAGATTTTTCACACTCTCTAACTACCTCCTGCTCAACTTCCTGTCTAGGTCCACGTCAAGCTAGGACCTCCTCTAATAAAGGGCGTATCTATGAACCCTCTACTCCTGACTGTTCAGGATTTTGTCCTTCATTCCTCTGATCCAACTGCTCTTCCTGATCACTCTAATGAGGGCTCAGAGGGGGAGTAACCTGAGGGATTGGCCCTCAGCCTCCATCTCGACCTCTACCATGACCTCTAACACATCGTCTAGGCATGATCCTACACATGAACAATAACAAGTCTCAGATACTAATCAACTAAGGTTATCAAATAGCGACACTACGTAACTAGGTCAACCTAATGGGCTCACAATTACCCAAAGCGTCCAGTGTTAAAAACCTTGGCTCTGATACCAATCTATAATGCCCCATATTATAAACTAAGGAATGTTGCAATTGTCTATAAAAGTGAAATAATTTTATTTTTTAAATATTAATATTAACTTAATTAGTTTCATACATTCACTAAGTTACGCGACGTTACACTAGTCGAGATTCCATAGATGACTTTAGTATAGAGCATTGCACAAATTTAATTAGCATAAACTTTAAAAGTAAACATTGCACAACATTTGAATTCCATTCATGAAAGTATAAAGTACAAATATGATTCTTACATTCCCTTTGAAATAATATTACAATACTCATTCTTTAGATGAGGTAGGTCAAATAATAGTTACAATTACATTTTACAAATGTTCACCTCATAAACAATTGAGGGATATTTCAAATACAAGATTTTCAATGATGCAATAAATATGTACATATATTAATCCAGTCATGAGATCTCCATCCATGAAGCTCTCCTTGCCATGATCATAAACTAGGGACCCAACGGAGTAAGGTGCACATTCCACCTAACAATGTGGTATCTGTAGCTCCACCCCCCGTGCTAGGAGATAGTAATATGGTTACCTAGACATAACCTATTCACTCTAGACACAAGTACATAACTAACTGATGGTTACATTGCTTCTAGAATTAAGACAATCAAATGTGCTAAGTACACAATGTAAACTGTTATTTTAGGTGGAGTGTCATCACAATGTTGTAAAGGTTACCCTGGTGTTTCTACCTAGGTTCTGGCCCCTATAATGGGTTACCCTAGTAACCTCTTATGAAACCCGGCCCCATTTGCAAACTATTGCAGAATCAAATATCTTTTAAAGTAACAAGATATCGATTTTCCATTCCAGACCTTCTCAACTTATACTTAAAACTGTACTAGTTCTAAAGTCTATAAGCAAGGCATAATAATCTTATTAAAGATTTTAATCTAACTACTGTGTTGTTTGGTTATCATTGACTAACTAACTCTTTGTAAGTTACCCTCGCACCACTTTGTGTGTCGGCCCTCACACAGAGCCACTCCTCTAAACATAACAAAGGAATCTAAGTTTCCCTGACTATGGTAGACAAGGTGTACAAAAATACAACATAAATTTCTACACTTTTCATAACGAACATCAAGTCTATGTTCATAAAATTAGGTGTCTAAACACCATACAAAAATCATGTACACAACCTTAGCCAATACAAGAATTCTACTTAAACAATCACAATTCCCACGTTTTACAACTTGTCTGGAAGACTTGTACATCTAAAAACATGCCCAATTTTCCTAGTAAAAGAAAATATAATTTATAGCAAACTAGGAAAAAAAAAAAACATCTACTATTCGGATTTACTAAATCAAATCATTTAATAAGAATTAACAAGAAAATATAACAACTTGATTGTAATTCTTTTCTCATTTAATAAAGGAAAATACATTATTTAATTCTAATTTTTTTTTAACTTCCTTAATTTCACATATAAATAAAAACTAAAATTTTTTCTCAATCAAATAAATTGTTTTGTTTAAAGATAATTATTTTGATGCATTGCATGTATGTATTTAAATAAAAATTTATTTAAATATTAAACTATTATTTTTTACAAATAACAAATTATATATATATCTATATATATAATTCATATTTTAGAGAAATTTGTATTAAATACGAAATCCATAATATATAAAAATTCACATTTTAAACCATAGGAAAGAATTTGTTTAAATTTTATTTAAGGCCGAAAAATTAAAACTTGGGGTGGCATCACTGTTAATACAGGTGATGACTCCTACAGGGGCCGACCTGTGTAACGGGCGGCAGCTATGGGAGTGGTCGTAGCCTTCTCCCATCATCGCCTCCTTTAGGGGTGGCGATTGTGGGGAAAAACCCCCGCGGCCCCCTTACTAGGTAGTGTATAAATTTTAACATAATAAAATAAAATCTGTGTTTAATAATCGGTGATTTCCATGGTTTTTGTTTCCATTTACAAAATTTGAAACCCTTAATTTCGGTTGTACGGCGGTTTCAAAATTGCCGAAACAAAATAAATAAATAAATAAATACAAATTCACAATCCAATTTGTATATGAAGATAAATATATATTCAAATATATATATATATTAAATTCCAACAGGGTTTTTTATTAATGGAGAATTTTTAGAAAATTCTATAGAGTTTTACTTTGGAATAAATTTTTCAACAGGGTTTTAATGGAAAATACACACGAGAATTTCCAATCAAATTTTAATTTACCCCCAGAGGTTTCAAATTAATTTCCCCTTTTTAAATGCTTTCCCTTCACTAATTTAACTCAAATATTTTCTACGGAGAGAAAGAAGTTTTCAAAAACCAACAAATCCTTACAAAAAAGGAATACAGTAAACAATTTTTCCCGAGAAGTACATGGATTTTAATTAAATGAAATTTCTTTTCAAAAATATTGTTTTTCGAAAGAAAACAAATTAAAAACACAAGGGAAATACCTGTTTTCCTTAGCTTCAGAAATCTGTCTGGTGGATAATAGCTTTGCCTATAACTTCCAAAGCCTTTCCCGAACACCAATTCCCAAATATGCCAAAATCTCAACCAAAGAACTTCTAGAAATATACAACAATACAAAGGAAATCATATATTCTTTGAAAACAATTTTAACAACACCCTATTCTTTCAATTTCAGTGAAGAAAATGTAATCCTCTTTTTTTTCCCAAATCCCAGATAACCTCTGAGAAAATCCTCCACCCAAAAAGACAATTAATTCAACTGGCACACATTTCGAGAAGAAACAATAATCTTTCAACAACGTCATGGCAATCATTCATTTCTTCCTTATCAAAATTTAAATGCCTTTTTAAATAATTTTCAATTTTCAATTTTTAAAATACAAATTTCCCACATAATAATTAATTTAAAATAAAATCTATTCACACATTTAAAAAAAACTAATTTATTTAATTAAATAAATTTAATCCCAATAATTAAATTACTTAACCAAACAAACTAATTAATTAATAAAATAAAATGTAAAACCTTATTTTTCAACATTTCAAATTAATTTAAAACAACAATAAATTAAAGCATAATAAACAATCATAAAATTGACAAAATTTTCCTTTCAAGCAATTGATCCAATCAGGGACAAACAAGACAACCAAAGACTCCAAACTGAAACTGACATTGTACTATGACTGGGTTTAAGACTAGACTATGATGAACAATGTTATTACCTGCCAATCAACATTTCCATTGAGTCTTGACACACTCAGACCTGAGTAATCAGGTGGAGTCAGTGTCATGTACCTGCAATCCTGCAACCAAACAAATAAAATGCATATATACAGAATCCATTGTACAAGCACACCATGCAGAGAAAATCACAGAAATCATAGGGCACTCGCAAGCGAGTGATGCAACTCCATTCTCCACACCAATACACATCACATCAGACTGACAAATTAAATAACAGTTTGTCCATCGTAAACAAATATATAGCAATAACATCTGAAGGAAATATCTACGCTATAACAAAGCATTTCATAAAGCAATTATCACCATACAATGTATCATCATATCACAAAGTGAATCCACTATTGCTCAAAATTAGCGATCAAAATATCCAAACCAAAGTACTAAAGTCCAACAGTGTGAAAATATGCTAACATAAAACATAAGCATAAATGGAGGGGTACTACACATCCTCACCAACATGTTTGCATTTAGAGAGACCTCTCCAAAGACCTAAAAGACCTGGTGGATACACAAATTGTCTAGACCATGCTATTCTCAATGGGTCCAATACATCAATCTTCCCAACACTTGTTGTCAATGCTTATTATTAAAACAAAGGATTATAGATTATCCTTTGGCTTCTCAGTGGACTAAAACCTCTACTCAAAAATGAAGGTTGGCCTATAAGGGTTGTTCACAAAGCTAAGAAAACTAGTATTCCTAAATTCCATAAAGTCTACAATCCTAAAGGTGTCAAATTGAATTCCCCCAAGTACCGCCAATTTCAAATTATTGATAGGGGAAACAATTTCTATATTTTCTAGTTGCCTCAATGATCACCCAACCACTAGTTGTCACAACCCGACATGCTTTCCCTCCTCCTATATTGTAGAGAAAATCCCATAGCTGATGACAATGATTGAATGAAGGAAAATATGTCTTTAGACAATGATAGCTTGTGTTGCCCCACTTCCATATCAGGAGATTTTTTCCACTTGATCATAATATCTTTAATGCTCTCAAGGAGCTAGAAAATAAGGAGATGCCTCTTGTGCTGATTTTTTTTTTTGAAATCCTCGAAGGAAATCAAACCTAAGTTATTCTAGAATAGAATTTATTTATTTTAAATGATTTCTATTAATCAATCAATCTATATGGTGGTCAATAGAAATCTATTTTCAAGATTATCATTTGGGTAGGCTCCAAGGGTTCATTTTTTGAGATTTTTCAAGAAGGGAATCAAGGTCCTTAATAATATTTTCTCTAAATAGAGAAGGGAATTTTCTTACTTGACTTAAAATATAATTAGCTGACAGGCTATTTGTTTGAAATTTTTGCCGAGATTTTCATTAGCCCAGCTGTGAATAAAATTTCTCTATGTCCGAATTTTCTTGGCTAGCCACAAGTTTCCAATGGTTGTTTATGTTGACATGGAGTTTGCTAATTACATGGGTTTTTGGTGGTGGAGTTGGTTTCCTTGATACACGGAAGCAGAATGGTAAGTGTTTGCTCGCGTGAGGGTTAATGCATCCTAATATTGTTGTACAATGGCATGGGAGGAAGTAAATGCAATATTCAATGTTGTAGTGTGGGAAAGTATACTCTGAAATGTGTGAGAAGATATATTTATTAATTTTCATTGTCAAAAGACCCATTGTGGTGTTGGTTTGATAGCGCAGACTCTATTTTATATCATATTGGAAGGTTTTACATTGTAGTATTGGTTTGATAGTAGAGGCTCCATTTTATAGCAGATTGGAGGATTTTAATACTATTGTGCTCCAAAATCTATGTCATTTTACATAGGTATTTTTCATAAATGGTTAGTTTATTATTCATGTATGTTTGTATCTTTGGCGTTATACCCATTTTGGAGACTTCAAAGAGATTATGGCTCTGTATGGATGGAGAAATTGTAGTTAAATCTTCTTTCTTTTTCAAAAAATGTGGTTAGGGATAGTAATTTTTTTTCCTTCGTTTATTGTTTGGAGTTATCTATATGCATCTTTGGCATTATACCCATTAATATAGGAGCAATTACATATTAACAACATAGGAGTAGTTGCATATATATATATATATATATATATATATATATATATATGAGAGAGAGAGGGTTAGTATGAAAGCATAAAAATATTCAAGATAAAATTAGTTTAGTGGTTGTTAAGTATTATTCTAATAGCTCTTTTACAATTTCTCTATTTGTCTATAATATTTAGTGCCATGAAATGCAGCTCAAATTTTCAATTAAGTCTATGGTGTTATAGCCATTTTACATAGGTTATTGCTACCCATTAGCTTTACAAGTTCTATTTAATGTGGGTTTTCTGCCAAAGAACATAGCTCAAATTTAGAACTGAGAAGACAACTCTTACATAGACTACTTGTCTTATATCAATATGTTTAATGTGGGTTTTTGATCATTTGTAATTTTCCTATGATTCTTAAGTGTTTTTCTAATAGTTCTTTTATAATTTCTCTATTTTTTCTATAATATTTAGTTCCAAATAATGTAGCTTGAATTTTGAATTGACAAGCCAACTGTTACATAAATTTCTTGTGATGTATCAATATGTTTTATGTTATTCTTTTTTCCATTTCCACAAAGGGAACTGTTCATTATCGTAGTTTCCCTCTTCTATTCTCCATATTTCAGGAAAAATTCTTGTATCAATATGTTTAATGTGGGTTTTCAATCATCTATCTTTTTCTTGTGATTCTTAAGTGTTTTTCTAATAGTTCTTTTACAATTTCCCTATTTTTCTATAATATTTAGTGCCAAATAATGTAGCTTGAATTTTGAATTGACAAGCCGAGTGTTACATAGATTGCTTGTGTTGTATCAATATGTATTATGATATTATTTTTTCCAATTCCACAAAGGAAACTATTCATTATCATAGTTTCTCTCTTCTATTCTCCATATTTTAATAAAAATGGTCTTCAAAATGACAAGCCAATTGTTACATAATGAACAATTTGCTTTGTGGAACCATTTTTCTTCCATGTATTGAGGCAACCAACTCCACCAATGCCAACCCACATAATTAGCAAGCTTGACCACTTTCATAAATAGCCCCGGGTAGTTTGTTGTAGAGAGCTTAAAACAGATGAGAAAAAAAAGAATATCATTAAACATATTGATACAAGAATTGAGCTATGTTCTTTGGTAATAAATATTGGAGACAAATACAAAAATTGTTTAAGAGGTGTTAGAATAACACTTATTTTCTACTAAATATTATTGACAAAAAGGGAAATTATATTGAATTCCCTGAAACATAGACAGATAAATACACACACACACACACACACATATATGTATGTATGTATTGAATTCCCCATTTCATATTTAAAAATATACATATAGATAGATATGCATATCCATATATCTAGACCAAGACCACTATGGCTCATTTGATAGTGCAACAATAGTTTACATATACACATGTATATCTAAACAGATGTGTATGCTATCTTTATTTGTATTTATGTAGACTTTGATTGAGAAAGAGTTAAAAATATCATATATAAGTATTATTTAGCTTATGAGAAAATCGCTACAATACAGCCATAACATTCAATGTTATAGCATTGAGATGTTAACAACATAGCATTTAATGTTGTAGTATGTGTGACATGTTCCTAACAAAGCTATAAAATTGTTTGCACTTTACCAATGCAATGTGCCTATTGAAACTAAATACATTAAAAAATACCAAAAACAATGCACAAAACTATAGATCAAGCCAATAATAATGTAATTTTTTGAGGCTGCAAACATTAAATATTACATTTGCTTTCTCCCACCATCTTGATTTCTATTGTCCAGCACCAGAAGCAACCATTTACCATTCTAGTTTTTTGTTCAAAGGTGGCCAAGAGCCCCTTCTTGCATATATAATTTAATAAGATGCAAAGCTTAAAACATGCTAACTTGTAGAACTTCCACTCTCTACTTATTGTTCCTTCTTATTGATGTGCACCTTTGACATTATGTCCATTTTTATGGAGGACCTTTCTTGGCATGTCAATGACTACATAGTCAAGAAAAAATATAGTATACACATATATTTAGATATAGCTGTGTATATATAAATAGATATATACATGTGTATATATATATATATATTTGGGTATATTTGTGTTTTTTAAATGTGTTGGACAAAGGGGAAATTCAATGCATATATGTACTTAATCATTTTTATTCTTATTGTTGTATATCCTATTGTTTGGATAAGAAAGGATGAACGAACTAGCTAGCAACATATACAATATGTGCATATACATATATGTAGAAATATAGTAAAAACTACATGCATACATATATAAGCAACCTCAAAGATAAAAAAATACATATAGAGATATATACATTTGCATTTATCAGTTTTATTCTTGTTGTATCTCATGTTGTATGGATAGTATTAAAAGTGGAATGGTTATACCCATTTTCAATTAATCAAATTAGTAAAATGGTTGGAAGATTATTTATATTAATATGTTGTCTACCAGTTGCCATTGGACGTTGCAATACATTAATCTTTTATTTTATTGTGAAATAGAGCTCTTAATCAGTCAACTCAAATTGAAACATTTTCTCCTTGTAAAAGTTCCCACAACTATGTCTACAAAATCAGGCATTGTGGATGGGTCTCCAAAGCCCCCCAAGATTGATTTGTTCACATCCCCCATAGGTTCCTCTACGGAGTCCAGCTCTGAGGGTGCTAGCCACCAGCCTCTAGATCCTAATTTTGTAAGTTTATATTTCCTTTTTCTTATACCTATTGCAAATTTGTTTTTATTTTTTCCTTCCTCTTTTCTATTCAACCTAAACATTGCCTTTCAGTTTCTTTAATTTTATAATTCTCAAATACAGAAACACACACCACATACCCTTTTTTGTTTATGTTTCTAGTTTTCTTGGCTTTTAGGTGTATACACATGTGGCTATCCCTAGTAAAGCATATAGATGTAGAAGTAGATACGTATTGATCTTTTCCAACACATAAAAACATCCCTTTGTAGCCTTTATTTTTCCTACTTATTTTATCCATTTTGTGTGATCAAGTACATTTTCCTAGATTGAACTTGTCTTTGTAGGCTGCAAAGAAACAACCAACTTTGGCTTCATTTGTAATTCATTCCATTAATGCTAAAAATTTCATTCCCCCTCTAGTCCTTTAGCTCCTATCCTTTCAAAAAATTGGCAGTGATGAAGGGCAGGTTGAATGATACAAGGTTGTCTTGTTTGACAGACACTAAATCTGTAGTTTTTAAGAAAGTATCATATGCGGGGGAAATTGTATGTGTATGTGTGTCTAGAATGAGATTCAAAAGGGAGAAAAGTTTTAAATAAAGAAACTCAATTTAATAGCAAAAAAATATTATGGTATATAGGCACAAAAACTGCAAAATTGAAGATAGCTACACAACTTTCAACTAATTAAATGCATTGAA
This sequence comes from Sequoia sempervirens, assembly GCA_007258455.2. Lineage (NCBI taxonomy): Eukaryota > Viridiplantae > Streptophyta > Pinopsida > Cupressales > Cupressaceae > Sequoia > Sequoia sempervirens. Next base: position 244,779,914 of record VDFB02000015.1, read on the forward strand.
TACTATATTCTCATAATTATCAGATACAAGAAATGTATAACTCTAATGTTCAAAACATGTTATTACTCACATAGGAAACCATACATATAGATTTATATGCACATTGATGGACATATATATATATATATATATATATATATATATATATCTATAGTTATCCCTATGTTTGTGTGTGTGTGTATATATGTGAATATATACATACAAAAACAAGATGTGTGTGCCACCTTTGATTTCATTTGCATATGCATCAATTACTAGTAGCTGCAACTATATATTTTAGAATACTACATGTGTTTGGATGTCATATACACAAACAAAAAACCAGTCAAAAGTTTGAAAGGCAGTCTTGTAGATTCACATTGTGAATTTAAAAAAATATATATTGCACAAAGAATAGAGAACCTAGCAAATAATAAAAAAAATTGTCTTCCATGTCTAGGTTTGAGAAAGATGCAAAGAAAATGCATACCTTCAATGCTACACCTAATTCAAGCTACATTATTTGGTATTAAATATACATATGGAATGTGCATTTAAAAAATATGCATATGTAGGGGCAATTGTATGTGTATGTTTATGTAGTATAACATTCAAAAAAATACACTATTCACAAAAAACATATAACATGTCCCATCCACACAAAAATGAACATACCTTTATAGTTACTAAACTAATTTTATTTTGAATATCTTTATGGTTTCATACTGACTATATATATATGCAACTGCTCCTATTGACAAGTATTGATACAAGACAAGTAGTGTACATAACAACTACCTATCAATTCAAAATTCAAGCTACATTCTTTACTACTGAATATTATAGAAAAATAGAGAAATCATATAGAAGGTATAATTCCTTTTGTTGTGTTCATTGCCATCATGCAACAATGTAAGCAAGCATTTACCACTCTGCTTTCACCTATGCAGACAGCCCAACCCTCTAGCACTACCATATCACGTGGTCAACAAACTCCACCTCCATGGCCCATCGTGGTGAACAGCCCTGGGAAATTAACAATTGTCCTTCTAGACATATTCATTTCTGGTGATAGGGAATGCTTTGCATGCCTGGCTAACAAAAATCCTAGTGGGAAACTCTAAATAGATAGGTCAGAGATAACTTGATGGGTAAGGAACACTTATGGTATATAGGCACAAAAAAAATGCAAAGCACAACATAGTTGCACAACTTTAGTCTAGTTGCATGCATCCAATATTGTATTCTACTAAACGTGACATATAACAATAGTGAAATAGTGAAAATGGTTAACATAGAAATTTGTAGAATACTTGTATATATATTTTCATATATTCCAATGTTTAAACCATGTTATTCCTCTTGTGATCATCCATAGATCTATACATTTATATACACATGGATACACGTATATTTTGTTATATGTTTATGTGTAATTACTACTTTAAATATATCTATGGTTATACATGTATATTCATATGTGCTAATATGGTTGAGCTTGTATGTATATTCCTAGGCCATCCCAATACATTCAAGTTCAACAGTTCAATCAATTATTGAATTAAAAAAGGCTAAAAAATAGCAATGAAACCATTTGTACGATAGCCAACATAAAGAGAAAATTTGTGCAAAGCACCATACAAAACACTTGCAAGAAAGGCTACCTGTAGCAAGCACAACTATAGCTCTACCTACTATCAATATTCCCTCATAGCCCCCATTGGCAATGGTAAATCCCACTCCTTTTTCCCTAGATTGTCTTCCTCACCCAGGTTTCCAAAGTGTGCATGGTAGTTTAGATAGAAACATACTGATATCAACATCACAAAATATGTTCAATATACAATCTCAAATCAACCCCCTCACTACACTAGCACACCAACAACACCTCAAAGAAATTTTCAATGATTGCTACCTTTCTTTGGTGAAATTGTTTTGGCACTGCATACATGCATTGATGAACCTTGTTGTTTGTCAGATATGCAAAGAAAGATACCTTGGGATGCACACTCATGTATCCAGTTCAACAACTAGGTGTGCTAGATGTTATTCTATAAAAGGCTACCACAGTTTCAACTCTTCAAATGGCATGGACCCAGGCCCACAACCATTCTTGCTAAGAAAATATGACACTGGTTGAAGAAATGCTTATTGCTAGGGTGGCTCTAGTTTTACAAGTGTCCCACACTAGAGGAGGAAAGTTTAAATACAATGGTAACACAATAAGCTTTCCTCAAGATATCTCGAGCATTGCAAAACTCTTTTCACGCCGATTACAAGACCTTGAGGTTGTGATCATACAGTAGACCACCATTGAAGGTGGAAACTATGTCTGCTATGTCAATTAACATCATGTCATGGATGGATTGAAATATAAAATTCAATATAAAAATTACTAAAATGATGTTGAGGCTCTTAATATGTTACTTGATATTTTTGGTGATGTCTCCAATTTCTTGCATACAATAGAGAAAGTTTATGACAAAGAGCTGATGCCATCAACTAGCTTAATAAATATTGCTAAACATGAAAATGGATCTTCAACCTTTTCATAATTTACTCCTTTCTTTCCTAATGCAACATGAGAGCTCCAAGCAATCAAATATAGGTATTACAAATTTAAAGAAAGGAGCATAATATCTTGTGTTGGTCTAAAATTAGCTCTTCTGCTGTTAATGAATACAACACTGAAAGTTTATTTACAATGACTTTCAAAAAAAAACTCCCACTAGAGCAGTAATTCCTCTCCATCCAAGGAATATTCAAATTCAGTTACATGACTATAACCTCCACTTAATTAGATATTTTGACAATAGATTTGGAAAACATGTTAGGTTTAGGTATTTCCTCTACAACTTGATAATGAGACATCACAATCAATAAAATATTTTTGTCTCCATTAGAGCAAATTTGGAAGGAAAAATCCTAAAGTCTTTGTTTGCATTGCGTGAATGACTTCAAGTTCTCCTGATGATCAAATAGTAGAGTAGTTTATATGTTTTGGTGTATCATTGCATGGGACTCACTCCTTTTGGAACTATTGTCAGGCCCAAATATCTGTAATGATTGAACTTTGCATACCTACCCTTTTTTTTCACTCTGAGTTGTGCAGACACAAAATGGTCTAATCTATAAAAAATTTCCTCTTTTGTGGCTCATTTGGTGATGGACCCTTTAACAAAGACCTTGATAGATGGTTTTATTCAAAATACATGTATATCATCTTTATATCTACATCATAGATTCTCATTTTTTTGTGAAGAGTTGATTGAAAAGATTTTAAACACAAAAGATTATTGGTATAGATATCAATGGTAGCATCATGGCTTTACACATGTGTATGGTTTTATATGGCTTCTAGAAGCCTTGAACATGGACACTCTCGATTGCTCTGATCACCATGACGTTACCATGGAAATAAAATTTTGATAGATATGTTTCAACTTGGAGTCCATGTTTCCCTACACAAAGATTGCTCAAAATGTATCCCTATTCTGAAGAAAATTCATGCTTACTTTCCACGAGCCAGATTCTTTCCAGTGATCCAATCATGCATTATCAAGAGTTGCTAAATAGTGTTCAAAGGCACACAAAATACTTTAAATATACTTTTTTAAGGAAAAAAGGAGAGAAATTATAATGCCGCTACAAAGCACCTTGATAGCAACAACTTACCTCTACACTGACATCTAATGCCAAGTCTAACAAATCCTAAAAGCCAACAAGAAATCGCGATTGTCTAAATATTCATAGCCCAACAATGCTTGCAATTTGGTGTGTTAGTGTTGAATACCTACCATTTGTTTGTAGGAAAATTGTATTAAATTATATCTCCAAATATGTAGCTAAATCTGAGAAGAAATCAAAAAATTACCTTGATATGTTGAAAGGACTTGCAAATACAAATATAGTTGAGGATAGAGCAATAATTGCATATCAAAAATAAATGATGAACATTCTTCTAGAGCATGAAATTACCTTGATATGTTGAAAGGACTTGCAAATACAAATATAGTTGAGGATAGAGCAATAATTGCATATCAAAAATAAATGATGAACATTCTTCTAGAGCATGAAATCTCTACACAAGAGACATGGCATATGTTATAGAAAGTTTCCCTTGACACTTCAAGTTGATAATAAATTTTCTTGAATGCTGGAAAAAAGGTATTGTTCAGTATAAATAAATATGATGTTGATGAAGGTTTGTGAACAAATTATATTCATTGTAATATGTAAAGGCCTCTAGAGCTAGGTGTTGTATCCCTATTTGACATGGTCCACTTATACACACATTCAGACCAGTACAAAAAGGAAAAATGGAAATTGAGACACCAACAGGTGCAATTGTTCTTATGTACCCCTTGTTCAAGATGGTTCACCTTGAAGATATAGAAATATTTGACACATTTTGTTGGACTGAACCTATAATATACAAACCTTTCTAAAACATACACATAGATATAGGTCTTTCCAAACAAGACATAATACAAAATTGGAAAGTTTTTAAAATAGTTGGTTATCATCCTTGGCATGTTAATAGAATTCTTGTTGCATCCACGATTGAAGAACATCATGGTAGTGATAGTGATGATTTGAACCATCAACCTTCTATGGATGAATATGAATGGGAAGTTTTGTCTCAGCTTGGTGTTAATTCTAACTTCAGTATAGAAAAGCTCTAGTTGTTCGGTAGGTGAGACTTTGATATGAACCATTCATGGAATACAAACCATGCGCTTGAAAAAATTCATAATATTTATTTGTAATTCATTCCATTGGCCAAGTCACAATGTGAGCAAGCTACGATACAATCCTTGATTGTAAATACATCAACACATAAACTGTCACCAAAACAACAACTAGCTCTTCAAATCATCCAATCCCATCACATGCATCCTTCCCCCAAAGCCCCTCTCTGCATGATCATTCAAGGAAATGTTGGAACTAGTAAATCATTTTTGATAAATTATATAAGACAACAAATAATTTCCTCTACTATTGGATGCAATAGCCTACTACTCACATTGGCCCCTATAGGTGTTGTTGCCTACAAAATATGTGCCTCCACAATCCATATAGCCCTTCGCATTCCCATAAAGGATATGAATCCTTTGCAAGGACAACCATTGAAAATATTCCAAAAACAATTTAAATATATTCAATAAATTTTGATATACTTAATGAGTTTTCTGGGCCCGAAGTTGCTGCTCAAAATAGATAGTCGATTGCGACAAGCATTCCCCAATAACCAAAGGAAACCATTTGATGGTGTTTCTATAATCCTTGTTGGTGATCTTTCCTAGTTGCTACCAGTCATGGATACTCATATTTATGCTTCATGCTCATCAGTTGTAGCCTTATGGCATACTTTTACAATCTTAGTAACATTAGACACTATTTTCCACCAACAAGGAGATAGTCCTACCCAATAAAAGTTTTAGGAAATCCTTCTCCATATAATAAATGGTGAGGCTCTCCATGATGACTAGGAAGAGCTTGTGAAACAAACAAATAAAATGCTCTCACCCACATAAAGTGAACAATTTGATATTGCAACACATTTTTTTTCCACAAATAACTTAGTCACATTAAACAATAAAAATATGACCAAACAATTAAACTTTCCCATTGTCGTTAGCACTGCTCGAGTAGCACAACAAAAGAAATCTGATTATGGAGATGATGACTAGCTTCTCCCAAAACTACTACTTTGTGTTGGTGAATAGGTGATGTTAACAAAAAATTTATGGATTAAAGCTGACCTAGTCAATGGATCACTTGGTCTTGTTAGAACTATAGTTTACATTGCACGTTGCAAACTGCCAGATCCACTTGACTACGCTATTGTTTGCTTCCAAAATTACATTGGCCCACCATGAAACCCAAAAAAACCAAGAGACATCCCCATCCCAGCTGTAACCCGAGGCAATCAGACACAAATTTTGCTCACTATGGATGGGAAATCACAATACATAAAACACAAGGCTTGACATTAGATAGAGAAAAAATAAACATAGGCAACAAAAAAAGGTAGGGGCTAAATTTTATAGCTATCTCTCGTGTTAAATCAATTGAATGAATCTACATTGATCCAACATTCTCATTTGAGAGATACTCTAGACTAAGCAACAACAAATACACTGCTCGACGTCGCAATAAAGAGGCCTAGTTGGAATAGCTCTAGCCCCCACCAAATGCTTATGTCCCTACCTCATATTTTCGATTATGAAAAAATATTTCAAAATATTTCTTTTCACATTGGCTCCACACCGTATACCATCCTCTTTTGAAATATTTTAAGTTAAATTTTACAAAAACATACCAAGTAATAACATGTACAAAATGGGTATAATGCCAAACATGCACAAAGATACCAAGGAGTAATAATCATAGGGAAAAACTTGTACAATTCAGTGACATTTTTTGATCATTCCAGTCTATTAAAATATATATTCAACTATTCTAGAAACATTTTCAAGAATATTGTGTTGTATTTGACTGAATAGTTTTAAATTATGCACCTATGCTCTATTTTCCATTTTTTCTGCCTATATAATCTAAGTTTTTATGCCACAATAAATTGCCCCTATTTATTTAATGCTTTCTATCCTCTTTAGCCTTGCACATTAAAGATAATTTTCTTTCTATTTACTATCTTCAGTATATTGAACAATACAATTTCTATTAAATTCACTATGCAAATATGCACCCATAAACATTAATCTACTCACTTCTCCTTTCAACATTTCACTAGTTCATACTTTCTATATATGCCATTCAAAAGAACAGACTCTTCACAATATGAGATATCATATATATAAAGATCATATTTTCCCCAACTTTGAGCACACTACAATATGAAAGATCATATATGAAAACACTATATTTTTCCTAACTTTATTATTGTGTGATATATGATGAGACTCCATGAAATTACTCATAGGTGTTTCATATGTTTCTTGCTTGGGGATTTGGCTAGAGCCCACAAGGCTTCATAATGCTAATATGGTACGGAGGAGAATGAGTGTGGGTTTTGTGCTTTTTCCTTTTACACCAAATATACCAAATATTTCTTGCTAGATAGATAGATATGTACACAAATCCTTCCATACAGTTGGCTTCTAGAAAAATACTCTATTATTCCCATTGCATTTCCCCATGTGTGTACATCTATCCTTTCAACTTAGCTGATTGATTATTTATATGAAGTTCTTTACCAGGATACCTATTTCCCCTAAAATTATCACAACATTTGCATTGTGTTATTCTAAATGTATTTCTATAAAATATACCATTGCAGTCTAAGGAATGATATATTAAAATCATCAACTTTTTGCAATTTTAACACTATATGATATATACAATACTCCATAAAGTTGCCCATTAGTCTTTTCTACTTTTCTTGCTTGGTGATCCTACTTAAGCCCATGAGTCTTCATTATTTTCACATAGTGTTCACATTGCATACAATTCTCTTTCAAATGATTTTAACATGTGATAATCTAAACATATAGTTGCAAGTGTTACAAATTTTTATATGTGCACATACAAGCAACATTAAGTGTTGAAGATGCATAGAGATACCAACAAACAATAAGTAGAGGCAGAAATTTCTATAAGTTAGTAGCATGGTTTGAACATTTTAGTATAGTAAAATATATATGCACATACTCTAGAAACATTTTCAAAAAAATTGTGTTGTGTTTGACTAATCAGTTTAAAATTCTCCAACTATGTTTTTTTTTCCATTTTCTATGCCTATATACCTTGATTTTTGTCATTTTTCCTTCATTATTTTCTTCCACATATTCTTATGTGTTCTTGCTAGCTTTTCAATTAGTTTTATTTGATTCAAATAGCTAGAAAATGTTGACCTAAAAAATTCTCTTTTGAGCATTTCACTGTTTCACTCTTCTTGTGCATTACAATAAAAAATATATAGTCTTGTCTACATTTCTTTTTTGTCTAATATATGATAAGACTCCATGCAATTTGCAATGGGTTAACAAGACCTGTTTACAATGATAGTGGAGCTGTCTGCCTTGATCAATCAAAAAAAAATGGTATGTATTTTCTCATGTGAGGGTTAACGCATCCTAGTGTTTTTGTACGATGGCATGGGGGGAGGTAAATGCAATATTCACTATTGTAGTGTGAGGATGTATATTATTTTGGTTACATTGTGAAATTACCCACTGTGGTGTTGCTTTGATAGCAAAATATTGTAAAATCCTACCATCCACCTCCATTAGATAGCAGATTGGAAGGTTTTACGAGTATTGCGCTCCACAATCTACAATGTTTGGCCTCCCGTTGTTGCTGTAAGTTGTCTTGCAATGTTTTTTTATATTCCATAGATATCTAACCAAAGACATATTTTGATATATTCAAATAAAATGTTTCTTTGGATTAATATCATGTTTGGCTCAATGCAAGCATAGATGAACAAGGAGATATGAAGCCCATGTATGGGATAATTGGTATCTGAAAGATTACCATAGCTATAAGCATAACCAAGGTTTTTTTTATAAATTTATATTTTACTAAGCTATACATTGAACCCTTTTCTTCCTACATGGCTAGATAGACTCAATATATTTGTTTCCATATATATCCATGCATGCAGGAATTCTTACATGCACTTGACTACAATAAACTTAGTCTATTGTACACATTAAATTTTTCCATGTTCCTACAGTTATCTTTTAAGCTTATAGAAAAAATTATCTATAGGAAACTCTATATCAAGATACACATCATTTTAAAGTTGTTACAACAAAAAAAATATTGCAATATAAAAAATCATATATGAAAACACCAAATTTTCCCCTACTTTGCCATTGTGTGATATATGATATGACTTCATTAAATTTCTAATGGGTCTTCCATACTTTTCTTGCTTGAGGGTTTCGCTAGTGCCCATGAGGCTTCATGATGCCAATATGGTAGGGAGGAGAATGAGTATGGGCTTTGTCATTTTGCTTTGCACCATCATATATTGACTACTACAAATACACAACATACTTTATTCTACCGACTGCATTTCACCATGCTTATACAACTATCCTTTTAGATTACAAAATCAACTATTTAAACTGAGTTCTTTATGATGATACATATTCTCTTTAGGTTATGAAAACAAATATATGATGTGATCCTAATTTTTTTTATGTAAAGAAAACCATTCCCATTTTTTTAAAATTATACATAGACATTAAGTATTGACTACAAGTATATACCCACTTAATAAAATACATTAACCAAGCATTATCAAGGATGAAGATGATCGAAAGATATATATTAATAACTTAAATAGGTAATTAAATTCATAGCCATGAACATATTGATCAAGTACAATGAAGGTTAATTAGATGGATAAAACCTATTAATTAAACAAAGAGATAACTAGAAAACTCCACATTCAAAATTATCAAAATAATACTAATCGAACCAATTCCCTCTAACATCTTTTACTAATTGATAGAAATTTGATTATTGCAACACTAATGGATACTAAGTTTTTGATAAAGGAAAAAATGGGTCTTATAGGGACCCAAAACCACAAAGTTTAAAAGTATAATAAAGACATGACATTATAGACTTGAGAAAAAAAGAAGACTACCCAACAGTAAAAGCCAAGAGAAGACCACAACCATCAGCCAAAAGCCAGCAAGACCAGCAAAAAAGAACTAGCACATAAACACCTAAAACTAACCTAAAGATTTCAAAGTATCAGCAACGTTAGCTTCAAGGTTCCACATATCCTAGATACCATTTTTCATAGCCTAAACCTCTCTTGGCATTGAATCATCCTTTCTCTTCAGGTGCACTCTCATCCTCTTCGAGATGCTTGCTTCCTCAATCTTGATTTTTTCCTTATCAGCGTCCAGATCCACCACCAAAGAACCCTTTTGGAGATTTTCCTTTTTCTCAACCATAGTGCACATAACCATGGCATTATGTTTCAAAATTCTGTGGTTTTAGTTTTCATAGTGTCCCTAATTTTGGTCATTTCTCCCTCCAGAACCTTAATCTTAAGCTCATAATCCTTCTTCATCTTGTCCATGAGCTCATCTTTGCATTGAAGGCTCTTATCCATTAACCTCATATTCTCCTCATTACCCAAACCCTCAGTAGTATTTCAAATCATGTCATTGGCTTTCATTTCTGCTAACTGACTAATAAGAGCCCTATTTTTTAAGCTAAGGTCCTTTATCACATGAAAAACCCACCTCATAATCCTGAAATAATCTATAGCCCCATTTCTAGCTATAGCTAAAATATCATCAGGAAACTCCCAATCAGGCTTAAAGTAGTGGTCTTCAGGGTTAAGATTGCTAGGGAATCTAGGTCTATAATCTCTATCTGTGGTAGGGTAAGAGGTATAGAACTCCTCACTAGCTTTGGGGGCTTCACTTTCATCCTCTGAGGAGTCCTCAAAATAGGAGACCAGTTTATTAATAGGGGGGTCCCTTTTCCTTAAATCCTTTTTCTAAGCAGAACCAATGGGGGTTTTCATAGGGCCTAGTACATTTTTAGTCAAGGGCTTTCTCAGCAGGGTTTTCTTACCTAATTTTTTGGGGGAAGGAGGGACCTCCTCTTTCCAATCAGAGTCCTGGCTATCTTTTTCCTTAGACATGCTATCCTCAGTATCATAGTCTTCAGGGGCCAAAGCTGAGATAGGATTGGACAAAGCCAACATGTTTTTAAAATGTTCATAAATAAGTCGAATGAGGCCAGTATGCAAAATAGGATACCTCCTAGGATTCTTTATATGATCTTCCATGCTATTACTCAAGGAGCAGTACAAATAGTAAGGGAATGAGACCCTTACCTTTTGATGGAAATGATTGAGGAGGGAAAAATGGTAACCATAAACCTTGGTAAATATGCAATCCAGAGTGATGTATTCCATTATAATTCTGAGCACTTTCCTCCAAATCGCCTTGATTGAATCTACATCAAAATAGCTACTAAAAATTTTTATCAGCTCATTTTCCTTGTCTTCTTTGGGAAACTTAATAACAGTCTCGTCATAAAATTTTCTGTCATGGAAAAACTTCATCCCTTCAGTCGAAAGACTGATAACCTCCCCAATAATATTCTTGTCCACACTGACCTTCCTTCCAAAGAGAATAATTTATCCATTCCTCCAGTGTTTAACAAAATACAAAGTAGCTTTAGGTTCATGACCGTGAAGCTTCTCGATGAAAGGGAGAAGCCCACCACGCACAATTTTCCTCCAAACCTTTAGATTTTTCTTGTACATTTCAAAGCTTGTCAGCTCCACTCTTTTTCTACTTCCCCCCATTATCTATTTCACCTTACTTGTGTTACTAGCAGGGCTAATACTCTGGTTCAAAATGCAGCAGCTAAACTAAAGCACCCACAAAACATGCAAGTTCTTACATCCAGTAGAGTTAATAACTGTGGCCCCATCAAATATAATGATGTCTCTATAGTTGGCCTTATTCTCCTTCATCATTGATAAATGTGGCAACTTTCCCATGAATGATATCATACTCAATCAAGGCTCTTATGTCAACTCCCAACTCAATGAGGTTCTCCCATGTATTATACCCTTTTTGTTTAGCCCCCTCATTAGGAAAAAAATAGGCAACATTGTTGGCTTCCTAAATGCATGAGAAATTATAACTTTTTCAAATTTAGATAAAAGATCCTTAGCATCTTCGATCCAACATTTAATGGGCCACGAAGGAGGGGTTTTACTAGGGATATAATCAATAATGTTTTTATAATCTCCCTCTAACCAAATATTTTTAATATTCAACCTAATTGCAAGGTCAATAACCTGAACTTACCATTATAATCCCTTAACACTTCCCCACTTCCAGCCAAACCCGGGTTACCCTTTGCTGCACCGTCAAAGTTTGCTTTAGTCTAGCCTTTTAGTAGATGACTCCAACACACCCCTTCATGGTCCTTTTTAGCTATTTTTGAGGCCTTTGACACATTACTTTTGATGGTCCAATCCAGAGCCATCTTAAGGTCATAGGGAGAATAGAACACAACCTTCATATTCTCTTGATGGGCAATGATATTAAAGTTTTCCACAATTAACCTGAAATTTTTCTCAAACACTAAGTTCTCCAAGGTTTCCTTTTCCCTGAATATTCTATTATTTCGTTCCTTCCACACACCCCAAGCTAAGTAAGGGAAAGTAAAAGCCCACAATCTATGAATAGAAGGGTTCATAGAAGGAGTATTTCACTACATGAAAAAATATTCAATAGACTTAGGGAAAACCCATGAAATATTCCAGAGAGCTTGAAATCTACCCCATATAGCTGCCATATATGGACAATGAAGAAATAAATGGTTGGTAGTTTTTGCATCTTCCTTGCATAGGTAGCATCGGTTAGGGATTTGAAAACCATGCTTATAGAGATTGTCTACCATGAGGACTTTATTTTGAAAAAGGATCCAACAAAATATGTTAACTTTGGGAGTCAGGTGTTTTATCCAAGCTTTTTCCCAAAAGGGAGGATGGGCATAAGAAAGCGACAACAAAGGGACTGTTGAAGAACAGAGTAACTACCCAAAGGGTGATCAATCCAAACTAAAAGATCATCCTGCTGGCTAGACCGCATCCTAATAGCAATCAAAGAAGATTGAATCAGACCAAGATCCAAGCTAATCTGGTGCAGATTCACCCAACCCCCATTTCTCTAATAGTCCTTGACCAAAGTACCGAAAGTTGCTTTACAGGTATCAGCCCACCTATTAAACCTTTCATCAGAAATAAGGGGCACCTTCAATAACCATATATCCCCCTAGAACCTGGCTTGATTCTCGCTTCTTATGCTCCACCCAACTCCTAAATCCATAATCTTTCTCCCTCTAATCATATCATTCCAACAAGCCGATCCATGAGGCAAATTAGGAGATTCCAACAAAGCCTTAAGAGATCCAATATTAGCCATTATTTATTTCTTAAAATGTTTTTCCATTCTCCATTAGATGAGAAAGCTCTCCATATTTTCTTATCAAGGAGCATCCTATTCATCATTCTAATCTTTCTTAGACCTAGACCTCCCACCTTTTTAGGTCTACAAACAAAGCCCCAACCTATGATGGGCAATCTTTTTCTTTCTTCAATGCCCGACCAAAGAAACCATTTTTGGATTTTTTCAATAGCTTCCACATATTTAGTAGGGATATTAAAAAGACTTAATGCATATATAGGAAAATTCTGAAGAGTGGCTTTAAGGAGCAAGATTTTACCTACTTGACTAAGGAGAGCTCCTTTCCATCCAATGAGATTTTTGCTAAACCTATCCACCAATGAACTCCAAAAGGAGTTAGGAGGTTTAAGGCACAAAGGCAAGCCAAGAAAAATTAAGTGTAAGGACTCCACTCTACACCCAAGAATTCTATAAATCTTGTTTTGTCTAGGTTCAGGGGTGTTGAAGAAGAAGATAGAGTTTTTCTGTCTATTTACCATCTAACCAGAAGTCCTCTCATACTCATCCAATATTTTTCTCAGATTCCTAGCTTCAGCCATTATAGATCTCCCCATTAACATGGTGTCATCAACAAATTGTTGGTGAGAACATATCAGGTTATTGGAAGAGGGCCTTAGCCCCGTTAAAGATCCTTGGTCAACCAATCTTTCCAAGTTTCTCCCAAGACATTCCACCATTATGGTGAAAAGAATAGGGGAGATTGGATCACCCTGTCTTAAACCTCTTAAGGTCTTAAAGAAATGTGAGGGAGACCCATTAACCATAATAGAGATGGATGCAGTAGAAATGAGTTGACCAACCAACTGAAGGACTCTATTATTGAAGCCAAACATCCTCATAATTTAGAGTAAAAAGTCTGAATCCACTTGATCATAAGCTTTCAAAATGTCCAATTTTAGGAGAAAGCCTTCAGTTTTAGATTCCACAAGGGAGTGGATATTCTCATGGATAGTAATTATAGAATCGACGATCTGCCTTCTTGGAACAAAGTCATTATGCTCAGGGGAAATCAAATAGGGTAGAATAACGAGTAACCTTGAAGTCAGGACCTTTGAGATAATTTTATAGAAAGATTTATAGACACTTATAGGCCTAAAAGATTTGAACTCCATAGCTCTTGGTCATTTGGGAATTAGGACTAGAAAGGTAGTGTTAAGTTCCTTAAGGAGACTCCTTGAGCCAAAGAACTCTTTAACCGCATTCACCACATCATCTTCAACAATCTCCCAGAACCACTGAAAGAAGAACATAGGAAACCCATCGGGGCCTGGGGCCTTATTCCCTTCAAAAGAAGAGACCACTCTTTTAATTTCTTCCCTGGAAGGAATAGAAGTGGCTGCAAGAATTATATTATCTTCTTCCCTAACAAGTTTAGGTATAACTTCTAAAAGGTAATCTTGCTCTTCTTTATTAACTTCAACATTCGTCGAAAGGAGATTACTTAAGAGAAGGACAACTTGTCTTCTAATGTCTTCATCCTCCTCAAAACGGCTTCCATTGTAATTAATGAGAGAGATTCTATTAGCAGCCCTATGTTTAGAAGTAGACACATGAAAATATCTAATGTGTTTGTCTCCAGCAGAGAGCCACAAAGCCCTAGATCTCTGCCTCCAAAAATCCTCCTCTTTATCTATTATATCATGCACCTTCACAAGTAGTTCATTTTCTTTCACCATGTTATCTACAATGTATCATTCCCATTGGATTTTATCTTGAATTTCTATCTTGAAACTCAAGTTGAAGGTTAGACTTGATGCCAAAGATATTACCAAAAGTTTCTTTGTTCCATCTTCTAATTTTAAATTTGACTTCCCTCAGTTTCCTTGCCACCCTAAACATAGCAGTCCTAAAGACCATGATATTTCAACAATTCCTCACCTCATCAAAAAGAAAAGGACGAGAAAGCCACATATGTTCAAATCTAAAAGGAAAATTCCTCTTGGCCATTATAGGGTCCACCACAAAACTAATCAGAAAATGATATGAACCCACCCTAGAGAGAGCCTTTAGAGAACATAAGTAATTTATAAACCATTGATCGGTAATTAACATTCTGTCTAATCTAACTTGAATCAGGTCCTTACTAGATCTTTGATTCAACCAAGTAAAGGCATCTCATTGTAGATCTAGATCAAATAGTGCCTGAAGTCCAAAAGGTCTATTCTACTTTCTAAATTAACTTGGGATCCTTTGAACTTCTCACTTTCCTGAAGAGGGGTATCGCAATCTCCCATTACAACCCAAGAATCATTATTGAATATCCTATAGAAGGCGGCCAACTCAAGCCAAAAGGACTTTTTTGGCAACTTTCCCATTGGGAACATAAATATTTGAAAGAATCCAACTAAAATTTCATAATCAAAGGTTCCCCTTTAATAAAACTCTTATTCTAAAAGGTGGAAATTCTCCCTAAGGATCCTTTTGAACTATTATCATGTACTCCACAAAACTTAAACATCTTAATCTTTTCCACTTTTTCTTTAGGCATTTTGATTTCTTGGACAAGTAAAATGTCAGGTTTATGATCCCTCACAAAATTGTGCATCACATCCTACTTATGGAGGCTATTTAACCCCCTTATATTCCATGACATAATCTTCATTTCTTATCAAGATATTGGAGTTTACATATCTTAGGAATGGTCTTCTAAACACCATCCGCGATATCCTGAAAGCTGCCATGCTCTCTCAGCCATTTTGCTGATTTTCTTCATTGGTTGCTCTTTGTGGCTGCATAGTCTGCCTTAGCTCTAGTTCTAGTAGAGACTCCACTTGCAGTATTCTAATGTTTGTTTTTCTTCTTATTTTTCCTAGTATGAGAGTTGGTATCATCTCTATTCATTTCTTCTTGGTTATCCACCTCTTTTCCCGACTCCTAGTCCTTATTTGAAATCCCCCTCTAATCCAAGGGGAGGGTGTTCATCAGCCCATTACTATATTGGGTTGAATTCTCACTTGAGAACTCCTAAGTCTGACTCAAGTCCTCAAAGCTATCCTTAACAACTTCTTGAGAGTTAACAGTTTCTAGATTCTGAAATGACTCCTAGCTAGAAGGGAAATTTCCTCCAGAAGTAGAGAGGGAGAAAGGGATCCCAATATTTAGAGACAAGCCTTGAATAGGGATGTCATCCAAGCTTGTTTCTCCGGCCTACATTCTAGCCAAAATTTCCTCTGGATTATTAAGAGGGGGTTTATGATTCACCATGCCAATCCCACTATCATCCATTTCCATCTCTCCATCAACCTTCCATCTACATTCAATCTCTAGTTTTTCTCTTTGAGGCTCCCAGAGGCCCAAGTCTATCTGAATCTCTGGGGCTATCATAAGATCATCAAACTTCTTGCTCTCCAACTCTTCGTTGGAAATATATTTGATCTCTTCTCCATCCCCTTCAGGCTTCTCTTTCTAGAAATTCTTCGGTTCGGGCTAGGGTTTCTCTATATCCTTGCTAGCATTGAGTCAGAATTTCTTCACCCAGTACCTAGTTTTCCTACACTTAAAGCAAGAAAAATGGATCGATTCAAACTCAATAGTTTGAGTTGAAGTACCCAACTTCAATTGAATATCAATACACGAAGGGAGGTCAGCATTTTGGGACACCCCCACATAGATTATATCAAACACAAGCCTTTTCCTAGCTGTTTTCATTGAATCTATTAACAAAATATCCCCAAAAGAGTTACTGAGGCTGCTGAAGATATCCTCATTCTAGTATTCCAAAGTAAGACCATGCAGTTTGACCTAGACTAGAACATTCTAAAAAATGGAGTAAGAAAGATCTAGATTAGAAATCCATTTCTTGAGAGCCAAGGAAGATTTTCCTATAACCTAAAGACCCCCACTTCTCATAGCCAAAATATCTTCCTTACAGGAAAACTCAAAAGCAAAGTAGCCTTTAGGAAGTGCTACGACAAAAACTTTGCCATCGGTTCTCCACTTGTTTTTGACAAACACCCTAACAACTTCAATATTTGGTCTAGGGCCCATAAACTTTCTGACCAACGTATTGTCCATAAGAGAAATATTATGACCAATAATCAAATTAGGAACAGAGATGGAAAACTTACCTCTTGCCAAGTCAAAAATGTTGCAAACTAGGGGGAATGCTGATTTACCATTAGGTTTAACTACAAGCAGAGAAGACCATGGTTTAAGTTTAGCCCTTTCCCCACCAACGGCCCCCACCATGACATTATTCTTTTCACCCTCATGTCCTTTGTTATTCCCAACAAGATTAGCAGCCAAGACAGCCTTTCCCCCTGGTTCCACCAGAATGTTTCTTTTAGGATCATTTTCTTCTGAATCCTCCCTACCTTGCTTTCCTCTTCGAACTTGCACCGATTCTGCATGCAAATCCTCAGAGCCTACAACTCCATAGCCTGCTCCAATGCTCAAGGATTCAAAAGCTTGCTTTTCCTGCCCATGCTCCCACTTCTCCCATCCGTTCATTGCTCTTTAATGGATACTATGTTAATCAAACCTTAACCAAGGAATTTATAATTTTAAATCAATAGATATAGAATTTAATACTAATTGAAATAATACAATCCTATAATGTAATGAAAATGAAAAGACTTAAATTTGATTGTAACTAAGAGAGTTTAAGCAATTAATTTCAATAGGTCATACTACAAATCAAAAGCCAAACATGATTAAATAAAGCAAGGTGGATTACATTAATAATGAAGCAAAGGAAAGCCAACGTATCAAGATGACTAGTTAACTATATTGCCAAAACTAAGACTAAACAATGAGTTGATAAATATAATTAATGTTCTCTAGAATATATAATTTCCAATAAGACAAATATGTTTCACCTTTTGACATCACAGTTCACATTGAAAATTGAAGGATCAAACATGAACTACTATTTGACTACTGTCGCATACACGTATGCTTTAGGATATGCAAGAAAATTAGAAATTGATTGATTTTTTTCTTAGACCACTTAACTATCAATATAGTGACCCATGGCGATATCAAAGAGGTTGATGATTTGAATAAATAAAAATATGTCCTACACATTGTTCACTAAGATTTAAATCCCTTAACTTTAACACAACTTATACTAATGGAAATGCTAATATGGTCTAAATATATATCCGTGCTAAGATGGGACAGCACTGGTTTACAATGTTTTACAATTCACTACTTACTTATATATATTAATCATATTATGACTTGGAAAAACTAAAAATCATATGGATTCAAATGCATAATTTAGTTTTCCAGAAATGCAAACTTAGCATGGACTTTACATGCAACCAAGAACTAAAGTATTTAATGTAACTATAAGTTGTGGCATACCATTTGGTGATGATGCATAGCTATTTGAAGGGTAGTGGTGAAGCATAGCATATTCTCCTATTGTTTCCTAAATAACTTTCTCTCCAATAAATTGTGTATGAATTTCCTTGTGTCCACCTTATTTGTACTGCACAAATAGATTCCCACTTTCTTACACGAACCTATTCCCAAATGAACCAATTGTGAACCCAAGAATAAATAGGGATTTCTAAAAATGGTTTAGGTTACTGGACTTAAATCATTATTACTCTTACTTGCATGTGAAAGCCTTATAGCATATCGAAGAAGTAAAGAGTAATAATTCCATTATAACCAAACAATAAAATAAAACTTTAAAACAGTCATTAATTAGCATGCATGAAAAATGTGGCAATGTGGAAAAGGAATCAATTGTTGCATAATCTTCTTTTACATATACACATCAATTTCTTTCATTGGCTACACCCCTCCAACTTAAGTTTGATGCCTTGTCTTTTGTTCTTCTCAAGGCTGACTATCCCACAAGCCAATGCTTTATTTTCTCCCTGCATTTCATTCTTTTTTTCTTTCTATTCCCTAGGCCAACTCCTCACATTATGATAATGGTCCATGTCCAATTTAAAACCAATCGACCCCCATATGTGTTAGAAATATCTAGTAATTTATACCACAGCTTGCATCCCCTTCAACTATTTGCATTAAATTCTTCATCATCACCACCGTCCGCAATAATTTCTCTATCTAGAAATATCGATAGTCAATATCTAGGTTGTTCTTCCACCATCTACATAAAAAACTCTTCATGTAGAAATGTCCGTGATAATGTGAGTAAGGGAAATTCCAGAGACTTCTGTATTTTTTTGAAACCTCTATAAAAGGAGGTAGATGTAACCATTTCCAGTAAGCAATAAAAAATCACGTTTATTGTGATGTAGCACATTATCTTCTATGTTTTGTTTTTGCCTATGCCCACATCATAGTGGTATTAGAGCAGGTCATTGGGAGAGTCAGGAATATTGTGGTGTGCAAAGATTGTTGTGCAAAAGTCAAAAGAAGAGGATCACTGTCTGAAGTTGAATACTGAAGATTTGTAAAGGTCACAACCTTAAGAAGAGTTAAGCCAATCATTTTTTATAGAAGACAAAGGGAGATCCTTGTTTTATTAAGAAACTACATAATCATTGTAAAAGGTGAACAAAGGTAATGATATGAGCATTAGCTTGTGAATTTATGAAGGGTTTTTGTTTGCATTATTACATAAAGGATTGTGATAGAAAATATGTGTTACTCTAGTTGGGGTTTAAAGTATTTTTATCTTGAAAAAGATTATATTTTGTTAAAAAATGGCATAAGGCATGTATCAACAACCTATGATTCCAATATTTTCTAGAAAAAATTATGATAATTGGGCTTTTAGAATGAAATTAACATTTGTTTCATATGAGTTATCAGACATAGTTTTAAATGGTTATACTGAACCACAAGATGAATCTACTTTAAGTGTTGATGAAAAGAAAAAGCTTGATGAAAATAGGAAAAATAATAGAAGGGCTTTGTAGATAATTGGACAAGCATTGGATGATTTAGTTGTTGGAAGGATTAAACCAGCCACTACAACAAACCAAGAATAGGACATTCTAGAGATGGCCTATCAAGGTACTAGTAGGGTAAAAATTGCCAAACTACAAGAACTTAGAAGAGAATTTGAAAATTTGCAAATGAAAGATTCTGAATCAATAGACCAATTTACATATCATGTTACAAATTTGCTTAATCAAATAAGGAAAAATGGTGATGAGCTAATAGATCAAAAGGTTGTAGAAAAGCTTTTAAGAAGTTTTCCTAGATAATTTGATGCAATTGTTGTGGTAATTGAGGAATCTAAGGATTTGACTACATATTTTATGGATGAGTTGGTTGGTTCTTTGAAAAATTATGAAGACAGGTTGAACAAAAAGGGAAATACCTCATTGGAGAATGCATTCAAAACACAAATGACATTTGGCAGAGGTAGAGGAAGAGGAAATCCTAGATTCAAAGGAAGAGGAAGAGGAAGATATAATTACCAAAGAGAAGAAAGAGAGTCCAAATCCTCTAGGAGGAAGGAGAAATCAAAGTTTCAACTCAAGAGGACACAATAACAATAAGACATCACAAAGGTATGATTAGTCTAATGTAGAATGTTATTATTGCAAGAAGTATGGTCACTTGGCAAATGAATGTCGAAAGAAACAAGCAGATATGGGAAAGAAAAATGCAAATTTCTCTGAGATTAGTTCTGAGACATTGTTTATTAATTGTCATGTAGCTCAAGAAAGTTCAAGTAACATTTGGTTTCTTGATAGTGGTTGTAGTAATAATATGAATGGAAATAAAGAGTTGTTTGATAATTTGGATACTTCAGTTAAATCAAAAATTAAATTGGGTAATGATAACATTGTTGAAGTCATGGGAAAATGTGCAATTAATGTGATAACAAAGATTGGTAGGAAAACTATTCTCAGTGTTCATTTTGTACCTGGTTTGAAGCATAATCTCATAAGTGTGGGATAACTTGCTCATAAGGGTTATAGAGTTTCCTTTGAAAATAATTTGTGCACTATATTTGATATTTCTCCTAGTAACATGGTGATTACCAAGGTTGAAATGACAAAAAATAGAATGTTCCCACTTAGCATGAAAAGTGAAATGATGGAGGAGATTGGAGCAAGTTTCAAGGCATCAAGTCAAGATCAAGCATGAAAATGGCATTTAAGGTATGGCCATATAAACTTCAAAGGATTATGTTTGTTGCAAAGGAAGAATATGGTAAGAGGTTTATCCCCCATTGAAGCACCACTAAGCTCATGTGAAAGTTGTATTTTGGCTAAGCAACATAGAAAGAGTTTTCCAAAGGAAATGACATATAGAGCTTGGGCACCTTTAGAAATTGTGCATATAGACTTATGTGGTCCAATGCAAACCCCATCATTAGGGGGGAGCATTTCTTTTCTAACATTCATTGATGATTTTAGTTGAAAAATATGGGTTTATTTTCTTAACTACAAAATTGAAACATTTGGAAAGTTCAAGGAATTCAAGGCATTGGTTGACAAACAAAGTGGCCTATCCATTAAGGTATTGAGATCAGATAGAGGAGGAGAACACAATTCAAATGATTTTTTTGATTATTGTAGGTATCATGGAATAAAGAAGTAGTTCAGTACAAGTTACACACCTCAACAGAATGGTGTTGCAAAAAGGAAGAATTGAACAATAATGGAGATGGCAAGGAGCATGGTGAAAGGTAAGAATCTACCTAATGAGTATTGGGCTGAAGCAGTTGCTTGTGCAGTTTATATTTTGAATAGGATTCTAACAAATATTTTGAGGTATATGATTCCACAACAAGCATGGAGTGGTAAGCATCATAGTGTTTCTCATTTGAGTATTTGGTTTTATTACATATGCACATGTACCTAAAGAAACAAGGAGTAAGTTAGATGATAAAAGTGAAAAATGCATTTTTATTGGTTATGATGAGCAATCTAAGGCCTACAAGTTATTTAATCCTATAACTAAGAAAGTCATTGTAAGTAGAGATGTTGTATTCAAAGATGAAGAATCTTTGGATGGTAATATAGACAAGACAATTACAGGTACATGAACAATATCATATGAAGAACAAGAAGATAAAGGTCAAGGAGCACAAGGAAAATAATCAAATGAGCAAGGAGGAACATAGACAAGAAGTCCACAAGGAGAAAACTTACAAGGAAACTTGAGCAAGGAGAATCATCAAGTCCACAAGTAAGTAATGACTCAAATCCTACACTTGCATCATTAAGACCAAGGCTTAAAAGAAAGAAAACTAGAAGTTTGCAAGAAATTTATGATCAAGGAGATAGGATAGATTTACAATCAAATTTTGTTTTATTTGCTCAAGATCCTATATATTTTGAAGATGCAATTAAGGAAGAACATTGGATTAATGTAATGAATGATGAAATGGAATCTATTGACAAAAATGATACATGGGATCTAGTTGATTTACCTAAGGATAAAGAATGCATAGGAGTGAAATGGGTTTATAAAATTAAGTATAAGGAAAATGGAGAAGTTGACAAATATAAGGAAAGATTAGTAGCTAAGGGATTTGCACAAGAATATGGAGTTGATTATAATGAAACATTTGCACCTATAGCAAGACTTGATACTATTAGAATAGTACTAGTTATTGCAACCCAAAACAATTGGAAGGTTTATCAAATGGATGTAAAATTAGCTTTCTTGAATGGATATTTAGAAGAAGAAGTTTATGTGGAGCAGCCACCAAGTTATGAAATAAAAGGTTATGAAGAAAAAGTTTACAAGTTGAAGAAGGCACTTTATGGATTGAAGCAAGCACCAAGAACATGGTATAGCAGGATAGACTCATACATGTCAAATAATGAATTTAGTAGAATCACTAGTGAACCTACATTATACATCAAAGTCAATGAATAAGGTCATATTTTGATTGTTTGCTTATATATTGATAATTTGACCTTTATAGGTAATCTTTATATTGACATGTTTAAATCATCAATGAAAAATGAATTTGAGATGACAGATTTGGGTTTGATGAAATATATTTTTGGCATTGAAGTCACGTAGAATGATAAGGGAATTTTCATTTGTCAAAGTAAATATGCAAAACATGTTTTGAGGAGGTTTAGATTGATAACTTGCAGTCTAGTTTCTACTCATGTGGCAATAGAACAAAACTAAGTAGAGAAGATAATCAAATGGATTTTGATTCAACTATATTTAGAAAATTGGTTGGTAGTTTGATGTATCTCACAACAACTAGGCTAGATATAATGCATGAAGTTAGTTTGATTTCTAGATTCATGGATGCACCAAATAATTCACATTGGCAAGCAAGAAAAAGGTTATTAAGGTACATTGCAGGAACTATGAATCATCGCATATTGTATTCTACTTCAAATAATTTTTAGTTGGTTGGATATACATATAGTGATTTTGTAGGGAGTATTGATGACAGAAAGAGTACATCTGGATATGCATTCCATCTTGGAACATAAGTTGTGGCATGGGTGTCAAAGAAACAACCAATAGTGACAATCTCATCAGCAAAAGTAGAGTATGTAGCAGGTACATCAGTAGCATGTCAAGTAGTTTGGATGTGAAGAATCTTGAAGGATCTAATGCATGAGCAAGAGGAACCTACTACAATCTATTATGACAACAAGTCCACCATTGCACTATCAAAGAATCATGTTTTTCAAAAAAGGACAAAGCACATTGACACTAGATATCACTTCATTCGAGAATTGGTCAACAATGGAGAACTCAACCTACAACATTGCAAATCAAAGGAGAAACTTCCAGACATATTCACAATGGCATTTGCACAAGAAAAATTTGAGTATTTGAGAGAAATATTGAGCATTGTAAATATAGATGTAATTAGTTGTTGATAGTAGAAATTAGGGGGCAGTGTTAGAACTATCTAGTAATTTCTACCGCCTCCATCCCCTTCAACTCTTTGCATTAAATTCTCCATCTTCACCACCATCTGCAATAAGTTATCTATCTAGAAATATTGATAGTTGATGTCTAGGTTTTTCTTCCACCATTTGCATTAAAAACTCTTCATCTAGAAATTTCAGTAATAACATGAGTAAGGGAAATTCCAAAGACTTTTGTATTTTTCTGAAACCTCTATAAAAGGAGGTAGATGTAACTGTTTCTAGTAAGCAATAAAAAATCAAGTTTATTGTATCGTAGAACATTCTCTTCTATATTCTATTTTTTCCTCTGCCCACATCAATATGTTGGCATAGAATATATCGACTCATTTTAATTTTGAATCATCAACAATTCTTAATTAAACATTGTTAACTTTATAATAAAGCTAGAGGAAGAAACTGTCTAGAAACCAAATATAATAATATATGTGCGAATGATTTAATAAATGTAATAAAGCCCATCAAATGTTACAATGCCTTCTTGGAAGTAAAATCGATACATGATATTTGACAATCAATGTCAAAATGTCATTTAATCATCATGAAGACCCCAAGATCAAAATGATTAGCAACCGGAGAACAAATACCACAACAAAACTGAATTCAATTTTTATTTTTATTTTTTTGACTGATACAGAATCATGTCTATCCCCCAATGCTCCTGCATCACTGTAGAACCAAATATAATGATGCTCAACTATTATTTTAGAAGTCCTAAAAATATCATTATTCCACCATAGTGAGGGATACCAATTTTTCCTATAGTGCTAACATGTGTGCCTTTATTATAATCCAGTGAGGTTACCCCTAAATTTTTCTCCACCACAAATTTCTCCATAGTCGGGGTTGCAACCCAAGCCATTATTAATAGCATCATCGTCAATAACTCATAGCCTCTTCCGCCCCTTTTTCTTGACATTTTTGTTTTAGATAATTTTGTTCAACCTTGGCTTTTTAAAATTTATTGAGAATAATCTGCCATAATAAAATGAAGCTCGATATCCAACGATTGAGATTTTCAAATTTTGACAAGGGAACATAAATGTTATTTTCTTTGAGTATATGGCACAAAATACTGCGTGTTTATTTACTAAAGAATGTATCGAGAACCTTTATGCTTGAGTATAAATAGTACAATTGTTGTTGACATGATCACAAAAAATAAATCACCCTGCAAGTATATAATAAATTGTTACAGTTGCATTACATGAATTTTATAGATCTGACAACCTTAATATATATATTGGGAATTGACTTTTTTATGGTCCACAAAAAGAAAAAGGTTTCTACCATCTTATAAATATGAAAACCAAAGGTATAAAAACAATATATGGCCTGCATGCATTTGGCATACACAAACAAGCACTTTGCGTGAGCTGGAGTCCCTGCCTTGAGCAGGTCTGATAAAAATTATGTTGAAGTTGTGGATAAGGTGGACAAAATATTCAAGCAGAGTGTAATTGGCTAGCTAAAAGTGATAGCTACGGAAACAAAAATCTCTTAGGAAAATAATTTCAATGCATTCATTTTGAATGTTATCTTGAAAATAAATTGTAACTTACTTTATCAAGTGAAAGATTTATCATTAAGAAAAAGTTGCTTAATTGCAAAATTTAGATGTCCAGATAAAAATATCCTAAACAAATTTTCTTTTTTTGTTGTTTTTGATTCACATAAAATAGTAAAATAGATACTAAATAGCAACCCAATTCTTTCTCATTACCCAATTAGTCCTTTCATCTTCGCTATCATGCAATCAATTTATTCATGTTGAATGTTATCTTCATATCATGCACTTGTATTCCAGAGGAAGGATGCATATGCTGCAAGAACATCACTGGAACAGAAGCAAGCTGAAACAAAAGAAAAAAACAATATTATTAGAAGAGATTTGACATAAGACATCTCAAAAAAAAATAAAAATGATTCACTTGTCAAAGCAAACCCCTATCATGTAATTGAGTTGTGTATGAAAAAATAAATAAAACAATATGCATACCTGAATTGTTGCTTTCCTAATCTGCAAACAACATTTTAGTCAGTTGGGAATGTTACATTGTTGCCTTCTTTAGTCATTTTACATACTTGTTCTTCCCTGTTCAGGTTAATGCTCTGATTGTATTATTAAGAGCCATTCATATATATGCACATAATATATGTGCATAATTGTCTATTATTAGTATAGGTTAAAAATATATCCAAATCAAACATTCAATCTAAAGTCTTGTATTTTTGTATTGTGAGGGCACATGGAAACTAATAGGTAGTAAAATAAATAGTTAGCAACTATGTATAAGAAAGCTGGTGTATCCTCCCTTACTTGTGAGGCATAGTATAGGTGTATGTGCTCACAATAATTTAGAGGTAAGCCAATTGTGTTCATGTGAGAATGGGATTGAAACTAATGTCGTTTAATTGGAACCAATGTTGAATAACAATTGTAATTATATAAAATAGCCTCATAAGAACAAAAAGTGCACAACTAACCAGCAATTAAATGGAATCAATTTCATGTTTGGAAGTTAAGACCTTCATCCATAAGAAGTTTTGAAATTATGATAAGTAGAATTTGATTCACATTCTTGGAACAAGACCTTAATGCAACTAGTGTGGGCCTACCACCAGTGAATATGTAAAAGCATATAAAAACATATGTAGTAACATCCGAGTATACTCATTAACATTATTTCAATGACAATTTTCCATGCGTACTCAATTATTGTAATGGTAAGACTGCCTTTTACTAGCTAGTCATGCTGCAGGGAGGATGACTTGTAATTTTGAATATCTAAAGTCTCAAAAAGAAAATCTAAATAGTACTAGACTATAGAAGCTCCAATTACTTAATTAAACCCATCTTCCAAAAAAATCATACCTGAAGAAAGATGAGTATAAACTAGAATGTTACTAAAAACATAACAAGGACAGAAACTAGAAGGGGTCAAAAGATCTTAATGGGAATATTGTTTAACTCATAAAAAAATAAAAAAATTGACAAAATGAGTGAAAAAAATTAAGAAAAAAAAAGAATCATGATTTGTTTTGAAGGTCAGTACACATTTTGGGATTTTGCTAAGCTATTTCAATATTTTTAGAACCTAGAAATGATCTATTTGATCATTGACATGTCCTAACCCCCTTTTCTTTTCTACAGACTGCAGATCATGATGTAGTGTTATGGCAAGGCCATTGCCATGATGACAAGAGAGGTTTGAGCCACATTGGTCAAAACTCTATGTTAATGTAGTGACATTAATGAAAAAGCCAAATAGTGATAGATGCTAGTTCCAAACTAAATTTAATGGAATTGTATCACTCAAACATGGTTGTTAAGCTTAACTCTTTTCTAAGCTTGATTGCCCATTACCTAGTGCATAAAATAAGAGGGAAAATTTGAGTATTTACCAATTGATAGGGGTAGATATAAAATTAAATTTAGTTATCTGAAAAAAATTCAACCTAAGATTTTCACTAACCTCAACATGAATCCGATCATGATAATATTTAGAAACCAACCACCAACTCTAACTACTGCATCTTGACCTACCACCACATGCTCAAGAGAATTCTACAACAAGTTGTCCCAACTACTCTCCAAATCTCTAAGTTTCCTCCTGCTGACAATTATTGGTAAGAAAAGGGTGAGCTAAATAATACAGAAACCCTCAAGAAATATCTTTATATAGCTTAAGAGTTTTCAATCATTTCCTTTTTCCTTCGACTCTAAAGAGAGACGGATAGGATAAAACCTGATCCTACACTAGCCACAATTGATATTTGTAGAAAAAATCCCTTGGAGAAAAATCAAACGCTTACTACAATGACACTCAATAAGCAACAGTTCCCTCTCACTGACAACAGGCATCATTAAGATGCCTAACATTTGAGAAATTAGTCTTCAAAATTATTTAGGCTCTGTCAAGCATCAAAAACTAGGGTTTTTCATATCAAAATCCATTAGTCTAAACCAAAAAAACATGAAGGCATTCATCATTGGTTAATGATCATCTGAAACCACAGGTCTGTAGCCACACACTGAAAAGATTATAGATAAAATTGTGCCTTGTTGAAACCAATTGAAGAGAGAAACCTGCATGAATCAAGTCCTGAAACCACAAAAATACAGGGACTTCTGGTAAAGAATTATAAATGCAAAACATGGATTCTTAGATATCCAAATTTTTGGCCACTTCATTTATTTGCAGCATTTTCTCTTCCTTCTACTTTTGAAATCATATTTTCTTTTTCTTTTTCTTTCAGATAGACAAGCAAGAAATTTACAAAAAACTTTTTTTTCTTCTTATAAGCCTTTTTGGTTATTTGTTTTCCCTGAACCTTCTCAATTTTCTGCTACAAGAGATTTTGAGCCTTTTTTTATTTTTTTCCCTTATTATGAGATCATAGTAGAGCATGTGAACAATCTGCATCATTGGTTCAACAACTCCACTCTAGTCTTGTTGATGGTTGTAATTAAAAAAAGCCACATATAACCCAATCACTCATTTCACTTGAACGGGATCCCAAATCTCATGCCTCTATTTCATCCTCGATTAGAATTACTATGCAAAAGGAAAAAATCATAATTTGGATGTTGTAGTTGATGTAACTCTATGCAAGACAAAAATACACAAAAATAATGAAATTCCCAACATAATTAAAAGAATCAATATTTCTATCTTATAAATAGTCTACCTCGTGTTTATAGATGCAAAGAAAATAAACAATTGTAAAGCCAAAGAACTCAATACTGACTAGATGCTCAAGGTCCAAATTAATTATTGTTGTAACATATCAAAATTTGGCAAATAAGTAAACCATTACAATTGAATAATTTATCAACTGAAAATATCTTGTTCGATTGAATTGAAGTTGAAGCAGTTCATAACTCCAAAAAGATCCCTACAGTAGGAGATTTTTGTGGGCAGTGTACCTCCAGCCTATAATAGGAAACTGAAGTGTTCCATCCTATAATCTAGATTCTAAATAGATTGATATCATCCAGCTGTAATCTGGCAGTGATGAATCCATCCTTGGGGTAAAATTAAGTGGTGATAGAATCCTTGTTAACATTTGTACTAATTATTGATACACCCGTGCCAAATTTATTTAACCAATAAAAAATATCACAAACAAATGATATCAAAGAAAAAGATATAGAAAAACATATTCATAAATCACATACTACTTCACTTCCAGCTGCCAAAAATCATTTTTCTTTTGATGAAGTCACAGAAGAGGTCCTTAAAATCACAGAAGTTAAGGCAGCTGGTGGTATTCATATGAATATTATTTTTCTCCCAGAAGGATTGTATTTCATTAGAAAGATGGTAGCATTCTACAAGCGATCATTGGCATCTTGGGCCAGAAATCTTGTTTGGCATAGATGGCAACAAAGGGAAGAAGAAGATGTCATTGGAATGGAGCGTGATGACAATAGCTATTTGCTCATATAACTATCTATAGAAGGCAAGGCAACTTAGTGAAATGTGAACATAAATGAAAGGGAAAAATTTGTATACCATTCTCAATTTTGTGAGCAGACTTGTGGGTAGAAAAGTTGTTTTCTTCTTGCTCCTTGACCATAATGTCTGCTATTGATTTTTTCATGAAATCTTTTTGCATTTCCATTCTCTTCTACAATGTAGAACAACCTTACTTGATATCTCAATGGATTTTCTCCACGACTAGATAGCTGTCACTTAAATAGAATCAATGCTTTTATTGTTTACACACTTGTACTTATAACACTGAATTGCACCAAAAAAACTTGCAAATGATTAACCAACCTGCTGTGAAATTTGGTGAAGTTTCTCTTCAGATGTTTGTTTATAGGGGTATGCAGGATCATGATGGGCCCAAAAAGTGGTAATATGATGGGTTTGTGGCTGTGACTTTTTTTTAACCCAAAATTGATTAAATGAAAAGGGTTTTAAAGGAGATTCTCAGCTTTCCACCAATATAAATTATTCTTTACTTTGAATTTAATAAATTATTATTATTTATTTTCTATTCAAATGTGACTAAAGAGTCTTGATTGATTATAGGCTGATTGAAAAAACATCTATATCTTCCAACGGATTATCCATTTTTTGAATCCAAAACATGCATCACATTTTATGCTTCACATATATGGGATTAAAAAATAAAATATTGAATTTCATGAGTTTTGATTAAGTTAAGGTGGTTAGACATACAAGTTTTTTATATTTTTTTAAAGATGTAATAAAAAATCATAATTAATTATTTACTTGGAAAAATTACAAAAAATATGCATCACATCCGAACATGAGTCTTGTTGATGATCTTGCACATACCCATAGCTAATGTTATATAGTAGGTCTAATTCTTTACAGCTATAGCAGAAATCCTCACAATTCAAGTATTAAAAGCTGCCTACCGATGTTGTCTGAGAACTTATTAAAATGCCTTCCATATAATTTTCTTCTTTGAAGGGCAATGACTATTAACTTTCCATTCTTTTGCTACACCTAAGTCTTTGCCTCACACAACCATGCATAAATAACATGTCCATGCATTCGCTAGCTAGAAAAGAATTAAATATGGATGTATGAATTAATAACATAGTAGATAGCAAATGCATGTACTTGTGATTTATCCATAGTCACCCAGGGTAGAGATTTAGATGTAAAAATGGTATGGAGGGGTAATAAGCATTGACTCTTCCAATTGCAGATCTATAATAACAAGTACATATTTAATTGTTTAATTATGTCATTTATAATTTTACTTTTTAAAATAAAAGATGAAATGAGGTTAGCGAGGCCTCTATTTGCTTCAATCAACCCTGTACACTAATCAATTAGATTGTCTTGATATAGTAGTCATACCCTTGCAAATTATACCTCCATTGTGCACACTAAAAATAAGGGCTGCCAATTAGAATCTTTTAAAAATTAGTTGAAACTTCATTTTAATGATGAAATCATTTCAGACCATAGGATAAATAGTTTTATGCTCTCTTGACCTAACTTCCGAGAAAAGCACTAACTAGAAAATAGTGGAGTGAAAACATTAGTCTCCGCCGACACAGTTTTCTGTGAACATCAGATAAAATAAATTCATCTGATACATGAGAGGCATGTATGCAAAATGTGGTAGGAAAAACAAGCGACATGAACTGCTTTCAAGAATGCCACCTGCCCACCAGGAACCCTCACAACAATTTTGTAATGATTGTTGGAGATAAATTTAGATTCAGGGCACATGGGTTGGAGGACTATACTAAGCCATACAAGTCTTCCGTAATACAACTATTATGCAACAAAGTTAGATAGTTTTGGGTGGCTCACAGGAATTCGCTATGGATAAATTATTAGTGAAATACAACTATCATAGAATGGAACAATATTGCAGGATTTGTGGCTAACAATATATGAATCTACAAATACACTAATTTACGATTGATGTGAGCTTCATAATTTATCTGCTTGTCTGGGATAATTACAATGCAAGATCTCACAATTTTGGTTCAGCTCAGTCTTGGGGGCATTTTTTATTACATGTCACA
The DNA here is from genome assembly GCA_007258455.2 of Sequoia sempervirens. Classification (NCBI taxonomy): domain Eukaryota; kingdom Viridiplantae; phylum Streptophyta; class Pinopsida; order Cupressales; family Cupressaceae; genus Sequoia; species Sequoia sempervirens. Next base: position 244,811,209 of record VDFB02000015.1, read on the forward strand.
ACATCTGCACCTAGTTCACCTCTTTCACAGATAGCTATTACACTTGAAATGGTAAAAATCAACTAAAATTAGTCACTCAATTATGATTACAAGATCTTACAAACAAATTTCACTTCTATTCATTTATCTTCTTTTGTTGCAGCAGTGGCAGTGTATGCTATATAGAAAACAAAGAAACTACACTACTTATGTTGTATTTTTCTCTAGAAAAAACATACTTTTTGAGGCTTGCATCATGGAGAACATAGAGCATGAGAAAACAATAAAGCACATATCCAAAAATTTAGGTCTAACAGTATCATATTCAAAGTTTGACAAATCATCAACAGTTGATGTTAGAATTGATTTGCAGTTTGAAGCAATGGGGATAGGTAATCAGCTAAAACAAGAACCTTCATTCTGTAATTTTGTTTCTAAATTTATAAGTTTTCTTACAATAATGTGAGTTGAGAAAGGAATAGAGTTATGAGTAAGTAAATTAAATTAAAATATTTATTAGAAAATTCATAGGCCAGTAAAAAATATAAAACATTAGCAATATGATATTTTCAGCTTACATTTAAGTTGATACGTAAGGTGCCAGACTACTGAATCCTTTGCACCATCTGCCATAGTCTCAAGACATACAATGAGCTTGTCATATAAAAAGTTCCACCTGGATGACTTTCCAGGGTTAAAGCTCTTGAAACTTAATGTTCTTCCCTAATCCAAACTCAGAAGGAGCATCTTACATAGGCCACTTGCACATCAAAACACAATGTAATGCACAGGAGAACCATGTTTAGGTACCAAATGAAGGTCAATGATTTGGAAACATTATAATTATTACCATGCTTTGTAGGCTTATTACCATACACATTGAACAATTTTAGGCATCATCTTGATCTCACCCCATCAACAACAGGTTATAAGTATCAATAGATAATTTTTTAATATTTTTATCATGATAATGGCATTGTGATAGAAGTACAACATTAGAGGATTTGATCCTTGTTGGCACTTGGCAATGATCATCATTCTATTATCTGACCTATCAAATTAATTCTGGTAGAAATTCATTTGGTGTTTCTCATTGCAACAAACATAGTCCTGTTAGCATCGTTAATGTTCTCATTCTGTTTGTCCTTCCCTCAGCCCTAGTACCCATTTCTCATGCATATGAGCCCCATTCCACCATACCCAAATTCTTATGAGCCCCTTCCACTCACTAGAATCTAGATAGGTAGACTTAGAAAACCACTAGAGACAAAACCACCCTATAATATTGGGTGGAAGCTAATAAAATGTTTTAAAAAATAACTATGAAATTAACTATAGTATTTCACATTTTCTTTAATGTTGAAACATGAATACATTTTTCCCTTATTTAATTTATGAAATGTACTCTTCAAAATCTTTGGAACATCAATTAGGTGAACTAGTCTGAAGAAATATTGTTTCTGCTGAAGTCTCCTTAGAATTATCCTATATCTCTTTACTTTTCATAATTCATTTCATTCAGAAATGAAAGCCTGAGCAATTTCTTGGTAAAACACATCCCACTACCTTGTTTCTAGTTATTGATAAGATAGTTCACAAACAAATTACATCTTAAATTTTCTTGTTTTAACAGAATATTGAAGCTTGGCTTGGATTAAAAGCTATTGAAGACAATATGAATAAATTGACCACAAACATGGACCAAAAAACTATAAATTTGGATGAGAGGGTTGACAGCAGGGGATATGAACACACAACAATGTACTTGCTTAAAACAATAAAGATATTTGCTACTCATCCTACTGGAGTTAAGTCATGGCAGGGTGCTAGAAAACATATGTTTAAAAACAAAGTTTCTCCTAATAACAAGAGCAATAAGAATGACCTTGACACTATCAAAATGCTGGTGTATTTTTCCAAATGAGGTTTGAACTCATTCCAACAGTTGTATCCATTTGGTATCCACTACAAAGAGGATTGCAAAACTAGGAGAGCACTGTAATCCTCAGATTGAGAAGTGAACTGACATACATTACTTGGTTTTAGCCACACGTGAATAAAAAGAGTCATCTTTTGAGGGGGGTAAGCTAATTCTAGTAAGTACAATCCCTATCAAAACAAAACCCAGAAAATAAAGTTTTGGTTGCCATGATTCTACTACTTTTGAAACAAAAGACCATTCCCCAATGTTTCTATCAAATGGAATTCAATTAGAACCCATAACCATGTACTTGTGGATATGGATGACTAACCAAAAAATAATAAACGGGGGTCTTCAGCAAGACACCGACTGTTAATATTATTTATAATGTTTATAAATTTTCATTTTAATGTCATCCTACAAGGTAAGATTTGTCCCCAACTAAAATGAGGCTTCTTCTGGTAAGAATACAGACAAACTAAAGTGTTGTTTGTTTGAAAGCATAATCAAAAGTCCGTGGATGAATTGTAAACAAAATAGAGGCATTAGTGATGACAATACAACTTACCAAGCAAAACGGGGTGCCAAGAGAAGTCGCTTAGAGTCCAGCTTTGGAAGGCCAATTCCTCCTCCTGACCAACATATTTGTTGCAAATTGCAAAGCCCCCAACCCTTCGTTAACACCAATTTAGACTAGATTATTTCAATGGAAACACTCTTTACCAACAACAGTGCGCATGCTTTCTATTCTCACCAGAAACGAGGCATGATAAAAGACAACTAACATTCACCTGCAATGAAATGTTATGCAATCATTTTCCAAAATCCCAATAAAACCCATGTCAAACATTTAAGGCTCTGCTGAAATCATTGCTACCTATATCAAATTAATCTATCACTAAAACCCTATCAAAATACCATTTTGGTGAAATTTATTGTAGACAAACTTATTTGGGCTCTAAATGAATTGCTACAAAGCTTGTTTCAGAAATACCAACTGATGCGAAATCCTAGCATTTGGATTTTCTGTAGTGCTCATCATTATTGTCATTTCCATTCAATTTAATAGTCACAGATCTCATTTTTTTTCTGAAATGAAAAGCCAGGGCATGATAACCCCTCCACACCAGCTCTCAAATGAAAAATCAAGGCATAAAAGTCCATACGCACGCTTTGAAATGAACTTATGCAAAATGGGGTAGTAGAAACAAGCCACATGAACTGCTTGCAAGAATGCCACCTGCTCACCAGAACCATCACAGTAAAGACACGTCGACAGCACAAAAACATTAGAAACTCATGAAAAAATTTCTCGCTTCTTTTTTATTTGTTAGAGGAACAATTTCTAAATGGAAAAACAGAAAACCACTAGAAAAAAATATGAGTTCCAATGAAAATATTGAAAAAAA
>VDFB02000015.1:244814858-244963118 GCA_007258455.2 Sequoia sempervirens
GTGTTGAAAAGGGCATGGTGTGCGATCGCCCGCTTCTTTTCATTTCCACTGCTGCCGCCATGGCCATGGCCACTGCCGACAAGAAGAGCCCCACTCCCACCCTCTGCAAATGTACGAAACCCTAATACAACAAACAGTGAGGCTTTTGTAAAACATTAGAAATAAAAGAACAATTACAAAACAACTACTGAATGAACTAGAAACCGAACATTCCATGAACAAAGACATCTAACAGGAAGAATGCCACCTGACACCATGATGAATTCCTCCTTGCAAAATGTGAAAGAAATATGTAGCCATGCACCCATTTCGTCCATGTGCCCTTCTTAAAAAGAACAGACAAAAAATTAGGGATAGAAGAGTAATATTTCACCCTCTCCCGATGATTGGACAGGTTGTTTAAAATTATTACTAAAACATTTAAAAAACATTTAAACCCCCAGGAAATTAGGCACTCGCCAATGGAGGCCAAGATAAATTGTAATTATTTTTCTAGAAAAATTAACGAAAATACAAAACTTTGCATAAATGCTGCATCATATCCTGCGCACAGTTCCCAAGGCACAATTAAAATTTCCTTTTGCTCAATCGAAAACATTAGTCTCCTGCTTATAAAGGTAGGGACTAATAAATAGAAATACTCAAGTTTTTGTCTCAATTAAAATTTTAAATACAAGAACTAGATTATGGAAACAATCAATTATTCCCCACTACATCTATAATCGTCAGAAATAGAAACTATCTCATATAAATATGGAACACTAGCAAACCACATTGCAAACATAAAATTTCAAGAAAATTGCTAACAAACAATCAACTACTGCTTGCATGCATTAAGTCTACACAACAAATAGAAAAATTGTTTATCGATTGATTTGGCTGTATAAGATCATTTAACTTGGCTTAAATCATTTGTAGATGGGCTGTGAGATTTGCAGTATTAAAGAAGAAAAAAAATGGTGAACAAGGCGTCAATTCATTGCTTTATTATAAAGATTAAGATTGTTAGAAAATAGTGAGAGTTTCCATTGGTGGAATTCTCCCTATAAATCCTTTTGGCATTGCTGATTATTCAGGGTATCCGATTTTCCAGGATAGATGTAATGTTTATATAACAAGATTGATAAAATAAATATCAATTTATAATGAACAATTATCGAACTACACAAGAATGATAGATGCAAGGAAAATATAGGAAAGGAAGTATATTACTTACTTTTTGCAACCGCTTGATGTCATGGCAATTCATGGTTAGATGCAAGCTTGTAGTTCAAGGTTACCCCACAAGATGACTAAGGCTTAATGAAAAATCTAAGAGCAACAATGTGTTAATTTAGTTGGCAAGCTTGAGCGATTCCCTTATTTCCCCTTTTAACACTGGATTATCCAGTTCATCTAAATTCCCCCTTGTCAATGATTTGTCCTTTTGCTTTAATGCCTTTCACTGTCAAAACATATGTTGCAGATGCAAATTAAAGTTTCAAGCCTCTATAATATTGCTCTGACAGGAAGCAATAAGAAGTTGCGATTGGTCACATTGATTAATGGCATCCTCCGAACTACTATCACCCTATCTACCTCATCCCTCCCCCTTGTGCTTTACACATGCCTCAGCTATTAGGGCCATACTAAAAATATCTTTTGAAATCTCTTCCTTGCATAATACAGCAACCCCGCTCCCCCATTTATTACCAAGACCCTTCAGCCTTTATGTTTTGATGGATCTTTTAGGAGTTGCATTGATAACCTGTCATTTGTTGCTGGTGTAACATCGAACCACTAAACTTCTCAAGTCTTCTTAATACTGACCATTTTTTGATAGGTTTGATAGTTTTTCTTTAAAATATAAGTTTGATTTAATTTTATTATTAATCTTAAACTTATGTTCTAATGGTGATTATGATATTTTTCGAATATCCACCAAGAATAAAATGTCAAATTATTTTATGGCTAATGAATACTCGATTAAATCTATGATTCTAAATTTCAATAAAATTGTATCTCTAATTTATGTCTCATGAGTTCCCATCATGTTCTAGAGTGAAAGTTGTTCCATAGCTGAAAGACAATTAGATTCATCTCCTCTCCCCTTCTTATTCTAGCATTACTTGGAACACCTTTTGATGATTTTATGATTACTTGACCATACAAAGGTTTAAAAGGGAATTTATATTTGTCAATATAGTCTTGATGGTTCATATTCCCCTTCCTCATATAATAAAAAACAAAAAACCTAAACTACTCACCTACTCTAAACTCTACATAATAAAGTAATATTTCAAAATTAGAAGCTATACTAAAGAAGCATAATGTCAAATGGGATGAAGAACCTCATACTTCCTCCCAATCCTACTTAGGTTATGAGGAATTAACATTATTATTGGTTCTAAAATGAATTACAATCTCTTACTAACACTATGCAAGGTTGATCACTTTTTTTTTATAACCTACTAGATTCTTAACTTTCCAAGAGATTATAAAATTGAGTTCAAGAAATATTTACTATTATAACATATTAAATGATTGAATAATGTTAAATATTTCATCCAAGAAGTAATGGTAACATCATAATACCAACTAGAACTAATAAATAACAACAATAGTCACTTTATTTTCACTTTTAATTTATCTAACCATTGGTTAATGGGATGTGCATTAGAAGATAGGGTAACATGAATCATAAAAAAGGCAGTTCCTTACAAATGTGTGCTACTCTTTAAGTAAATTTAAGGTAATGTGGTTTAGGTAGTAACATATTTTGAATAGCATCAACTATAGGTACCACTTCCGTGAGGTTGTCACTTGATAAGTATCCTTGAAAGTGATGTAAGCTCTTTTTCTTGTTTGAATTTGTGAAGAGGGAACCAATCGAGTGTTAGAGTAATAAAATCATCACCTAATTAATTAATTGGGTCACTTTATGCTTTATTACACTTAAGCTAAACTTAGGAGTGCTTTTATTTCATTATTTGCTTTAATTAATTATTTGTTTTTTGCATGATTAAAGCCTCTAATATTAGAACATGTTGTCTCATTCATTCCTATGAGGACACTTGTCATGTTCTAATCTAACCCTAATCTAGGGTTAGCTTTCATCCTTTTCATAAAGATTGATTCATTGTAATTGTAATTGATTCTCTATGGAAGCATATTCAGTGTGACAATTGTATCAATAATAATTCTTAAGATATTAAGCACAGTCTTGCTTGTTTATCTTTTCTATATTGTGATAGGTAATCACTTGTAGGTGTTTCTTTGGAGCTGTGGGTTGAACAAATCAATTTCAACATGGTATCAACACACCAGATCTACAGCCGCTCTGTCCACTTTTTTTGAAGAAATCAACTCATACATTAATATATGTGATTCATGGTCAATTTTGAGCATTCCATTGAATCTAGAGTTGTTGGAATAGTCAGGTTTTCCTTTCGTTTTGTTGAAAAAGCCCTCTATTTGTCAAATTTGTGAAGGTTTAAAAATACAAAATTTTTTTACTAGATCTAGAGGTGGGTGAAAAACCTATGCACTTTCAGCCAAAACAAACACCGCCACCATGTCTAGAGCAACCAAAAATCCTAAGATAGCCTATCATTTTGCTCAAATATGAGCAGTTTCAGAAAAGACAATTTTTTTTAAGGGCATGCAAATTCGTACAAATCTGGGCCCTATATGTCTCAATTTTTGTGCATAGGTAGAGGGTGTAAATTTCTAGTTTTTAAAATTTTCCCACTAATGAAAAAAATTCTTGGTTTTTTAATATTTTTACCTTGCAATTAGAAAAAAATTTATTATCAGCAATATTTGTTTTGAAAAATCAAAAAGACAAATTTTTAAAAAATTAAAAAAGGCCTTTGTATAGGCTTGTGCAAGTCTACATAGGTCGTACAGGCCGCGACACCCATCCTTGAGCAGTAACAGCCACTGAAACCACCGACGACAACCACAAAGCATCCAACTACATCCAAAGAACCTAGTGTCAATCAATTTCGGTGGGGATTTCAAGAAGCACCAACACATGCAAAATATCCACCCCAGTGAATATTCTATCAATCAAAATATTTTGATTCCCAAGCATATTCTAGTGATTGGAAGAGAATCTCAACGACCATCAATTTTTTTTCCGGGGGAGGAGTTTTTTTTGCAATGACAGGCATTAAGCCATCAAATTTAAGCCACTGAGTCACTTACATTAGCATGATGTCATGCAAATGTCATCAGTACCTACCAACCCCTCAACCCCCTTCTAGCCCTGATTTGTCATAAAGGAGCATTTTTTCTCTTTTTGGCATAACTTGGGCATATGGTGTCAAAATCATGCAAACAAGATATCATCAAAAAGATAGTTCTGTTAACTTTCCAGTGGTGTAGGTCTTATTATCATATTTTTCTAGTGGTTTTTGTTATTCTTAGTCAAACTCAGATCTTTATTTTGCACTTCTGAGCTCATAAATTTTTTCCTGTATCTACTATTTTCATGATTCAAGCAATGTTGGAAAGGTATTTCAAAGCTCTTCAGATCTATTTATGCATTTTTTTTCCAAAATCTACCCCAAGTATATTTTTTTTAGTATTTTTTTTCACACTTCTCTTAATTACTTGGACATCTTGGCACCTGGAAAGGATCTGTTTGCGTGGGATGACATAATGTGATCTGCTTTATCAGTATTGAGGGTTTTAGTCTCTGATTTTTTTCTTTTGAGTGAGTATGATGGGTTTTTATGTTCATCCTTCTGTGATCAACTTGGAAAAGGATAACTATGAGTGGCATCCTAATATATCTTAGGTGGCTTGATATTTTTCCTTATTTATATGGACTCATATCTACACCAAACACACCAGGGAGTTTTTTTTAGCATGGAGCATCATCATAGATCATATTATAGGGGTTATATGTTCTAGTGTTGATCTTGACACTGTGTATATTGTATCGAACATTGAATGTCCCCACATACTTTGGACATGACTTTGGGAGATCCGTGGAGACACTCATATCTCTCCATACCTAGAGGATCTTGTTGTGGATTGTCTCATCCCTCTTGCAGATGTAAATTCCATACCCTTTGATGATTACACATTAGAGGATCTTAAGTATATCACATGTCTTGCATTATTTGACGGTTCAGAAACTTGCATTCATGTTCCCACTCTTCAGATCGAGACTGCATCAACATCTCTTGTTTTTCCTGATCAGTTTGGCATTGCCACATCCTTGGCCCTTATTGATTCAGTGCAACAGTACATCATACATCTTCTAGAAATAGCTACTTGGGATTCGTATCTCATAGATATATCATGCTTATTTGTAGAGTCCTATATTGCAGATTTGGTGGATTACCTTGAGGACATTCATCTTGTCTTTGTTGACAGCCACATCACTGCTATTGGTTTACCATCTTCATCACCTTTGCAGCTTGTTCTTCATCAATCTTCACAAGATCTTAGATTGTCATCATTGCTTTCTGACATGTGGATAAGTGAGCACTTTTTTGAGGAACACATCTTGAGACATATTGGTTCATCACTCTTCATAGGGTTTCTTTGACATTATCCTTTGCATCCATTTCTTCCCAAGGGGAGGAATTTTATTTTCCACTTTAGGATCTCTTTCTAGATTCTATATCGAGCATCCACCATTGCGACATGAGTTTCTTCATTGTTGGGGGGGCTTCTAGTCTCTTTCTATCTCTCCTATGGAGACCATTGTATATGTACTTATGTGATAGAAGTTGTATTTTGGGGCTATAATGTAATCCACCTTCTATCCTTCTATTAGTGCATTATGTTCTTTTATTTTCTATCTTTTGGAGGGGAGTTTTATTCCCATGTGGTTCATTAGGGTGGCACCCATTAATCCATCCAATCATGGATTTCTTTATCATAGTTTAGTTTCTCCCTAGTTAATCTTAAAGTGGGTTGTTAGAGTAATAAAGTCATCACCTAATTAATTAATTAATCATTAATTAATTGGGTCACTTTATGCTTTATTACACTTAAGCTAAACTTAGAAATGATTTTATTTCATTATTTTCTTTAATAAATTAGTTTTCTTTTGTATGATTGAAGCCTCTAATATTAGAACATGTTGTCTCATTCATTCCTATGAGGACACTTGTCATGTTCTAATCTAACCCTAATATAGGTTTATCTTTCATCATTTTCATAAGGATTCATTCATTTTAATTGCAATTCATTCTCTATGGCAGCATATTTAGTGTATTAGTTGCAACAATAATAATTCCCAAGTTATTGAGCACAATCTTGCTTGTTGATCTTTTCTATATTGTGATAGGTAATCGCTTGCAAGTATTTCATGAGAGTTGTGGGTTGAATCAGTCAATTTCAACATAACCCGATCATCAACGACCTGATCTATTAAATAAGAATTTAAAGATGGAGAAGTAATCTAAAGATTTCCTTCAAGTGGGAAAATAGATATCCTAATAGTGAAATGTTCTGTAGAGAAATTCAAACCAATGTAAATAGGTGTTGAAAAGAGTCTAGATTATGACATGTTATATGTTTATATAATTTTTACCATTTCACATGAAGGAAGATATTGGGTAATAAAACTCATAAGGGAGTTTACAAAACTCAGTCAATATATGCAAAGAGAAAAATGTGAGAAAAATAAAACATCATTTTTTCCAAACAACAAGTTAGTTTGATTTTGTTCAACACAACTACATGTAGGAGAATTAAAATAAAAAATGTATTGAAAGTTAATACTCCAATACATATTAGAATTAAAAAACATTAAATGCTAGCATTTTATGTAAAAAATCCACATGTTGTGCTTGTGTTTGGAAGACTTGAGACATAGAGAATTGGGAACAATATGGAATCATCAAAGATGAAAGATTTAGGTTGTAATATTTTAAAATTAAATACTTTATATTAGAGGGCTGTGGAGAGGACATCATGTAGTGTGAAATTATAAGGTTCTGATATTTATATAAATATAGTCACATTAGGGTTCATTCGTAAAATATGAAGAATATGATTATGGAAAGGTTTACCTTATATATGACTTTTATCTAAAGATTGTGGGTGATAGAAAAATATTCATTTAACTATATCATAATTGAGAGGTGAACCAATGGTGTATAAATTACATATCCCTCTTTTTTCTTGGAAGATACTTTTTATAACTATATCTATAAGTTCATCTAGAACTTACAACAAAATGATGTATTTTGTAAGGGACACATCCCAAACTAGAAATGTATGTATATAAATGAAGTAAGATATATGAGAGATCGATAAACATATGAGAATATGATAAGATAAAATGTACAATAGATCCAAAAAAATATAAAAAATATAAGATATTTACATGAATATATTTTGTAATATGTTGAGTACTATTAGATAAGTATTTGTATGTAATTAGATTTGATTACAAGTATATATATTTTATTCTTATTTAAACTCTAATCCTTCTATTATTCTTATCACTAGGGTATAATTTCAACTCATAGATCAAATACATGAGATTCATTTTTTTGTGACCCCCACTTTTCTTACTAACATTAGTTCCATTTTTGGGACTGTAGTTAGGCAATAAAGAAGATACCAAAAACTAAGACCAAGATTTGTGGATTCAAATATGGACAAAAAATGAATCTATAAAGAAATTGAATAATTTTCATTTTAATTCCTAGGTGCCATCCTCATGAGAGGGGTTTAGGAATCTCAAGAATCTAAAAAATGAAAAGGGGAGGATCTCCAAATAGGGAACATTAAGTATTTGACTAATCAAAGCATACATAAAATAACCACCATGGTAAAAAAAGAGTAATGTAACACAAAAAAAACTAACACCCATTGTTATAGAAGATAATATGAAACTAAAATAAATTAGGAAAAAAAATTATTTGATAGGGAAATTGAACATAGAAAGCCAAAGAAAGAAACAAGGAAGGAAAAAATGGAACATAAAAAGAGAAGAGAGATACAATAAATAATGGAAAATGAAAAAAAGAGGTATAACGAACATGATAAGGTGAGTGTTCTTGGTATCATCAATGTCCTCTAGAGCAACTCAATGTCAAAATTGTCCTCTAGAGACACTCAATGTCAAAATGAACATGAATATGAACATGAACATGGTCCTCTAGAGACACTCAATGATAAAATGAACTAGCACTGATTTTTCTTAAGATAAATGTTATTAATTGAAGAATCATATGATATTAATGGTTCCTTTGATCCTACAATATGAGCTTGTTGTATTAATAGAAATGTCAAAGGATAGGATTCTGAAGAATCCTTGACTAATTTTACCACCCTATTCAATGATATAAGTATTTGTACCTGTAGATACAAAAATTGTCCTAACTTGCAAACTAGCATTTTAACACTAGTATTCATCTTTCCCTAATGATTAAATAATATTTAATTATTTAATTATTATCTAAAATCATCGTTTCACTATTAATTAAATGATTTTATGTTATTTAATTAATTCATTTCAATTAATCTTCTTCATTAGTTAAATAAATCCTATTCATTTAATTATATCTTTAATTCTCCACATTCACACTTCCTAAATTAAGTAATTACTTTAATTATTTAATTATCCATATTTTTCAATATTATCCATTCATCATAAATAAATAAAACATTTTATTTATTTATCTAATTCCCACTTGCACATTCTTCCAATAATTAATTAATTTAATTAATTATTCTCCTCTCATGCAAATCTAAATTTTCTTCTAACTAATAATTTCTTTCACTTCACTTCATATGCAACTAGTTAACTCAAACAACTATCTTCCACATAATTAAATTAATTTTTAAATTTAATTATGTCACTAATTATTCTCTATACTTTTAATTTAATTAGATAAATCAATATTTATTTAATTATTTATCATCAACTCTTCTTCTATAATTAAATAAATGTTTTAATTATTTAATTATTCATTATCTTTTTCTATCTATAAATCGATAATTACTTTAATTATTTAATAATTCATGCACCATCTCCTAAATTAAGTGAAAGAATATGTGATTGAAATCCCACAAGCCCTAGATGATATTCTGAAGAGAAACCTGTCACACACAAATGAGAAATTACACAACAAAAAGGGATGAAATAGTAAATGATTATTGATTACTAAATGAATACAATGAAGGATTGAATATCCTTATGTAGACTTAGGAAAACTCAACATGTGACCTTGAATGATGGAGTTTTGATTGAGACAAGAGTCATATAACAAAATGCATGAATCCATTAAGTGACTTTAACTTTTATCCATCACAAAGAATAAATAACATGACTAATTGAAATGTATAATTAATGCAATAACACTCACAATCAGACTAGATGACCTTTTCCTAAGTTTACATTAAGTACTAGAGTAAATATTAATTAAATTATTGAAATTACATGTAAAAAAGGGATGAAACAATAATTATTATTGATTACTAAATGAATACAATGAAGGATTGAATAACCTTGTGTAGACTTAGGCAAACTCAACATTGTAACCCTAAATGATGGAGTTCTGACTCAGACATAAGTGAGATAACAGAATGCATGAATCTATTAGGTGACTTTAACTTGTGTGCAACACAAAACGTAAAGAACATGACTAATTGAAATGCATAATTAATGAAATAACACTCATAATTAGAACTAGATGACCTTTTCGTAAGTTTGCATGAAGCACTAGAGTAAATATTAATTAATTTACTCCAGCACCCCGCTTGAATCACAACTGAGGAGAAGCAAAAAAATGATGAAGGAATAGAATGTAATGGTGGATGATGAATGGGTCCCAACATAAGGCCTGATGAGGTACCCATGAACAACATGAAATCTCTCATAGCTGGAGAAAAGGAGAAAACCACATGGGAAAAACTCCTCTCCAAAAGAGAGAAAAAAAATGACTATACTAAAGAAAGAAGGATAGAAGGAGGACTCAATTTGACCCCCAAGGAATACATCTATCATGCAAGTACAATATATTTCTCCCTAATATGAGAGAAAAAGAAGATATGAATCTACCTATAATGAAAGAGTTCCAATGCCAATGATGAATGCCTGAAGATGGAAAATGATCCACTACCTGCAAACAATATTTCTCCCCTTAGGAAGAAAAGGATCCATTAGTGATTGGAGAAGCCAAAACAAAAGAATGGGTGATTTTGGAATCCAAATCTGGATGATGTGTCCCTCTAAAAACTGCTCACACATCCACATGTCAAAAAGTGATGACGTCGATCCAAGAAACTATGAAGATTGATAGAGAACATGATGCAAAGGTGATGAAGATGGTGGGCCAACAACAATGATGTGGCTGTCAATAAAGAGGAAATGAGAAAATCCAGGTGGAAAAACTCCTAACAATTTATTCAAACTAAAGAAGAAAACTGCAACTATTGAAGAACTACAAAGATGCCCTCTGGTTGGGATGATGCCATTGTTTATCCAATGTTCAATATTGTCCTGCTAGAAAGAAACTCTAGAAGCACATGAGGATGCAAATTTGGAAGCTCATGTAGTCAAGAACCCTACCAAAAAGAAACTCTAGAAGCACACGAGGATGTGACTCTGGAAGCTCATGTAGATAGGAATTTAGGACAGAAGAACACTTTTGGCTATTGATTAGAGGAGCAGTGCATAGCTTGGCAGTTAATTAGCAAATTTTAATATTCTAAATTTGTTTATTTAGAAGAAAAATGAAAGAAAACTATACTAGATGCTTTGAGTAGAAATCCCCATATGCAACTTTATATAATTTCATTTTTTACAAAGCTCTAAATTTTCCCAGATCTTTATCATGTGGTGCTCACAAAGCATGTACAATTTTTAAAGAATCAATAAGGAAGAAAGAAAGGAGCATGAAAAATAAATTAGGGAAAAAAACATGCATTCATATAGAAACAAAGGTTTATATTTGCCTCCATTGCACGGTGAAAATATTCACATAAATTTTCCTTTGGAGGAGCACTATGTTGAAAGAGTGGGTTGCGCCATATCACCTATTGTCATATTAACATAAAATACAATAGATCTAAGAAGATAAGTCATTCCAGAATAGAAAATAAAATAAGATCAAATCATCTTCATGAGATAAAACCACAAAACTAGCAGAATATGGATTGTCCTCTTCATAAATTATGTGAGCTAAGAATATTTCATATGGCCCTACGAGCAACTAAAACACACCCAATGGCTGGGCACAGTTTGCCAAGAACAAGTGGTGTCTGATCTTCACGCAAGGAATGGTGTTTTCCTATGCATGTGAGTGCTTCCTTCCACCTTCGTAGGATTCTTCCTTTGTTTGTAGATTTCTTCAACCTCTACAAGATTCTTTGCTACTTTCTTTTCCATAGAGAAATTACCCACAAATTGTGAGAATGTGATGCCTTCAAGGAAGAATATTTGGCCTAAATAAATACTTAACACCAAAATCAAACACTACCTCCCACAAGATCTAAATGCCTCAATTTGCAATCAATCAAAATGAGTCAATTTGCAACGATAAAATATTGCACCCCAAGTCAAAATCATGCCCTCCAAGTGGTAAGTCTTTGCCTCAGTAAAGACAAATACTCCCATAGCCTCATGACTCATGCAAAATATTAAGACTCCAAATTGTTGATTACCATAATAGGCATAGTTGCAGCTACAAAAAAAAAATTCATGCCCACCTCATAATTGCAATAGATGCATGCCAAGGGAAATCAACCTCAAAGATGAAATCGTTCCATGAGAAGACAAATATGGTGTTGCATAGTGATTTTGGAGAAATAGTTTTGTTGATAACACATGATTTCTTGTTGTGAATGGACGTGCAAATTAACACCCAACAGTGCTTTTGATGCAAAAAGTTCTTCAAAAAAGCTAAAAAGGATCTTTGGATCTAGAGCTCTAATACCATGAAATAATCCATGATTGAGATCCCACAATCCCTGGATGATATTTTGAAGAGAAACCTATCACACACAAATGAGAAATTACACAGCAAAAAGGGATGAAATAGTAATGATTATTGATTATTGCATGAATACAATTAAGGATTGAGTATCCTTATGTAGACTCAAGAAAACTGAACATGTGGCCTTGAATGATGGGGTTTTGAATAAGAGATGAGTGAGATAACAAAATGCGTGAATCAGTTAAGTAAATTTAACTTGTGTACAACGCAAAGAGTAAGCACATGACTAATATAAATGCATAATTAACACAATAACACTCACAATAAAAACTAGATGACCTTCTCCTAAGTTTGCATTAAGAATTGGAGTAAATTTTAATTAATTTACTCCAACATTAAGTAATTATTTCAATTATTTAATTTATCTAAATTTATCTTTTCTCTAAATAAAGGAAACCATTCATTTTATTTATTTAGTTCATTTTGCATATTCAATAATAATTAATTACTTTAATTAATTATCTTATCATGCAAAATGAAAACTCATCTTCAATCTCAATCTTTCTTCCAATTTTTCATATCAAATATCTGAGAGCAAAGAAAAGTGAAGAACTATGGAAGTAATATCATGTCAACATGGTAAAGGCAATGCTTGATTTATTTTGATTTTATCGTTGTTGTGTATTCCATAGGTATGTTTGGATTGTATTTGGGCTTTATTTCTAGATAGTTGTAGTTGTTATTGATGATTTCATGAACTTTGTTCCTATTTTCCAATCTTAAAGTACCATTACACCTACCACTACACATTGCAATAACCTTGCACTCATCCACCAAAAAGAATTTCTTGAAACCAATAAAATACTTGTCTTTGTACATATTTAAAAATGATGAAGCTATACTTGAATTCATGGGAATCCATGATAATATTTCAATTGATTTACCAAAATAAATATTTTGGCAAAGCTAGACAATTGCACCCCAAGGCTCGCCACATAAGGAAAAATTAATAATATTTTATTCCCCACATATGATGTCCCAAAATTAGAGTTTTTTTGTGAACTTATTGGTGAAATTTTTTTGGTACAATGATATATAAAATTAAGCACATAATCAAATAGTACACCTAAACCTATCCAATAAGAATTTATAAATAATATCCATCACTTATCTCATTTCATAATCCCTAGTGAAAAATTTTATGAAACAAGTTTTTTATGGTAGTCTACTTAGATACCTTAATTAAAATGAGGTTTCTCTTGCATTAAATAACATAATTAATTTTATGGTGCATATAATAGTCATAGTATGTTAGCCAGAAAAATCTCTAGATTATGGGTACATGAGTTATAATTTTTTGATGAATGACACCTTTGTAGAAATATAAATATTCCCCTAGATATTTTCCTAGAATATCCTTATCCTAACAAAGGAAACATATCACCTAGTAAAGTCCCCTTAACCTTATATAGTCCTTATAATTAGATAATATTATCACCTAATTAAATCCCCTTTTCCATATCACACAAATAAATAATTTGTTATTATTTACACCTATTCCCCACCTCACACATGGATAACATAATTAAATATTATTATTTACTGATAGATATATTCTCTCAACCAATTCCAACAATAAAGGAAACCTTACAACACTTTTCATGATTATTATCCTCTTAGTAGCTCTAAATGGTAATTTTCCATGATTACTTAATTGGTCTTCTCCACCTATCTATGTTGACTCCACAACTATTTCAATCAACTTCTAGTCTTAAATCAAGTCCAAGCCCCTCATCTAATTTTTTAGAAAACATATGAATACCTCATACACTCATCATTTTAAAATAAAAATATCAATTCTTTTATATAAGTTTACATTGTTAAATTTCATTATCAAATGACAAAGTATTATGCCACTAAGTTGTATCCATATTCTTTAATGAGCAAGTCACTACAACACACTCAATATTGAGGTTTAAATGAAGTTACTAGTTAGGAATTGTTCTTTATTAAGTTGGTTCGATTTTTAATTTTGTATGTTTGAACCCTTATCGATTTGTGTATCACCGTATTGTGGGATCACCCATAATAAATACACAAGTGCAACATCCCATCCTTCTTGATGAATATAATTTGTACTCCACATGGTGACACATTAGTGTGTATTTAAAACCCTTGTATCAAAATTATTCCAATTCAAATTTCAATTGCATCAACTCTATGGTTTTCTTGTAATAATGTGCCCTGGATACTAGTTAAAGTCCTAGAATTATGTCAGTTGAAAAATAAAATGTTCCCTTAGGCTACATCCATTGCAGTTCATCAAGAAAAAAGCCTTGAAACTCATAAAAAAAGGATAGTCTTGTGTTGATGGATCTTTAAATTTATTATTTATAATCATTTTAATTTCAAAGAGTTTCTGGAAGTCTTATATGAATGGATAATTTTGGGTTGATGATTCTTTAAATTCCTCTATTTTTTCCATTTTGACTACAAATAATAGGTATCCCTTTCTTCTAGCTATTATAAACTACATTGTTAACACTTTCCTAATTTTTACTTCATGCTAGTTCCTTTAATAGAGATGCAATCTCCTAAGTCATATAAGAATCCAACTATCTTATCAAAATAATCTTCTATAAATCCATGATGCTACAACCATTACATTATTTGGATGAAATCATATGCTACTTATAGGGTTACATACAAGTTAAATTCTATTGAGAAGGAGGGTAATCTCACCTTAGCTTCAAATATGTATTTCTTTACTTGATATCTTAACTAGTTTGTTTACTCAATTAACCAAGGGTTCCCTATATAGATAAAATGTCTAGGGATTATATTTAGCAATCTTGGTGTTATAAAAATTTTAGTATCACCTATATCTATAAGAATATTAATGGATATTCCTTATAAAATACAATAGTTTCAATAAGTGCAAATTGATACTTCAGTTAAAAATTCAAACAATGGAAAATACCTTTTTATGCTTGTCGAAAACTAGGGTTTTGATGCAAAAATTTGAATCAGCTTCAACTAGATCTTCAAATGACTTTGCTTCTTCCCAATTGTGCAAATGTTCTTTAGCTCAACTTAGTTTCTTGCTTTGTTACTTACAAAATTTTCCCTAATTCACATTTAATGGATTGCAACCTTAAAAGTGGGCATACACTTTATAAAGCATGTTGTTGAACTAAAAAGGTTCTGCAATTTTCTGAATCTACCTATTTCCTTCTAGAGACATCTACAATAGCTTCAGAATGATGACTTACATCACATATCCACATGTCACTGCTTGACACCTAATATATCGAGGGATTTTAAGATTTCTCTATAACTACTGCCCCTAAAACCATTACAGGGTTTAGTTTTTAGAAAAGGGATACATATGTACTTGAATCATCCTTTTTTCCATGCTCTTCCTTTTTCCTCCAAATATTTTCCATTTCTTTTTTCACTTGGGTAGGATCCACTTTGTTCATAGCTTTGTTCTTTTGTGTTGGATTAGGTTTCTTCCCAATTTTGCTTCTACAAATTTTTGAGATCTATCTCGGTTTATTACAAGTGTAGCACACATCATATTTTTGATCAAACTGATTTTAATTTATCCTTAATCTCCACTAAATAACCTTATGTCTGAAGATATTGTATGTGTAGCAGTAGTCTTGAAAAAAATGAATTCTTCTACTAGCATTAAATTTGTTCAACATTATCTGGCTTCTACACTCGGTAGCTCTATGACAAAAATTATTATAGATAAAGCATTGTCCAAAATGAATCCAACATTTTGGTTCATTCTACTTCTACATTCTATTGCTCTATGACTAAGTTCATTACATGAGAAACAAAAACCATTAAAATTGTAGTAGTAGCAGTAGTCTTGAAAAGACTGAATTCTTCTACTAGCATTAAGTTTGTTCAACATTATCTGGCTTCTACACTTGGTAGCTCTATGACAAAAATTATTGTAGATAAATCATTGTCCAAAATGAATCCAATTTTTTGGTTCATTCTACTTCTACATTCTATTGCTCTATGACTGAGTTCATTACATGAGAAACAAAAACCATTAAAATATGGGTAGCTTTGAGCATTAGGTTGTCAAATAGGAATCCTTTTGGTATTGCTCCTTTGGTTCTTGATCTATTGAATGTTTCCTTGAGTCTTTCTCTAATTGTCCACTTTGTTGGGAATCAATTTTTCCTTTGAGTCTTTTCCTTCTTCAAGTCCTAGACCTTTTATCCTTAGAAGGTTTCTGATATGCAATCAACTCATCTAGCCTTGTAGAACTTGTTTTAAATTTTTCTTCACAATATTTTTCTTTTTCTAGATCAGATCTTAGAGTTACCACCTCTTGTTCAAGCTCTAAGAATTCCTCAATTTTATTCTAAATATCAAATTTAAGACATTCCTCAATTCTTTTATTTTCTCCCACTTGCACCTTCAGTTCGGTAATGTCTTGATTAGCCTTTTTCACATAATCATTGACTTCTCTATGCCTTTCCTTGAACTTTTTTGATTTGTTCTCTTAATTTTATGGTACATTCATTTTCTTCTTTTAGGTTTCATTTCATAGTTTCTTTCTCATCTTCACTTTTCTCCAATTATTCAAGGGTATCATGAAGTTCCTCAGATGCAAAGGTTTCTTTTGGAGGAATATGATAGATTTTGTTAGCCATGTATTCAAATTTTGGGGCCTTCCTCAAGTTGTAATACTTGTTCAGAGGAACCAAGCTCATATACCAATTGTTGAATACATATAATACTGAGAGTGGGGGTGAATAAATATTTTTCTAACACAATTAATTGCTAACCATAAAATTATCAACACACATCTAGTTGCAATTGTAAACCAAAACATAAAAAGAATCATAACATCTCATATCACATTGCCACTAGAATTTTTATGTGGAAAACCCAAAATGGGAAAAACCATGATGATGATTAACTCACAATATATTATAACCAATTACAAGATAATACAGGGCTCACTGCTAGGACAGACTATCCTTGAAAGGATCATAGCCTAAATTGAATACAAAATGCATTACCACCAAGATACAAAGAGTGTGGATCACTACCAAATGATGAACTATATGAATACACCTTCAAAGTGTTGAAATCAATTTTGGTTCAGCTTTGTAAAACCAAAAATCTTGCTCAAGTTGTAGGTATACGATCAACTATAAATACTTTCACACCACAACACTTGTCACATAGCTTGCATCATTGTTCAACATAAATTTTCATCCCTTTTTTTGTGCATTCATTCTCTCATTCATCAGTATGTTCCACACATATAAATATATATAGCTACATCTTTATACATCAATTAGGTTGGCTTAATTGGATGTGAACATACATAATTCAAAATGACTTGTCAGCCCAAATCAAAAATCATTTTGGGTGCATAAAATAAAACATTTCAAACAAAAATTAGATCAGCCCAAATCTAGTAAGGAACACTTTAAACATTCATAAGATAAACAATTCTTAACCTTGCCGGCAAAAAGAATTCCAAACTTTTGTCATTTAGATATCTTAGTTGGACCAACCAAAAATAATTGAAAGCTCATTTATAGTTGTAAGTGACACTCTGAAGTAACATATAAAAAACTTAGAATTATCTTTTACTGAGAGAATTTTCATTTAAAAATACTAAATTAGTATAGATACATAGTTTACTTAGCCAGTTACTAAGCGATGTTGATATTAATGACAAAAGAACCTGGAGGTCACCTTATTCATTCTTCCAACACATTATAATTGAGTCATGTCACTAACATAATACCACATCAGCGTAAATCACTTCAAAGTCCCTTTGAAAGAATGCCAGAGTACCATAGTATGAATATTTTTGGAGTAAGATTATTCCTTCCTAGAGAGTCATCTTTTCATCTCTCTGATAATTCTGCTGAAGTATCATCAAGGATACCTTGGAATATCAAAAGAAAATGTCTTGGGTCTCTTTGATAAACCAAAAAATGAGCTACTACGGGATATAAATATTTTTATTACTTTGGAACAACTTTTGGAAAAGATATACCTTATTAATCAAGAAACAAGAAAACATCTCTCAGACATAATTCATCAATGTATTGGAGTGAAGATAGAATATTGAATGGAAAAAACCCTAATTAGCACACTTGATGAACGAAAAAAAATCATATAATATTGAGATGAGCGACTTATAAGTCCCCTTGATATTTCAAGAACAATAAATTTCATCGAATAGAAAAATATGCATTGACATGATAGATAACTTATCTCTTCGATAAGGCAATGATAGTTATCACATAAAGTAACAAATGATGTTAAAAAAGACTTTGAAGTATCAGAGTAATGGGATTTGTTGTCACCTCTATAAGAGTAAGTGGAATATCACTCAAGGGAATATTGAAGAAGAAAATCTATATTGATAGGACTCTAATACTAGTCTCTTCGACAAGCCTAAATGAGCATTTGAACAAAAAAATCGAGAACATCATCAAAGAAAATAATATACATTAGATAGAAAAAAAAGATATTCTCTAGTACCTTGCATAGATGAGATAAAGTAAAATATCATAGTGAAAACAAAAGGTCGAATACACATGAAGTATAGGATAAAACAAAAAATATCAGGATAAGTATGTTGTGAGTCTCTTCGATGTCACACAAGTAACAAAGCCCATCTAAGGAAAATCTCCACATCGATGGAATAATTTTTTTTGTCTATTTGATAAAGAAAAAGGAATTAAAGAATGATAAAATGAGATCAAATAGAGCATGAAACATCCAAAATAGATGATTTATGGTCCCCCTGATACCCCAATAAATAGAAATAACACATTGAGGAGAAAATCCCTAATCAATAAAAATCAAACAACAATTCCCCTGATAACTTTAAAGCATTGAAGCAAAGGATTCGATCAAAATGAAGAATAGACATCGAAAGAACAAGAATATTGGTCCACTCGATGAAGCAAGGACACTTTAATAGATAAGATTGTGGACATAATGGAGCAATAAGGAGGCATCAAAGGAACTATACACAACTAGGGTCTCAACAGGACATAAAGACATCAGTATGAAGCCACGTGAGATCCCTTTGAAAATATGGAAGAATAAACTATCAAGGGAGATATTGGGGAATGAAGGAGGTATAGGTAAGACCAAAAATGTGTCATCCCAATCAAAAAAATATGTTGATGAGACAATAGCATGACAAGAGGAAATTTTGATGTAGATGATAAAAGATCAATGGATGACATTCAAAATAATTAATTTCTCACTCGAATGACATAAAATTTCCATAAATGAACCAATGTCGAGAACATTAGAAATCAAGTTTTGAGTAGATTTTTAAATCAATAAGCAACCAAAAAACAAAGTGGTAGAATATAATAGAGGATGACACAACTCAAACCAAGGAAAGTGTTCTCCAAGTAAGTACCCAAAAGCTTGAGATTAAAGTTTTGAAGTATACAAGTTGGTTTAGATTATTGAAGCTTGGAAATAGGGTTTTTTACTATAAATTTGTATAATGGCATCCACCTCTAAGAACCCTAAAGACAAGAGACAAAAGCTAGATGAAAAAAACTTGAACCAAGATTTAATTGATTAGTGCTTGGCTCTAGACAGAGGTCCAGAAGACACACACACAATTGAACCCTCAGGCTAAACAACTAGAAGATAAGAATAAGAACATAGGTGAGTCATGGACTCCTACTAGAGGGTATGATTTATTTATGTATAATTATAGGAAAATGCATAGAAACCAACCAGTTTTGAACCCATGGAGGATTAATTTATGGAAGTTGGCAATACCCAATGCATTCATAGATGTGGAATTGATCAAATTACTGGCCAATAGATACAAACCCCAAAACTATATGATTGAATTACTAGATGGATCATATTTAACGACAGTCACTACGAACCATATATCCATGGTTTTCTAGCTTGACACTAATATTGATATGAAATTCATACTTAGAGACCCCTTAACCAAATATCACAAATTGAGCACGAGTTGCAGAAGGTGGAGGATGCCACTACATAGGCCTTAGGAAGAAGGAAATAGGCTCAAAGTGTTTTCAAATGAAGAAAACTCTCTATACTCAGTGAATGGGTTTGAAGAATATTACCATTATACGTACTACTCTTTCTATCAATTACTTGGCTTAGATGTCCCAATATTTATTGAAATAGCACTGATGGTCGTAGTAGTAGCTGATATACAAAGTTAGGATGATAGGCCCCTGTATTATGCAGAATACTTGGCTAATAAAATTCATAATGTTCTGCTTTCCATTAAAGGTAAAGATGGAGGGTTCCAAACTAAACACTACTCATTGTTTATGTATCTCCTTATGTATGAAGGATAAAGCATCAGAATATGGGATGAATGCTTGAGAATTAGAGACTTGGATGATGATGGAAATATCAGGTTGATTCAAATGTGGATACCAATTTGTGATAGCAGATGCATGAGATTACACTATATATACTTTGAAGAATACTTTGTGAAACTCCTATATAAAATGTTTGGTCACCCATGTGAATATAACTTATCACTTGAAGTACAAAGGTTTCTCAAGCCAAAGGAAAAAAATGAAAGGGGCAAGGTCAATCACAACTGGATGATTGGTATGCTTATACTGATTGCATTAAAATTAGGGTTTATGAGTACAAAGAAGCCACACTACTTATACCAAAGACCTATCCAAACAAGGTTTCCCTTTTGGAAATTGTAGGGAAATTGGCCTATGGAGATTTCATGCACCTTAAAAGTAATAACAAGCAATCCTTGATGCCTGGAACACTATGTTTTGGTGAATTTACTATAGTTTCTGAAAGAGGTTATGAGTTAATTGACAAGAAGTTGGAGCACTACAACTTGCCAAGAGGAAATGATTTAGAGAAAAGTTTGATCCTGAACACTTCATAAACAATGCCAAAACCAGTAGGAGATTAGGAGGCTATTCACATATAACCCTTGTGGAATATGACCTGATAAGAAATATTGATGAACATTATGCCACTAGAAAGAGAAAAATGTACAATAGAATTATGACAGTTGTGGCATGTAAAGTAAAAAATGATCCTCTATACAAAGGATCTATTTTAGAAATTGAAGATCCTATAAGGAGATTAGAGGAACTCATTTCACATGAGCAAGAATTAACTAGTAGGATGCCTCCTTATGTCTTCATGAAGAAATGAATTTGGGATATTGAGGAGGTGTAAGCCAAATGTGAAATCCCATTGTGCCAAGCTTCTCCCCAACTTACACTTGATGTAAGTTTTTCCATTAATACATCAATTATAGAACAGGAAGAAGTAGGGAGTGATGATGAGGAAATGCAAATAATTGAACCTCTAGTGGGTAACTATGAGCCCTCAATTGAGAGAAACATAGTTGTAATGGAGTCACATAATGATATCTCAAATGGTATAAGGCATAAGTCCATTAAAAACTTCATCTTCGATGATCCCTTTGTCAAGACTATTGAGTTCAAAACATTTATTTATGAATACAAGGGAAAATTGGTCAAAGAGAGAATTAAAAATGTTCTTCTTGAACAAGAATCAAAGAATTTGAAAGAATTAGAGAGGGAGATTGATAAACAAATGGAGGAAATTACCCCAGAAAAGGGGAGAGCGCTACTAGAAGAAATAGGGGTCATGTTGCTTCTTGGATGGGACATGAGTTCAACTATTGTGTTTGATAGTTTTAGGAGGAGCCAAGAAAAACACTTGAAACTAAGCATAGAGGGGGTAGATTGGTTATATAATGGATCAAGCTTTGTTACAAACAATGTGACCTTATTATTGTGGGCTTTGTACCCACCCAACCAAAAGCCTTTGGTCGTCAATAATGCCAATAAAGCATTTGGTAATCTCCTAGTCCAACAACTAGAGGATACCAATCCCATGGAGACTATATACTTAAATGTCAATGTCCCAAAGAGAAAGATTAGTGAAAAGTAACAAGATGTACATGACCAAGAATGAAAAATTGAGGTAAGTGATTCCTAGCTATAAATATAAATTGGCATCCTTTACATACTCTCCATGGTTGGAAGGTGATAAATAGGTGATAGAAGCTATGGCCGAGACTAATTACTAGAATCTCATAGCTTAAAATTTCCAAAATAAAGGTGATAAATTGGAAACCGAAATGAAGGCCATCAAGTATAAAATAGTTTAAGAGCTGATAAAAAGAAGCTTTGAGAAAATTATGGGGAAAGTTGATAAATTTTGGGAAATCCATAACAGAACACACATTTCCTATCAAGAACACAAAAGGCTATGCCTTAGAATGATGGAGAAGAAAGAGGAATTGATTAAAGAAAAAATTGATCCAAAAAGGTTTAAGGTTTATGATGAGTTAATGGAAATGCATTAAAATATCTCACCACATTAACTCAGGAGCTTAGTGATTTTGATCAATCCCTCGACATGCCTATCCCCAATTTATTTAATGAAGGAAAGTTAAAAAAAAAAGTTTTTTTGAAAGAATAAATCACTCGGTATTTACCAATAGCCCTTGACAAGGTGAACAATGAAGCAATGGTA
This sequence comes from Sequoia sempervirens, assembly GCA_007258455.2. Classification (NCBI taxonomy): domain Eukaryota; kingdom Viridiplantae; phylum Streptophyta; class Pinopsida; order Cupressales; family Cupressaceae; genus Sequoia; species Sequoia sempervirens. The sequence continues at coordinate 244,837,316 of VDFB02000015.1, forward strand.
ATAGAAATTACCCATGTGTAGTTGGGACAAATCTTCGCCTTATAATTTTCCATGAAGGACATAATCAACAGTGCAAACACGTGTTAGCAAAAAATTATATTGAGCATCTCTCTAGAATTAATATGTTTATTACTTGAATTGTATAAGGGTCAAATTCACCTAGCATCAAGTACATTATCATGAAGGAAGGGGTCTTGGGTAGATCTTAAGTGATCATGGACACCTCATGAAAAGTAATGGGCTCCAGTGTACTATGAATGCCAAAAACCTCATTACATCTATAACACAATAAATTTGCAAGCTAAACATTATCTCAAATATCAGCATGATGTTAGTTCATAACAAGCAAATAAAGTGTTGTCCTTATGAAATAATTCAACATGTCTAACATTGTAAACAAAATAGCAAAGTAAACTAATTGAAAACATGAAATACACATTGAATACTTATTCCATAGCGGATTGGTGCTTCTGTGGAAAAAATCCCTTTCCCAATCCTTGATAAACTAAATGATGAAAATGCTAGCTTGGATGAGTTGTGGAGGATTAATACAATAGTTAAACTCTCTATTTATAGCCAAGAAGGATAAAATAATTCCAAACATGGAGGATGTGGGACTAAAGATCCACCAATGACAAGATTCCACTTGTCAACATGTGATAGGTTGAGGAATGAGCACATTTTGGTCAATGTTCCAAAGAGGGGGAGATTTGAAATTTGAATTTGATGAAAAGATAAGTTAAATGCTAAGTTTGACCTTTGCAAGAGACATGTAAGAGCTCTTAAATCCTTTGTTGGATGTACATGTCAATTTGGGGGGAGATTCAAATTTGGAAGAATATTCTCTTTTTATGCCATGTTGATGGAAAATGATGAATTAATAAATCAATTAAATTGATTTATGAGCACAAGTTGCAAAATCTAGAGAAAAGAGGATTAGGATTAGCATTAATCATGGATTTGATTAATTAAGACGATGTTAGGTGATTTTGACTTTTGATTTAGATGCTTGGATTTACTTAAAGCAAAAGGGAGGAAATTGATGCACTATCCATTTAATTATGTGCATTTGATTTAATTAAATGAAGATACTTTAGGAGATCAATCAAATAAACTAAATTTATTTAATTGATGTGAAAATATGACTTAATTAAATATGTGTGATGTTAATTTCACATGTCTACATTTTTCCCCTCTTTGAAGCAATGTACTTGCTATGTTGGTTCAAAGAATAAACTTGCCATGATCAAATTTCAATTTTTTTTAATTTTTTTCAGATGCCCTAGTGGAAAGAAGTATATTGGTACATTGCCTCTTCGAGAGATGGAGTGAAAATATTTTATTTTAGGGTCGATATCAAGACAAAGATGTTCAAGATGGACCTATGGATGGTTATGATGATGATACAAATGAGATGATTTTAAGATGCTTAGAATAACCAATCTATATTATTCTAAACAACTTAAAATGATGATGTAATGCATGTGATATGAATGAGATGGATGATGTGATATGCTATGATTATGAGATTTATGTATGTTGATGATTTGTGGATATAGAATAGATGCATTGGTGATGATAATTAATTGATCATGATGTGATGTTCGTGCGAAAAAGAAGAAAGAAGAAATGAGATGATGACAAGGGGATCCAACAAGTCCATGATCTAACGAGACTTTATTAGAGATGATGATGATGATAGATGATGTGCTTATCAAGAATTGGGACTTTAAAAGGGCTACTTACCTTATGTTTGATAATACATGTTGGAACGATGCATCAAGGTATAAAGAACGACAATGGTGTTGTGCCTAGTGCGATGTACATTGACTCAACAAATAGATAGGATTATTCTTGTTAACATTTGACATACGAAAACCTTGCTAGGACATACCTAACAAAGCAAGTATTCTCCAAGTTATATTACAAGAATTTCCAACAAGAACAATAGACAAAAATATAATGATCAATGCCCCATTCCATTCTCTCTAAATCACTTTGATTAGATATCATTGAGAGGTCATTGGAATGAGCACAATAAGATAAATCAAAAAGAAAAGATCAAGAACAAAAACAAGTCAATGTTCTTCATACCTCTAGCCAAAGGGATTTGTTTTGATTAGGATGAGAACCGAATTGATTGGCAATAGATAATTCCCATTGTAGGAAGCATACATGTATCCTAGGAGATGTTAGTGGATGGCAACACGTCATTTTGTTTATCCAAAGTATTTTTCCACAAGATAATGCCCATTGTAGGAAGGATGCATCCTAGGACATGTTAGTGGATGGTGGAAAGTTGATAGGTTGTTTGAAAGGCTATTGATATAAGGTTGGTTGACATGTTTGCAAATGATCAAGAGTTTGATTTTGCATTTAAAAGTTTGTTGTTTCAATTTTGATGTTGTGTTTGAATTTTTCTTTTGTTGATTGTTGTGATTGTTTCTATTTGTGTTGCCAAAGGATGAAGGTGACGATAAATTTATTATGGATGATTTATTATTTTGAGTGAAAGCGAGATGAGACAGATGGATTTTTTCAAATATTTTGATGTTTTTGACATTTTTGGAATGTTTTGAGGTTGTTTTTGGTATTTTCAAGTTTTTTATAAATGTTTTGATTTTTGATTTTTTGAATGCTTTGGGGTTTTCTAAGATTTTATGAATGTTTTTGGATTTTGATGTCTTGAGGGTTGATCAAAGATTAGCCTTTCCTATGTTTAAGCTTAAAGACAACGTAGTTCAAATTCCATGGTTTTGATGTTTTTCTAATTTTTTGAGTGTTTTTGGATTATTTGCATGATTTTGACAAATTGGATATGGTTATGTGTGATGATATCAGTGCTCTATTTAGGATTTTGTTGAAAGCCAAGCTAGGGTTGATTGATCTAATTGATGAGTTGATTGTGATAATATTGATGAGGATACATAACAATGCAAGGATAGTGTTAAGCAACACAAGGATTAGGATGGATATCTCAAGATGATGAAGGATCGATTGAATTTGATTGATCAGGACTTCGAAGTTTGGTTTGGAACAAAATATATTTGAATGACTTGATGTGGTATTGAAGTGTAAATTAGACGCAACTAATATTCATTGTTTGGATTGATGTTCGATGAAAGATGAAGATTGATAAGAAATGTCTTTTCATCAAAATGTGCCATGGGCTAGTGAGTTGGATTTTGGCTCACAAATGCTTTGACCAATTTGATTTCACATTTTCCAATGTTTGGATCACCATTTAAGTTGGAGGATATAGATCAAGATTTATTCCCAAAACAAGATGCAAATATTTGTCCCCAGTGTCTAGCAATGTATGGAATGTCATGGGTGGATTCTTGGATAGTTGTATGGATGGATGGATATGGTAAGCATGAAAGGGATGCAGAGGTTTATCTTGTGATAAGATACGGTGTGCAGATAAAGGATGCTCATTTGGATAATGTTTCATGCCTCAGATAACATTGGATAGGATAGGATCAATGAAAATGACCTATGTCAAGATTTTTACCGTAAGCAAGCGTAAAATTGTGCACCAAAGTTTGTCAAGATAAAGATAACTCAGACTATGGATGCAAATATATGAAAATGGATTGGATAAATGGCTCATGGATGAATGGATTTATTATGGATATGATCGATGGAATACTAGACTTATTTAGATGGGATGAGATGCTTTCTCCTAAAGTGGCGCACATAGATGCTCGATTCTACACATGACACTTGTTTACCAGGTTTTCATCATGGTACCTACCCAAAGCATCGCCCATGTGATTTTCACTAGAGGATGATTTTTTTCTTTACTGTTTTCAATCCATTTTCTGATTATTTTTTTGGATTTTCATGCTTTTTGATTTTTTTATATTTTTTTGAAAGATTTTAAGCTCATGCTGAATCAGCTTGTGGTGCTGATGTAGATGCTTCTTTCATAATGTGCCATCGATAATCCTTTCTGAAGAAGTTGTTTTACCAAGATACATGCACTTGAATAAAAACTTTTAGATTCCTGATCTGCTTCATTGATATCAGAGTTGACTTTGTCTTTGTGCACACATTGCGATAGAGTTCCTTCTAAATCCTTATGATGAAGGGTTGTTTCCAACACATGATCAATGTGAGAATTGGATACCATGCATGGAGGCATGGATGGAGTGTTTTTAGGAATAAAATATGGATTGGATGACAACTTGGAATCTTTGACTCTCCAAACTTGGGAAGATGAGCAATGATAGGTGGATACGAAAGTGTGTATGGAATTAGGACCGACTATTTGATGCACTTTGTAGGTCACTTGAAAAGTATACTTTTTCTTTTGTGGACATCTTTGATGGATACTTTTCCCTTTTTTATTTCACCCCATAGTTTCTTTGACTAATGCAGTTTGATAGGGATAATCTTTCTTTGTATATTTTGGTATCCATGTGTATTTGATGTGTCCTTCATGCTTTGTTTCTTTTTATTTGATAATGTTCTTTTTGGTTTGATTCAAATATTTCCTTTGATTTTGGTCCCAATTTGTGAATGGGGTGATGGGTGGATGATGATTCATGACATGACTGGTTGTAGTATTGACATTGGTTTCACCATAAGGATTCTTCATACTCCCTATGTTGACATTTTCCTAAGATATTTTCCCACAGTATGATGGTAGTGGCACCTTTGTTCCTTGATTCTTCTTGTTTTGAGATGTCTTGTTCAGTAAGCATGCTCTGATAAATGACCACTACAGATGACGTTACATTTCAATTTATTGCTTTGCTAACTTCAAAATATCTTGTTTTGTTTGACATGTTTCCTTGAGTGGATAATGTTGGATATCTTTATTCATGATGTCCTCAGTTTGAATTTTGGATATATCTTATCTTGATGTCAACAAATTAGTTTGACTGTAGGAATCGATAACCTCCTCTTTTTGTGTAATAATGTCAGGAGTAAATAAATCCTATTCTAAATGAAGATCATCTACATGTCCATACAAAGAAATCATCCCATGGGTAGATGGAGGAGTATGTGCTATGTGGCTATGATCAATATTTGTGACATCTTATATAGATAGGAGAGTTTCCATTAGATCATTATAGTAGCTTGAAGATACAAATTCTTTATCTTGAATAATTTTAGAATTGCCTTTGACATGCTTTGGATCAAGTTCTTGACATGGGTCAATTTCAAAGGATAGATTGCTTACAAAGGGTTCTTGGACATCATCATTAGGTATGGGAAGTGGATCAATATCCAATTTATCTTTGAGTGGACTTGGATCAAATGTCAAGTTTAGGATTCCTTCAGTATCTCCAACCATGAGGTCGAATGATGTCAATATGTCTTGGGAAGGATCATTGTTAGACTTTGGTGAGAGATGTTGATCATGCTTCAGAATAAATTCTTGAGATATGTTCTCTAACTCATAAGTGATGTAGAGACATTTTCAATATGATCATTGGTTGATGGATTATAGATTATGTCAATGGCATCAAATAATTCTAACACTCCTTGAAATAGATCACTAAAAAGTGGTTCTTGATGTATGGTGACTTGATCCTCATATGGGGTAGAAATATTTTCAATGTTCTTATTAATGGATATATTTTGAGCATTTTTTTCAACAATTGTGGCAGAGAGATTATCAATGTATTCAACCATAGGGTCAAGTGATGTTGACATTTCTTGAATTGGATCATTGTTGGGTTTTGTTCGTGGATTTTGATCATGATTAAAAAGTGACTCTTGATATGTGTTGATTTGATCATTGGATGAAGTAGACACAACTTTAAGGTGCTCAGTGATGGATTGGTCTTGACCGTTGTTCTCAATAGTTGTGATGGAGAGATTGTCAATGCTATCATTGTCCCCAATAGTGATTATCTTTTGATCAATTAGGTCGTAGATGAGTTTTTTGAGTTGAACACAATCTGATGTTGTGAGTCCCTTTATTCTATGATAATCACAAAGGTGCTTCTCGTTATACCCTGGCGATTTTATGTTTGGTTCTTGGTAGTTCGCATAAATAGGGAGTTTGATCAGATTTTCTTGTACCAATTGTTGCAAGACTAATTTCATTGGTTTCCCAAGTGGTGTGTATTTCTGATGATTACCTTGCGATACTTGTACTTTAAATTGACCTTGTGGTGATTGATTTTGGAGATCTGGTGATTAATCTTTGAGACGCCATCTGTAACACCGTAAATCTACAAGCTAAACTTTATCTCAAGTATCAACATGATGTTAGTTCATAGCAAGCAAATAAAGTGGTGTCCTTATGACATAATTCAACATGTCTAACATTGTAAACAAAATAGCAAAGTAAAATAATTGAAAACTTGAAATACACCTTAAATACTTATTCCATAGTGGATTGGTGCTTCTATGGAAAGAAGCCCTATCCCAATCCTTGATAAACTAAACGATGAAAATGATATGAATATGTAGGATGATGATCCAGATGAAAATGCTAACTTGGATGAGTTTTGGAGGATTAATACAATAGAGAAACTCTCTATTTCTAGCCAAGAAGGATAAAAGAATGCCAAAAATCGAGGATGTGGGACTAAAGATCCACTAATGACAAGATTTCCCTTGTCAACATGTGAAAGGTTGAGGAATGAGCACATTTTGGTCAATGTGCCAAAGAGGGGGAGATTTGAAATTTTAATTTGATGACAAGATGACTTAAATGCTAAGTTTGACCTTTACAAGAGACATGCAAGAGACATGTAAGAGCTCTTAAATTATTTGTTGGATGCACATGTCAATTTGGGGGGAGAATCAAATTTGGAAGAATATTCTCTTTTTATGCCATGTTGATGGAAAATGATGAATTAATAAATCAATCAAATTGATTTATGAGCACAAGTTGTAAAATCTAAAGAAAAGAGGATTAGGATTAGCATTAATAATGGATTTTATTAATTAAGATGATGTCAGGTGATTTTGAATTTTGACTTAGATGCTTGGATTTATTTAAATCAAAAGGGAGGAAATTGATGCACTATCCATTTAATTAAATACATTTGATTTAATTAAATGAAGATACTTTAGGAGATCAATCAAATAAACTAAATTTATTTAATTGATGGGTGAATATGATTTAATTAAATATGCATGATGTCAATTTCACATGTCTACAACATCCTGGGTTAATATTCATGTGTTAAATTTTTTTGGTTATGTTAACAAAATACAAATGAAGAGATATGTCTTTTTGTAAATTGCCTGAAGCTTGTGTGTTTCCCATATATAAGGGAAACTAAGGCCAAATTTAAAGATCATAATATAGTAGTAGGATAGGTTATCGGTACCAATCTCATTTTCTATAAACATATAAAAGAATTTTGACATGTATTGTATCATATTTTGAAGTAACATAATGGAAGAGAAAGATTGAATTTAGTGATCCAATTTTTGTTGTTCAACTATTATGTCAATCCTAATTCATACATGCTATTTGGCTATCTCTAGAGTGATCTTTCAATCTTATTCAAATTAAGTATACCAGTATGTATTTAAATTGTCAAGACATGTTTGCTACACTTGTGTGATTTCCTTGATTGGTTTATATGATAAGAGAATTAAATTCCTTTTGAGAGATCATCTTTAATAGGTTCATGCCTAGGATTAAAGTCCTTTTAAACTGATTTTCTTAACTAGTTTCCTTCACATAAGAATTAAAATCCTTTCAAATTTCGCAATAACTTAGGGAGATATCACAAGAGTTTGTAAGATGAGCCCAAATAATTGACAAACTTGCATGTTTACCTAACATCCAAAAGTGTCAAACTATTAGAGTTTAGGTAAGAAAAGGGAACCACATATCTTACACATCTCAACTCCATTTACCTAATAGGATTATGCACTAGTCATATTCACTTTAAGTAATACACTATATAAATCTTGTTCATACATTTAATTTTCATAAACTTTATAGTAGGATTAGTTGTTAGCCTCACATCTATTCCACTTCTACATGCCACTATGAATAGATTTCCCAAGTTATAGATTACACACATAACTTTTAAATCTGCTCCATCTTTTAGGTACACCCGACTTGGTCTAGTAGAGCCTAAAGTGCAAGGGGTTCTCAAACACATCAATTAACCCTATTCGTTAGCCAAAAGAATTACCATAGAGCTTGACATCCTCTCAAGGTTTGTAACCCATGTTTTTGAGATCTAACAAGTCCAAACAAGGCCCATAAGTGGTAATGAAAGTTTTAAAAAATGGAGTTAGGAAAATTGACATAAAATTTGAATAGGTTGTTAACATAATTTGAAAAACATGTAACAACATAATTTGAAAAATATGTAACAACATAATTTGTAGAAAATTGAATTTTCTAAGATACTAGTCCCTTTTTGGGAAAAAGTGAATTTATTTGGTGAAAACTTGAACTTTCAATGCAACAGTACCAAATTTTCAGGAAAAAAAATAAAACTAGGTGTGTGTATGACCAACCTAGGTACAAGAAAAAAATTATATATATTTTTTGAAACTTTTATTGTATGTAGAGGACACATGCCTAAATGTGCCACATTTTATTTTGTGATTTGTTTGCAAGTAAATAATTAGTTATACTTTTTTTTATTATAACTTTCTAAAGATATTAAAAATTTTTGTTTGATGACCATAACTTGGTCAATTTTTTTGAAATTTAATTTAATCTAATTATATCCTATAGTATGGGAAGCATAGAATGTTCCAAATCTTTCAAATTAAAAAAAAAATGAAATTGTTTACGAATTATAGATATTTTTCAATCAACCTATCAATCATGACTTTAGTCATAATGCATGTAGGAAATCAATAATATTATTTATTAAATTAGAAATAAGGCATATACTATATTGTTGGATCACTTGAAATTTTCTCAATAAAACCTTTTTCGTTTCATCAAATTCTAATAAAAAAAATGTTGTCAGCCACTTTTTTGTCATATCTCAACTTTTTGGACTTCCTTGATCCTGCACTCACTCAATATGCAAATGAGTATACTCCAAAGAGAGAGTAAATTAAGAAGTAAAACTAGTTTAGAAGGAATTATAATAGTTACATGTGACAATTACCCAATGATATGGATAATTATCTGAAGATATAAGATCAAAAATTTAAAGTTGGAGTGTTAGATTTGGTCACGAATGGAAAGAGAGATAATTAGAGGTAACTTATGATCTATAAAATAAAATTTAAAATGATAGGAAAATATAGGATCTTGTAGAAGTATGTATTATTCATCTATGAGGTAGAGGTCCTAGAAGTAGTAAATATATAACCAATTCTAAAAATGGAAAATTTGCATCATTATAATAAGGCACAAAAAAGAGTATAAGAAAATGGATAAGTTGTTACAAGTTATTTAAGAAACTAAAGAATTATGTATGACCATTGATTAATTGCAAACAAGATAAGAATATAAGAGAAAATAAATAATTAATATTTAGTGAAGAGGATGAAGAACAAGAATGAATTGATTACTTCAATAAAAAGCAAGAATAGAGTCTTAGTTCTAAGTTTCAATATGTGTTCATGGTTCTTAATTCCATGGTACATTTGCACTTACCTAATTTGTCAAATGTAGTAGAATTCATTTCCAAAAACAACCTGATGCAACAAAAATCATAATACTCATGTATTTAGATTTTGCACTTTATTTCTATGTTTTTTTTGGTTATTTATTTTCTTAACAATTTTATTTTCATAGAGTTCTATAAGAAGAATGTAGGTTTCTCATATATTCTATAACTTATATAGTTGTATTGCATTGCATGCTCTCTTTACATTAAGGATCAATTTGTGTTAATAAGGATGATTTAGTTAATGTGACAAAGACTACATAGTATAATATAGGAAGAGTGAATTTGTTATATAATTTACTATATTAGTTTAAATTATAGCCTGCCCCAATATTGTGATTAAAAAATCAATATTAGTGATAAGATATATACTAGATTAAATATAGATCATGATTTTCATATATTTGTGGAATATAATCCCTCATTTATGAAAGTTAAGATTTAATGTAAATCTCCTGCAATTTTTACTTTGTGATAACCATTTGTTATTGTTTTATCTATTTAATCACACTTTTTATCTCTTCCTAAAATTTTCCTATATAAGAATAATTTTTATTATAAATATTATTATTGTCTAAAGTATACTCAATGTGTAGAGATTCTTATATGATTTGTTATAGATATATTACTCTAGATAATTCATATCTTTTTATTATGAAGAACATTCACATTCATCTTTACTTATGTATTTTAACTATAGTATGAGTCATTTTTTATTAGATATATAATTTGTTTATGCCTCTTATGGATGTGCATGATATTTCAAGGATTCTTTTATTTGTTCAAAAATGATGATTGATGGATTCATTTTTTTTGTCCATGTGTAGTCTTTTGTTTATAACAAGTTCAATAAAAAGAATGTTTTTCTTGGCTACCAATTCAAACATGAGATTTTTTTTTTTTTACTTATCATCTTTTGAAAAAGAGAAAAGGAATTTGGTTGGTAGGCTATTGGACAAACAAGAAGAATAGAGAATATGAAGGAGGCTTCACTTGTATTACAAAGGATGAGATATTTGTTTCAAGAACTCTATTATTGCATAAAAATCAAGCTATTTGAAATTTCTTTAGATTTTATAAGATGCTAGAAATTTGTGAATAACTTGTCTTTAGTTACAAAGAATTTCTTATTTTAATGTAATTCTATTTTCTTATTTTGATATTAAATATACAACAAGCATGAACCAATAACAACAAAAGAGGTGTTTGAATTCAATCAAATTGAGTCTTGGAGATTATTTATTAATAGAGGAAATATGGAAACATAGCTGACCAAGAAAATCCTCTAGTAGGGTCCTTTTTATGTTATGTCATTTTCTTTTCAAAGAACTCCTATTTGCATTTATTCTCCTATTTTATCACTTTTATGAAAATTCAATAGAGTATCATATTGTTATTATTCTCATAGAGAACAAGATTAATGTATCATCCTATACATTATAAGATGTTAGAATGGTGCCAATACTACTACTAATCTCTTTTTGTCAATTCAAAACCATAACAAAAGTGTTGAAAACATCTAAAATGAATGTTATATCTAAAAAGCATATTTTTGTAAATTTTCTTAGAATGATATAAGATAAATCTATATCATCTTTGTCAGCTAGTTTTATCTAATCAAGTTTATCCACAATTACTTGAAGCTTTCATATGTACATTTTGTAATCTAAAAGCTTATCAAATATTCTTGTAACTAATAACTTGTTAAATTCCACTTCATTAAGGTACTTTTGAAGCTCACTTTGTCATCTATAATTCACTTCTGCCATGACTTAAACATAAGACATACACTTACAATCATATTTATTGTAGAAATTACCCATCCAATTATAGGAATTAAGTTAAACATGTTATATTGCACAAAGTTACTATAAACACATTTTATAAACTTTGTAGCTAAGAAAATTTTGTAATAAAATAAAATTTTAGCTTAAAGATAGGTAAAATATTATATTCTAACATGATTACAAATCAAGGTGTTGACCATTAAGATAAAATTTGTTCCAACTATATAATCAATATTTTCTTAACGATCTACATAAGGTTTATCTTGAAGCTTTTCATTCCAAAACTTTAGGCACTCTAATTAATAAGGGAAATAGTAAATTCATATCTAAGGTTGGCGATCGAGAGGATATCTGCAACTAGTGGCCTATCATGCTCCTCAATGTCTCTTATAAAATCATTTCTAAAGCTCTTTCCTTGAAAATTTTCCATCTTTTACCTCTGATTGTGTGCCTAAAGTAAACTAGTTTTATTAAGTCCAGATTCATGTTGGATAACATTATTATTTTTTTGGAAAGAAATTGAATAGGATAGATACTCTAATAAAAAAGCTATTATCATTAAAATGGACTTCACCAAAGCCTATGACTGTATTGAATGGCCTTTAATTCTTGCCATATTGGCTACCTTAGGGTTTGGCCCTAATTTTATTTCAATCAAGCAAATGCTTTTCTCTGATGTCTTTGCTTACATTACCATTAATGGTTTCCAATCCCCTTCCTTTGGTATATTATGTTCCATTCACTAGAGTTTCCTACTCACCCTCTCGCTTTATGTGCTTGCTACTGAAGGGTTTGGTTACTTGTTGGCTAACATCATCTCCTAGAGGCGAGTTCGAGGAATTTCTTTGCCTAATTTGCTAGCTCAATTAGTCGATGGGAACTTCATTGATGACTCTTTTCTCACTTTTCTAGAAGAGGAAAAAAATGTCAACGCTACTCTAGATTTCCTTGATATTTTTTTCCTTGCTTCTGGCTCTGCCATTCAATGGCATAAAACTTTATGTTATAGATATTCTATTTTTCTGACTCCTCAATGGTTTCAACACTATAGCTAGAAATAGATTGGTCTTGGGAAAATATTTCAATTTTTGGCCATTCCTTTTTTCTTCCAAATTTCTCCCATGGTACTGTGGCAAGCGGCTCTCTCTTGGATTGAGTAGAAATTGGCTTACTAGATTACCAAGCCCCTCTCTCTAGTCAATTCTAGATTTTCTCTAAGGTTTTCTCTGCCACACATATTTACTATTGTTCTTGATGGCCCCCCTTGAAGGTCACTTATACTAAGCTTGAAAATTTGTTGCATGACTTTCTTTGGGACTTTTCTAAGACATGTCAAGAGTTCCACCATGTTGCCTAGGAACTTTTTTCTTTCCCAGAGACTCTAGAGGGCTTGGCCTACTTTCCACTCAATGAAAAGGGAATTCTCTTTGTGTTAAATGGATAATCAAAGTGCTTACTAGTGATGAGGCCTAAATTTTTTCCCTCAAGCATTGCATTTAGTCCTGTTTTCCTGCTCACAAACTAGCCTAGAAGGGGATTAGCTTTCAAAACCTTCTATTTATGAGGGAACTAGTCTAGATTGTGGGAAATTTTATGGCCAAGAGTAGTTGAAAATCTTGGGAGGTTGTTAAGCCTTGGCTCCAATGAGCCAGCTTTGGCTTTCATGATGGGATTTTTCTTAGTCAATTAAATGTATGGTGTTCACCTCTTTCTGCTAGTAATGGTCAGTCATTGGACAAGTCACCCTGGCTTAATGACTTAAGATTTCACAAGAAAGGTATACAGAACTTGTAACATGTCTTTCATAGACCCAAGATGTGTATTATTTTGTAGGAGGATTTTCATGCTCAGTATAGACTTCAAAACTAGGAACATGATACTTATGTTGTTCTAGTGAATGCCATTCTAGCTAATATGCTTCATAAGGTGGGTATTCCTTCCTCCAAGTAGTGTGATGGAACCCCTAAAAAGTTCTTTTGGTTCCATTTTAAAATTTTGCATCATTTTTCTTAGACCCTCATTTTGGCTTAGGGTTATGTCCTCATCACTATGTTAGGGTTTGTGTGTGGCTTGAATCCCTCATAATTTAGAAAACCCTTGATCATTATTTTTTTGCATTGACCTAATGTTCCTAGTATCTAGTCATTCAAGTTATCACTATTTCCATCCAAATCATTAATTTCATTGGCCCCCTAGGTTTAGGTTTGTCAGTCACCAAGCTCCTTTTTATTGTTTAAAATTTACTATGGTCAGGTTTTATTTTCTTTTAAATAACTTAAGTCTTAGTTCCTCATTCCTAAGGGTCAGGTTCCTGTTGGCCTAGTAATGGCCCCCCTCTTTTAATTAAATTTTGTAACATCTACAAATATCAATTTTACAATGACTCTTTGATCATTTTGGGCTAATCTCAACCATTCCCCACTTGCCCATTTAGTTTTTATTTCCATTAAAATATTTGAACGAGTTGGTGGGAAGTTGCCATGTGTCTTTTTAGGAAGTGGGACCAACATTTCCAAAATGATGACAAACATATTTTTTAGAAGGATCAATGATGGACACCACAACACATGTTCTCATTAGGACTGTTCCCTGTGCACTCATCCATCATTTCCACTGAGGTAAAGTGGTCTCATGGGCTAGCGAATGTTGAACACATGCAGTGTGTGTGGTGGGCATGATACGTCTTTGTGATTTTTGGATGGTAATTAAAAGAAACCAATATAAATTATTGAACAATGTGGCTACATCTTGGTCATTCCCCACATGCCCGTTTGTTCTTCTTCTTCATTAAAATATTCACACGTGCTTGCGAGCAGGGCAACATCTGTCACTTTTGGGACCCAACAAGCTTTGGAGATAGTGATTTCTTCATAAAGAAGGAAGATTGATGGCTGGTGGCGGGTGATGTGGGTAAATACTAATCGTTCACCATCTTGTGAGAGGCCCCCTTATGGCTCATATTTTTTAGTGGGAAAGCGGGCAAGTGCCACATGGAAATTCTAAAAGGTTCTGATGGACTCTAGTGGAATTGGAATGCTACTAAATTTGGCTAAAAGAGCACTAAGATAAAAATGAACCATTTTCTATGATTATTCTTTTTAGCACATGTTTTGGATTTCGACTATCAATTATGATAGTTATTGGTAGATGTGGGAAGGCGATAATTAAGAAAGGAAAGGTACAAACTGATATTTTGAGATCAAATCAAGATCAATCCCCGTTGTTCTACTATGAATAAATACAAGTTTATTAATTCCCATGTGTAAGAGGTAACCATGGCATGACAAGTTTTAGTTGATGCTAAGTATGTGGTTGAAATATGTGTACGCAGTGGATGTATATCTACTTGGTGCTTTTTTTATTAGGAAAATGAATTAATAGAATACAATTAAAGCTTTATTGGTTACGCCAGTGATAACTATCTATTGATGTGTTTTTAAACCATGATCAATGGTTGAGATTTTAAAAATCAAAGTAGACTATTGTCATCGCATACACAAGTTTGTCTTGAGTATTAATGGTTGACATGATTGCATGGCTTGATATAATGAGCGACTAAGTGCCATATTTTTTCATTCTGAATTTGCATTTAGAAATTGACAATTGAGTTTGAGTTTAAGATAAAAATTGGTGAGAGTTTTTTGAGTATTCTTATTCTGGTTCTTGTGAAGATGAGTAAGTCAGGCGAGCTTGTTAATCCAGTTTGAAGGTCTAGGAAATTGATTTTGTTAGAGTCTAAGGAAAATGCTCCTGATGAAGAAATTGAGACAAAGGGAGCTCCTAAAACACCAAAGGGTGGAAGGGAATGCAGGAAATTCAAGAAATACGGTGTAAG
Organism: Sequoia sempervirens; assembly: GCA_007258455.2. NCBI lineage: Eukaryota > Viridiplantae > Streptophyta > Pinopsida > Cupressales > Cupressaceae > Sequoia > Sequoia sempervirens. The sequence continues at coordinate 244,852,507 of VDFB02000015.1, forward strand.
GAGCAATTATCACCTAAGAAGCTAGACCATTTTAGAAGAATTGATCAGGTTTACAGTGAAGGAGCTAGTTGAATATGTAAAGAAGGAAAAGAAGAAGTGAAAGTATCATAAGGTCTATCTAGGGAAAAATAATTCTCTCGTTGAGGTTTTTGATAGTCCTTCAGGTAGTGGCAGTGATACTGATCCAGAGGGTGACTATTATCCCTCTCCCTAGTACCTTCTAAAGACTCTAACGAGGAAGTGGTGATGGTTCCTCTAGTTCCACCATGAACAAGATATGGGCGAGTATCCTCTGAGGCTTATGACTCTACCCCATTTTTTTTTTATGACACCATAGCCACCTTGTCAGAATTATCCTATTCATCATTTTTGTGGTTTTTTATTTTTTGCATTGATGTGGAAATTTTTTAGGCTGGTGTGTTGGAGAAGTGTCAGATTTCCTAAATTTTGTTTCATGTATACTTTTTCAGGATGGTATACAAAAATTTTCTCAGACTGGGAGTGGAGAATCTTATTTGGTCAAAAAGGATAAGGATTTGATGCTGCTACAACAAAATTTTCCTTTTAGGGAGCTGGTGTTTCTTCATTCAAGGAATGTGGAGTTTGTTCTTTTACTCTTCCATTTTACTCAATGATTACATGTAGCTGACTAAGGAGCATCTCAAATTTTGATGCAAATGATTACATGTAACTAATAGTTTCCAGTAAGTAATAAAAAATCAAGTTTATTGTGCTATAGCACATTCTCTTCTATGTTTTATTTTTGCCTCTACCCACATCATAGTTGTATCAGAGCAGGTCGTTGGGAGAGCCGGGAATATTATGGTGTGCAAAGATTGTTGTGCAAAAGTCAAAAGAAGAGGATCACTTTCTGAAGTTGAATACTGAAGATTTGTAAAGGTTGCAGCCTTAAGAAGAGTTAAGCCAATCACTATTTATAGTAGACAAAGGGAGATCATTGTTTTATTAAGAAACTACAGAATCATTATAAAAGGTGAACAAAGGTAATGATATGAGCATTAGCTTGTAAATTTATGAAGGGTTTTTGTTCCCATTATTACAAAAAGGATTGTTATAGAAAATCTATATTACTCTAGTTGGGGTTTGAAGTATTTTTATCTTGAAAAAGATAATATTTTGTTAAAAAATGGCATCGGACATGTATTAACAAACTATGATTCCAATATTTTTTGGAAAAAATTATGATAATTGGGCTTTTAGAATGAAATTAACATTTGATTCATATGAGTTATCAGACATAGTTTTAAATGGTTATACTAAACCACAAGATGAATCTACTTTAAGTGTTGATGAAAAGAAAAAGCTTGATGAAAATAGGAAAAATAATAGAAGGGCTTTGCAGATAATTGGACAAGCATTGGATGATTTAGTTGTTGGAAGGATTAAACCGTCCACTATAGCAAAGCAAGAATGGGACATTCTAGAGATGGCATATCAAGGTACTAGTAAGGTAAAAAATTTGAAACTACAAGAACTTAGAAGAGAATTTGAAAATTTGCAAATGAAAGATTCTTAATCAATAGACCAATTCACATATCATGTTACAAATTTGGTTAATCAAATAAGGAAAAATGGTGATGAGCTAATAGATCAAAAGGTTGTAGAAAAGATTTTAAGAAGTTTTCCTAGATAATTTGATGCAATTGTTGTGGTAATTGAGGAATCTAAGGATTTGACTACATATTCAATGGATGAGTTGGATGGTTCTTTGAAACATTATGAAGATAGGTTAAAAAAAATGGCAATACCTCATTGGAGAATGCATTCAAAACACAAATGACATTTGGCAGAGGCAAAGGAAGAGGAAGAGGAAGATATAATTACCAAAGAGAAGAAAGAAAGAGTCCAGATCCTCCAGGAGGAAGGAGAAATCAAAGTTTCAACTCAAGAGGATGCAATAACAATAAGACATCACAAAGGAATGATTAGTCTAATGTAGAATGTTATTATTGCAAGAAGTATGGTCACTTGGCAAATGAATGTCGAAAGAAACAAGTAGATATTGGAAAGAAAAATGCAAATTTTTCTGAGATTTGTTCTGAGACATTGTTTATTAATTGTCATGTAGCTCAAGAAAGTTCAAGTAACATTTGGTTTCTTGATAGTGGTTGTAGTAATCATATGAATGGAAATAAAGAGTTGTTTGAGAATTTGGATACTTCAGTTAAATCAAAAATTATATTGGGTAATGATAACATTATTGAAGTCATGGGAAAATGTGCAATTAACGTGATAACAAAGATTGGTAGGAAAACTATTCTTGATGTTCATTTTGTACCTGGTTTGAAGCATAATCTCATAAGTGTGGGACAACTTACTCATGAGGGTTATAGAGTTGCTTTTGAAAATAATTTGTGCACTATATTTGATATTTCTCCTAGTAACATGGTGATTGCAAAGATTGAAATGACAAACAGTAGAATGTTCCCACTTAGCATGAAAAGTGAAATGATGGAGGAGTTTGGAGCAAGTTTCAAGGCATCAAGTCAAGATCAAGCATGAAAATGGAATTTAAGGTATGGCCATCTAAACTTCAAAGGATTATGTTTGTTGCAAAGGAAGAATATGGTAAGAGGTTTACCCCCCATTGAAGCACCACTGATCTCATGTGAAATTTGTATTTTGGCTAAGCAACATAGAAAGATTTTTCCAAAGGAAATGTCGTATAGAGCTTGGGCACCTTTAGAAATTGTGCATACAGACTTATGTGGTCCAATGCCAACCCCATCATTAGGGGGAGCATTTCTTTTCTAACATTCATTGATGATTTTAGTAGAAAAGTATGGGTTTATTTTCTTAACTAAAAAATTAAAACATTTGGAAATTTCAAGGAATTCAAGGCATTAGTTGACAAACAAAGTGGCCTATGCATTAAGATATTGAGATCAGATAGAGGAGGAGAATACAAGTCAAATGAGTTTTTCGATTATTGCTGGTATCATGGAATAAAGAAGTAGTTAAGTACAAGTTACATACCTCAACAAAATGGTGTTGTAGAAAGGAAGAATTGAACAATAATGGAGATGGCAAGGAGCATGGTGAAAGGTAAAAATCTACCTAATGAGTATTGGGCTGAAATAGTTGCTTGTGCTGTTTATATTTTGAATAGGATTCCAACAAATATTGTGAGGGATATGATTCCACAACAAGCATGGAGTGGTAAGCATCATAGTTTTTTTTCATTTTAGAGTATTTGGTTGTATTACATATGCACATGTGCCTAAAGAAACAAGGAGTAAGTTGGATGATAAAAGTGAAAAATGCATTTTTATTGGTTATGATAAGCAATCTAAGGCATATAAGTTGTTTAATCCTATAACTAAGAAATTCATTGTAAGTAGAGATGATGTATTCAAAGATGAAGAATCTTGGGATGGTAATATAGACAAGACAATTACAAGTACATGAACAATACCATATGAAGAACAAGAAGATAAAGGTCAAGGAGAACAAGGAAAACAATCAAATGAGCAAGGAGGAACACATACAAGAAGTACACAAGGAGAAAACTTACAAAGTCAACTTGAGCAAGGAGAATCATCAAGTCCACAAGTAAGTAATGACTCAAATCCTACACTTGCATCATTAAGACCAAGGCTTAAAAGCAAGAAAATTAGAAGTTTGCAAGAAATTTATGATCAAGGAGATAGGATAGATTTACAATCAAATTTTTCTTTATTTGCTCAAGATCCTATATATTTTGAAGATGCAATTAAGGAAGAACATTGGATTAATGTAATGAATGATGAAATGGAATCTATTGAGAAAAATGATACATGGGATCTAGTTGATTTACCTAAGGATAAATAATGTATAGGAGTGAAATGGGTTTATAAAATTAAGTATAAGGAAAATGGAGAAGTTGAAAAATATAAGGCAAGATTAGTAGCTAAGGGATTTGCACAAGAATATGGAGTTGATTATAATGAAGCATTTGCACCTGTAGCAAGACTTGATACTATTAGAATGGTACTAGTTATTGCAACCCAGAACAATTGGAAGGTTTATCAAATGGATGTCAAATTAGCTTTCTTGAATGGATATTTAGAAGAAGATGTTTATGTGGAGCAGCCACCAAGTTATGAAATAAAATGTTATGAAGAAAAAGTTTACAGGTTGAAGAAGGCACTTTATGGATTGAAGCAAGCACCAAGAACATGGTATAGTAGGATAGACTCATACATGTCAAATAATGAATTTAGCAGAAGCACTAGTGAACCTACATTATACATCAAAGTCAATGAATAAGGTCATATTTTGATTGTTTGCTTATATGTTGATGATTTGACCTTTACAGGTAATCTTTCTATTGACATGTTTAAATCAGCAATGAAAAAGGAATTTGAGATGACAGATTTGGGTTTGATGAAATATTTTCTTGGCATTGAAGTCACATAGAATGATAAGGGCATTTTCATTTGTCAAAGTAAATATGCAAAACATGTTTTGAGGAGGTTTAGATTGATAAATTGTAGTCTAGTTTCTACTCCTGTGGCAATAGAACAAAACTAAGTAGACAAGATAATGAAATGGATTTTGATTCAACTATATTTAGAAAATTGGTTGGTAGTTTGATGTATCTCACAACTAGGCCAGATATAATGTATGGAGTTAGTTTGATTTCTAGATTCATGGATGCACCAAAGAATTCACATTGGCAAGTAGGAAAAAGGTTATTAAGGTACATTGCAAGAACTATGAATCATTGCATATTGTATTCTACTTCAAATAATTTTTAGTTGGTTGGATATACAGATAGCGATTTTGTAGGGAGTATTGATGATAGAAATAGTACATATAGATATGCATTCCATCTTGGAACATGAGTTGTGGCATGGGCGTCAAAGAAACAACCAATAGTGAAAATCTCATCAGCAAAAGCAGAGTATGTAGTAGGTACATCAGTAGCATGTCAAGTAGTTTGGATGCGAAGAATCTTGAAGGATCTAATGCATGAGCAAGAGGAACCTACTACAATCTATTGTGACAACAAGTCCACCATTGCACTATCAAAGAATCATTTTTTTCAAAAAAGGACAAAGCACATTGACACTCGATATCACTTCATTCGAGAATTGGTCAACAATGGAGAACTCAACCTACAACATTGCAAATCAAAGGAGCAACTTGCAGACATATTCACAAATGCATTTGCACAATAACAATTTGAGTATTTGAGAGAAATATTGAGCATTGTAAATATATATGTAATTAGTTGTTGATAGTAGAAATTAGGGGGGAGTGTTAGAACTATCTAGTAATTTCTACTGCCTCCATCCCCTTCAACTATTTGCATTAAATTCTCCATCTTCACCACCGTCTGCAATAAGTTATCTATCTAGAAATATCAATAGTTAATGTCTAGGTTGTTGTTCCACCATCTGCATTAAAAACTCTTCATCTAGAAATTTCGGTAATAACATGAGTAAGGGAAATTCCAAAGACTTCTGTATTTTTTTGAAACCTCTATAAAAGGAGGTAGATGTAACTGTTTCTAGTAAGCAATAAAAAATAAGTTTATTGTGCCATAGCACATTCTCTTCTATGTTTTTTTTTTTCCTTTGCCCACATCAATATATTGGCATAGAATATATCAACTCATTTTTATTTTGATTCATCAACAGTTCTTAATTAAACATTGTTAACTTTATAATCAAGCTAGAGGAAGAAACTGTCCAAAAACCAAATATAATAATATATGTGCAAATGATTTAATAAATGTAATAAAGCCCATCAAATGTTACAATGCCCACTTGGAAGTAAAATTGATACATGATATTTGATAATCAATGTCAAAATGTCATTTAATCGTCATGAAGACCCCAAGATCAAAATGATTAGCAACCGGAGAACAAATACCACAACAAAACTGAATTCAATTTTTATTTTTATTTTTTTGACTGATACAGAATCACGCCTATCCCCCAATGCTCCTACATCACTGTAGAACCAAATATAATGATGCTCAGCTATTATTTTAGAAGTCCTAAAAATATCATTATTCTGCCATATTGAGGGATACCAATTTTTCCTATAGCGCTAACATGTGTGCCCTTATTATAATCCAGTGAGGTTACCCCTAAATTGTTCTTCTCCACCACAAATTTCTCCATAGTCGGGGTTACAACCAAAGCCATTATTAATAGCATCATCGTCAATAACGCATAGCCTCTGCCGCCCCCTTTTCTTGACATTTTTGTTTTAGATAATTTTGTTCATCCTTGGCTTTTTCAAATTTATTGAGAATAATCTGCTGTAATAAAATGAAGCTCGATATCTGATAATTGAGCTTTTCAAATTTTGACAAGGGAACATAAATGTCATTTTCTTTGAGTATATGACACAAAATACTGCATGTTTATTTACTAAAGAATGTATCAAAAACCTTTATGCTTGCGTATAAATAGTACAATTGCTGTTGACATGATGAGAAAAAATAAATCACCCTGCAAGTATATAATAAATTGTTGTAGTTGCATTACATGAATTTTATAGATCCGACAACCTTAATATATATATTGGGAATTGAATTTTTATGGTCCACAAAAACAAAAAGGTTTCTACCATCTTATAAATATGAAAACCAAAAGTATAAAACAATCTATGGCCTGCATGCATTTGGCATACACAAATAAATAGAAATACTCAAGTTTTTGTCTCAATTAAAATTTTAAATACAAGAACTAGAGTATGGAAACAATCAATTATGCCCCACTACATCTATAATCATCGGAAATAGAAACTATCTTGTATAAATATGGAACACTAGAGCAAACCACATTGAAAACATAAAAATTCAAGAAAATTGCTAACAAACAACCAAGTATTTCTTCCATGCATTAAGTCTACACAACAAATAGAAAAATTGTTTATCGATTGATTTGGCTGTATAAGATCATTTAACTTGGCTTGTCCGTGAATGTAAGTCAATAATATGGATTTCCCATGCAAATGGACTTTCTATAAATCATTTGCAGATGGGCTATGAGATTAGCAGTATTAAAGAAGAAAAAAAAAGGAAAACAAGGCATCAATTCATTGCTTTATTATAAAGATTAAGATTGTTAGAAGATAGTGAAAGTTTCTGTTGGCAGAATTCTTCCTGTAAATCCTTCTGTCATGGGTGATTATTCAGGGTACTCAATTTTCTAAGATAGATTTAATGTTTATATAACGAGATTGATAAAGTAAATATCAATTTATAACGAACAACTATCGAACTGCACAATAATGATAGATGCAAGGAAAATATAGGAAAGGAAGTATATTACTTACTTTCTGCAACCGCTTGATGTCATGGAAATTCACGGTTAGATGCAAGCTTGCAGTTCAAGGTTACCCCACAAGATGACTAAGGCTTAATGAAAAATCTAAGAGCAACAATGTGTTAATTTAGTTGAAAAGCTTCAGCGATTCCCTCATTTCCCCCTTTTAACACTGGATTATCCAGTTCATCTAAATTCCACCTTGTCAATGATTTGTCCTTCTACTTTAATGCCTTTCACTGTAAAAACATATGTTGCAGATGCAAATTAAATTTTTGAGCCTCCCCGTATAATATTGCTCTAACAAGAAGCATTAAGAAGTTGCGATTGGTCACATCAATTAATGGCATCCTCCCAACTACTGTCACCCTATCTATCTTATCCCTCCCCCATTGTGCTTTACCCATGCCTCAGCTATCAAGGCCATACTGAAAATATCTTTCAAAATCTCTTCCTTGCATAATACACCCATCCCACTCCCCCATTTATTACCAAGACCCTTCAGCCTTTATGTTTTGATGGATCTTTTAGGAGCTGCATTTAAAACCTGTCACTTGTTGCTGGTGTAACATTGAACCACTAAAATTCTCAAGTCTTCTTAATACTGACCATTTTTGATAGGTTTGATAGTTTTTCTTTAAAATATAAGCTTGACTTAATTTTTTTTATTAATCTTAATCTTATGTTCTAATGGTGATAATGATATTTTTTGAATATCCACTAAGAATAAAATGTCAAATAATTTTATGGCTACATTAAAACTTTGCTAATGAATACTCCATTAAAGCTATCATTCTAAATTTCAGCAAAATTGTATCTCTATTTTATGTCTCATGAGTTCCCATTGTGTTCTAGAGTGAAATTTGTTCCATAGCTGAAAGCCAATTAGATTCATCTCCTCTCCCCTTCTTATTCTAGGATTACTTGGAACATATTTTGATGCTTTTATGATTACTTGACCATACAAAGGTTCAAAAGGGAACTTATATTTGTCAATATAGTCTTGATGATTCATGTTCGCCTTCCTCATATAATAATAATAATAAAAACCTAAACTAGTCACCTACTCTAAACTCTACCTAATAAAGTAAGATTTCAAAGTCAAAAGCTATACTAAAGAAGCATAATGTCAAATGGGATGAAGAACCTCATACTTCCTCCCAATCCTACTTAGGTTATGAGGAATTAACATTATTATTGGTTCTAAAATGAATTACAATCTCTTACTAACACTATGCAAGGTTGATCACTTTTTTTTTATAACCTACTATATTCTTAACTTTCCAAGAGATTATAAAATTGAGTTCAATAAATATTTACTATTATAACATATTAAATGCTTGAATAATGTTAAATATTTCATCCAAGAAGTAATGGTAACATCATAATACCAACTAGAGCTAATAAATGACAACACAGTCACTTTATTTTCATTTTAATTTATCTAACCATTGGTTAATGGGATGTGCATTAGAAGATAGGGTAAAGTGAATCACACAAAAGGAAGTTCCTTACAAATGTGTGATACTCTTTGAATAAATTTAAGGTAATGTGGTTTAGGTAGTAACATCTTTTGAATAACATCAATTATAGGTACCACTTCCGTGAGGCTGTCGCTTGAAAAGTATCCTTGAAAGTGATGTAAGCTCTTTTTCTTGTTTGAATTTGTGAGGAAGGAACCAATCGAGTGTTAGAGTAATAAAATCATCACCTAATTAATTAATTGGGTCACTTTATGCTTTATTACACTTAAGCTAAACTTAGGAGTGCTTTTATTTCATTATTTTCTTTAATTAATTAATTGTTTTTTTGCATGATTAAAACCTCTAATATTAGAACATGTTATCTCATTCATTCCTATGAGGACACTTGTCATGTTCTAATCTAACCCTAATCTAGGGTTAGCTTTCATCCTTTTCATAAGGATTGATTCATTGTAATTGTAATTGATTTTGTACAAAAGCATATTCAGTGTGATAGTTGTATCAATAATAATTCTTCAGTTATTAAGCACAATCTTGGTTGTTGATATTTTCTATATTGTGATAGGTAATCACTTGCAAGTGTTTCATGGGAGCTGTGGGTTGAACAAATCAATTTCAACATGGTATCAGTGCACCAAATCTGCAACCGCTATGTCCACTTTTTTTCAAAGAAATCAACTCATGCATTAATAAATGTGATTCATGGTCAATTTTGAGCATTCCATTGAATCTAGAGTTGTTGGAATAGTTAGGTTTACCTTTCGTTTCATTGAAAAAGGCCTTTGTTTGTCATATCTATGAGGGTTTAAAAATATGACAATTTTTTACTAGATCTAGAGGTGGGTAAAAAACCTGCGCACTTTCAGCCGAAACAAACACCACCATCATGTCTAGAGCAACCAAAAACCCTAAGATCACCTATCATTTTGCTCAAATCTGAGCAGTTGCAGAAAAGATGGGTTTTTTTAAGGGTATGCAAATTTGTACAAATATGGGCCCTATCTGTCTCGATTTTCATGCACAGGTACAGGATGTAAATTTCTATTTTTTGAATTTTTTCCACTGATCAAAAAAATTATTCATTTTTTAATTTTTTTACCCTACAATTAGAAAAAAAATTATTATAAACAATATTTGTTTTGAAAAATAAAAAAAACAAATTTCAAACAAAAAAAAGGCATTTGTATAGGCCTGTGTAGGTCTACATAGGCCGTATAGGCTGTGAGACCCATCCTTGAGTAGTAGAAGCCATTGGAACCACTGACGACAACCTCAAAGTAGCCAACGACATCCAAAGAACCTAGTGTCAATCAATTTCTGTGAGGCTTTCAAGAAGCACTGATGCATGCAAAATATCCACCCCAGTGAATATTCTATCAATCAAAATATTTTGATTCCCAAGCATATTCTAGTGACAGGAAGAGAATCTCAATGACCATCAATTTTTTTTCCTTGGGAGGAGTTTCTTTGTGGTCATAGGCATCAAGCCATCAAATTTAATCTACTGACTCACTTACATCAGCATGATGTCATGTTAATGTCATCAGTACCCACCAACCCCTCAGCCGCCTTGATTTGTCATAAAGGAGTAGTTTTTCTCTTTTTGGCATAACTTGGGCATACGGTGTCAAAATTAGGCAAACAAGATATCATCAAAAAGTTGGTTCCGTTAACTTTCTAGTGGTGTAGGTCTTATTATCATTTTTTTCTACTAGTTTTTGTTATTCTCAGTCAAACTCAAATCTTCATTTTTCACTTTCAAGCTCATAAATTTTTGCCTGTATCTCCTATTTTTGCAATTCAAGCAACATTGGAAAGATATTTCATTTGTCTTCAAATCTATTTATGCATTTTTTCCAGAATCTACCCCAAGTATATTTTTTTTAGTATTTTGTTTTTTTCACACTTTTCTTAATTACTTGGGCATCTTAGCACCTGGAAAGTATTTTTTTTGTGGGATGACATCATGTGATCTGCTTTATCAGTATTGAGGGTTTTAGTCTCTATTTTTTTTCTTTTGAGTGAGTATCATGGGTTTATCTACTCATCCTTCTGTGATCAACTTAGAAAAGGATAACTATGAGTGGAATCCTAATACATCTTAGGTGGTTTGATATTTTTCCTTATTTATATGGACTCATACCTAAACCAGACACACCAGGGATTTTTTTAGCATGGAGCATCATCATAGATCATATTATAGGGGTTATATGTTCTAGTGTTGATTGTGACACTATGTATATTGTATCGAACATTGAATATCCCCACATAATTTGGGCATGACTCTGGGGGATCCATGAAGACCCTCATATCTCTCCATACCTAGAGGATCTTGTTGCAGATTGTCTCATTCCTCTTGCAGATGCAAATTCCATACCGTTTGATGATGACAGTTAAGAGGATCTTGAGTATATCACATTTCTTGCATGTTATGACGGTTCAGAAACTTGCATTCATGTTCCCACTCTTTAGATCGAGACTACATCAACATATCTTTTTATTCTTGATCAGTTTGATATCACCACATCCTTGGCCCTTATTGATTTAGTGCAATAGTACATCATACATCTTCTAAAAATAGCTACTTGGGATTTGTATCTCATAGCTATATCATCCTTATTTGTAGAGTCCTATATTACAGATTTGGAGGATTACCTTGAGGACATTCATCTCCTCTTTGTTGGCAGCCACATCACTACTATTGGGCCACCATCTTCATCACCTCTACATCTTGTTCTACATTAGTATTCACAAGATCTTAGATCACCATCATTGCTTTCCGACATGTGGATAAGTGATCACTTTTCAAAGGAATACATCTTGAGACATATTGGTTCATCACTCTTCATAGGGTTTCTTTGACATCATCCTTTCGATCCATTTCTTCCCAAGGGGATGAATTTTATTTTCCGCTTCAAGATCTCTTTCGAGATTCTATATCAGGCATCCACCATTGTGATAGGAGTTTCTTCATTGTGGGGGGGGCTTCTAGTCTCTTTCTATCTCTCCTATGGAGACCATTGTATATGTACTTATGTGATGGAAGTTTTCTTTTGGGGCTATCATGTAATCCACCTTCTATCCTTCTATTAGTGGATTACGTTCTTTTATTTTCTCTCTTTTGGAGGGGAGTTTTTATTCCCATGTGGCTCATTAGGGTGGGACCCATTAATCCATCCAATCATGTATTTCTTTATCATAGTTTAGTTTCTCTCTACTTAATCTTAAGGGGGGGTGTTAGAGTAATAAATTCATGACCTAATTAATTAATTAGGTCACTTTATGCTTTATTACACTTAAGCTAAACTTAGAAATTCTTTTATTTCATTATTTGATTTAATAAATTAGTTGTTTTTTGTATGATTAAAGCCTCTAATATTAGAACATGTTGTCGCATTCATTCCTATGAGGACACTTGTCATGTTCTAATATAACCCTAATCTAGGTTTAGCTTTCATCCTTTTCATAAGGATTCATTCATTTTAATTGTAATTCATTCTCTATGGGAGCATAGTCAGTGCATTAGTTGCATCAATAATAATTCTCAAGTTATTGAGCATAATCTTGCTTGTTGATCTTTTCTATATTGTGATAGGTAATCGCTTCTAGGTGTTTCATGGGAGTTGTGGGTCGAATCAGTCAATTTCAACATAGCCCGATCATCAAAGACCTAATCTATTAAAGAAGAATTTAAAGATGGAGAAGTAGCCTAAATATTTCCTTCAAGTGGGGAAATAGATATCCCAATAGTGAAATGTTCTATAGAGAAATTCAAACCAATGTAAATAGGTGTTGAAAAGAGTCCAGATTGTGACATGTTATGTGTTTATATACTTTTTACCATTTCACATGAAGGAATAGATTGGGTAGTAAAAATCATAAGGGAGTTTACAAAACTCAGTCAATATATGCAAAGAGAAAAATGTGAGAAAAATAAAACATCATTTTTTCCAAACAACAAGTTAGTTTGATTTTGTTCAACACAACTACATGTAGGAGAATTACAATAAAAATTCTATTGAAAGGTAATACTCAAATACATATTAGAATTAGAAAAACATTAAATGCTAGCATTTCATGTAAGAATTCCATGTGTTGTGCTTGTGTTTGGAAGACTTTAGACATAGAGAATTGGGAACAATATGGAATCATCAAAGATGAAAGATTTAGGCTATAATATTTTAGAATTAAATACTTTATATTAGAGGGCTATGGAGGGGACATCATGTAGCGTGAAATTATAAGGGTATGAAATTTATATAAATATAGTCACATTAGGGTTCATTTATAAAACATGAAGAATATGATTGTGGAAAGGTTTACCCTATATATGAATTTGATCTAAAGATTGTGGGTGATAGAAGAATATTCACTTAACTCTATGGTAATTGAGAGGTGAACCAATGGTGTATAAATTACATATCCCTCTTTTTTCTTGGAACATACTTTTTATAACTATATCTATAAGTTCATCTAGAACTTACAACAAAAAGATGTATTTTGTAAGGGACACATCCAAAACTAGAAATGTATGTATATAAATGAAGTAAGATAGATGAGAGATAGATAAACATATTAGAATATGATAAACATAGAATGTACAATAGATCTAGAAATTTTTTAAAAATATCAGATATTTACATGAATACATTTTGTAATATGTTGAGTACTATTAGATAAGTATTTGTATGTAATTAGTTTTGATTATAAGTATATATATTTTATTCTTATTCAAACTCTAATCCTTCTATTATTCTTATCACTAGGGTATAAATTCAACTCATAGAGAATACATGAGATTCATTTTTTTCTGACCCCCACTTTTCTTACTAATATTAGTTCCATTTTTGGGACCGGATTCAAATATGGACAAAAAATGAATCTATAAAGAAATCGAATAATTTTCATTTTACTTCCTTAGGTGCCATCCTCGTGAGAGGGGTTTAGGATTCTTGAGAATCTAAAAAATGGAAAGCGGAGGATCTCCAAATGGGGAACGTTAAGTATTTGACTAATCAAAGCATACATAAAATAACTACCATGGTAAAAAAAGAGTAATGTAACACAAAAAAAAACTAACACCCATTGTTATAGAAGATAATATGAAACTAAAATAAATTAGGAAAAAAAATTATTTGATAGGGAAATTGAACATAGAAAGCCAAATAAAGAAACAAGGAAGGAAAAAATGGAACATAAAAAGAGAAGAGAGATGCAATATATAATGGAAAATGCAAAAAAGAGGTATAATGAACATGATAAGGTGAGTGTTCTTGGCATCATCAATGTCCTCTAGAGCAACTCAATGTCAAAATTGTCCTCTAGAACCACTCAATGTCAAAATGAACATGAATATGAGCATGAACATGATCCTCTAGAGACACTCAATGCTAAAATGAACTAGTATTGATTTTTCTTAAGATAAATGTTATTGATTGAAGAATCATATGATATTAATGGTTCCTTTGATCCTACAATATGAGCTTTTTGTATTAATAGAAATTTCAAAGGATAGGATTTTCAAGAATCCTTCACTAATTTGACCACCCTATTCAATGATATAAGTATTTGTACCTGTAGATACAAAAATTGTCCTAACTTGCAAACTAGCATTTTAACACTAATATTCATCTTTCCCTAAAGATTAAATAATATTCAATTATTTAATTATTATCTAAAATCATCTTTTCACTATTAATTAAATGATTTTATGTTATTTAATTAATTAATTTCAATTAATCTTCTTTATTAGTTAAATAAATCCTATTCATTTAATTATATATTTAATTCTCCACATTCACACTTCCTAAATTAAGTAATTACTTTAATTATTTAATTATCCATATTTTACAATATTATCCATTCATCATAAATAAATAAAGAAAATATTTGTTTATCTAATTCCCACTTACACATTCTTCAAATAATTAATTAATTTAATTAATTATTCTCCTCTCATGCAAATCTAAATTTTCTTCTAACTAATAGCTGCTTTCACTTCACTCCACATGCAACTAGTTAACTCAAACAGTTATCTTCCACATAATTAAATTAATTTTTAAATTTAATTAGATAAATCAATATTTATTTAATTATTTATCATTTACTCTTCTTCTATAATTAAATAAATGTTTTAATTATTTAATTATTGATTATCTTTTTCTCTCTAGAATTAGATAATTACTTCAATTATTTAATAATTCATGCACCATCTCCTAAATTAAGTGAAAGAATATGTGATTGAAATCCCACAAGCCCTAGATGATATTCTAAAGAGAAACATGTCACACACAAATGAGAAATTACACAACAAAAAGGGATGAAATAGTAAATGATTATTGATTACTAAATGAGTACAATGAAGGATTGAATATCCTTATGTAGACTTAGGCAAACTCAGCATGTGACCCTGAATGATGGAGTTTTGATTGAGACATGAGGGATAGAACAAAATGCATGAATCAGTTAAGTGACATTAACTTTTATCCAACACAAAGAGTAAAGCACATGACTAATTGAAATGCATAATTAAAGCAATAACACTCGCAATTAGAATTAGGTGATCTTTTCCTAAGTTTACATTAAGTACTAGAGTAAATATTAATTAAATTATTGAAATTACATGGAAAAAAGGGATGAAACCATACTGAATATTGATTACTAAATGAATACAATGAAGGATTGAATATCCTTATGCAGACTTAGGCAGACTCAACATGTAACCCTGAACAATGGAGTTCTGACTGAGACAAAATTGAGATAACAAAATGCATGAATTAGTTAAGTGACTTTAACTTGTGTGAAACACAAAACGTAAAGCACATGACCAATTGAAATGCATAATTAATGAAATAACACTCACAATTAGAACTAGATGACCTTTTCCTAAGTTTGCATGAAGCATTGGAGTAAATATTAATTAATTTACACCAACACCCCATTGAATCACAACTAAGGAGAATCAAAAACTTGATGAAGGAATAGAATGTAATGATGGATGATGAATGGGTCCTGACATAAGGCTTGATGAGGTACCCACGAACAAAATGAAATCTCTCATAATTGGAGAAAAGGACAAAACCACATGGGAAAAACTCCTCTCCAAAAGAGAGAAAAAAATGACTGTACTAAAGAAAGAAGAATAGAGGGACTCATTGTGACCCCTAAGGAATACATCTATCATGCAAGTACAGTAGATGTCTCCCTAATATGAGAGAGAAAAAGAAGATATGAACCCCCCATAATGCAAGAGTTCCAATGCCAATGATGAATCTCTGAAGATGGAATATGATCTGCTACCAGCAAACAACATTTCTACCCTTAGGAGGAAAAGTGTTAGAAACCAAGATCAGATTTTCAAACTTATGGGGGGTGTTGGTGTAATTAATATTTAATTACACTTGCATAAATCTACTTAGGTATTATTTATTTCCTAGGTTAATTAATTCTCATCTTTATCTTTTGAGCTATCTTGTTGCTCAAGATAAGATTAGGGTTTGGAATCTTTGCTTTTATAAAGCAAATCACTATCTTGTAATTAAGAATTCTTGAATTATAATGTTGCACATCTTTCTGCAATAGCTCTGATACCACATTAGAAACCAAGATCTTTGTTTCTAACATGGTATCATAGCTATTGCAAAAAGATGTGCAACATTATAATTAAAGAAATTCTTAATTACAAGATAATGATTTTCTTTATAAAAGCAAAGATTCCAAACCCTAATCTTATCTTGAGTAACAAGATAGCTCAAAAGATAAAGATGAGAATTAATTAACCTAGGAAATAAATAATACCTAAGTAAAGTTATGCAAGTGTAATTAAATATTAATTACACCAACACCCACCCATGAGTGCAACTTAGGGAGAAGCAAAATTATTATGCAAATATGAGTCTTGGCAACAAGGCCTGATCAGGTACTCATTTACAAATGCAAAGATGAGGTAGAGAAGGAAAACCAAGTGGGATAAAACCCCCCTACAATGAGATGACTGTTCCAAAGAAGCACTAGAACAACACTGTGGAGTAACACTGGAACCGCAATCTAATAAGCACGGAAAGATACTTCTATCTACAACTGAAACCAAAAATGGAATCATGATAATGTGACAGTAGACTCGATGCCATGGAACACTTGAAAACTCACAAACTGGAACAACCCTAGAATCTGTGAAGCAACAATAGATGAGATGATGACATAATTTGGAAGCTGTGTATCTCAATGCCGATGCCAAATTGTGACTGAAAGTCTTCCATGGTAAGGAGTACCAAAAAATAGACTATGGAACATTAGCCATAAAAACATGTCCCTCAAACTAAGAAAAATCTAAACCAATGAGGATCAAGAAACATAACGTCTCAATCTAAAGTGTAAACCGATGAATCTGATATGTGTCAAGCAATAGCGAGATATGGCCAAAAGAAACTAGGAAACCAATTAACCCATGTGAGCTTCCAACAAATCAAAATGGATATGGAGATCAAAGTGCATGCACACTCTAATCAGATTATTATCCAAGAAACCCCCCTAATGGAACTTTATCTCTGTTCATTTATTACAATAACCCAACGATTGTAAAAGGAGAGAATGCTAAAGCATGCATAAACAAAAAATAAGATGATGTGATACTGAAATGAAGTACAAATATTGAGGTTTCACTTTTCCAACTGCCAAAACATCCAAGTAATCTCCACAACACCCATCCAAATAAATTTGGAATAATGATAAACTTGGGACAAATACAGAAAAAAGTGCATGGATAGCAAGATATAGCTCCTCAATACCTTCCAATGCCTCAAAGAAGACAAAAATCAGAGATCATGGCAAAAAGTTATGAGCTCAGAAGCCCAAAATGAACATCTGACTTCAAACAAAAAAAAGCAGCTAAATAGAAAAATACTATAAAATAAACTATACCACAAGATAGTGCTCAGAACCAGCTTTCCGACGATATTTCATTTTTGAAAATCTGAGTTCGGACGCAAAATTTATGCCCAAAATACCAAAAACTACTCCAAAAGGGTTTGGAGTTAAGCCTAGCAGCTAGGCTAACCTCTAGCAGTAACCGCTAGCATTAACTCCAAACCCTTTTGGAGCAGGTTTTGGTATTTTGGGAATAAATTTTGCATCCGAACTCGGATTTTTGAAAATGAAATATCGTCAGAAAGCTGGTTTCGAGCACTATCATGTGCTACAATTTATTTTATAGTATTTTTTTATTTAGCTACTAAAACCCCTACAATGAGATGACTACTGCAAAGAAGCATTGGAAGAACACTATGGAGTAACACTGGAACCGCAATCTGACAAGCAAGGAAAGATACCTTTGTCTACAACTGAAACCAAAACCAGAATCATGATAATGTGACAACAAACCTGATGCCATAGAACACTTGAAAACTCACAAACTGGAACAACCCTGGAATCTGTGAAGCAATAGTAGATGAGATGATGACATAATCTGGAAGCCATGTATCTCAATGCCGATGCCAAACTATGTGTCTAAAACTCTTCCATGGTTGTTCCAATTTGTGAGTTTTCAAGTGTTCTGTGGCATCGGGTCTGTTGTCACATTATCATGATTCTGGTTTTGGTTTCAGTTGTAGACAGAAGTATCTTTCCTTGCTTGTCAGATTGCAGTTCCAATGTTACTCCACAGTGTTCTTCTAGTGCTTCTTTGCAGCAGTCATCTCATTGTAGGGGGGTTTTGTCCCACTGGGTTTTCCTTCTCTACCTCATCTTTGCATTTGTAAATGACTACCTGATCAAGCCTTGTTGCCGGAACTCATATTTGCATAATAATTTTTCTTCTCCCTAAGTTGCACTTATGGGGGGTGTTAGTGTAATTAATATTTATTTACACTTGCATAACTTTACTTAGTTATTATTTATTTCCTAGGTTAATTAATTCTCATCTTTATCTTTTGAGCTATCTTGTTGCTCAAGATAAGATTAGGGTTTGGAATCTTTTCTTTTATAAAGAAAATCATTATCTTGTAATTAAGAATTCTCAAATTATAATGTTGCACATCTTTTTGTAATAGCTCTACTTTTTCTATTTTTCTCTTATGTGGAAGGTCTTTTCGGTTTACAAATCAAGGCTCTGATACAAGACCCTAATCTTATCTTGAGCAACAAGATAGCTCAAAAGATAAAGATGAGAATTAATTAACCTAGGAAATAAATAATACCTAAGTAAAGTTATGTTGGTGTAATTAAATATTAATTACACCAACAAAAAGGATCCACTGATGATTGGAGAAGCCAAAAAAAAAGAATGGGTGATTTTGGAATCCAAATCTAGATGATGTGTGCCTCTAAAAATTGCTCACACATCCACTTGTCGGAAAGCGATGGTGTTGATCCAATAAACTATGAAGATTGATAGAGAACAAGTTGCAAAGGTGATGAAGATGGTGGGCCAACAACAATGATGTGGTTGTTAATAAAGAGGAAAGGAGAAAATCCAGGTGGAAATCCTCCTAACAATTTATTCAAACTAAAGAAGAAAGGTGCAACTATTGAAGAACTACAAAGATGCCCTTTGGTTGGGATGATGCCATTATTTATCCAATGCTCAATATTGTCCTGCTAGAAAGAAACTTTGGAAGCACATGAGGATGCGACTTTGGAAGCTCATGTAGTCAAGAACCCTACCAAAAAGAAACTTTGGAAGCACACGAAGATGTGACTCTGGAAGCTCATGTAGACATGAATTTAGAATAGCAGAACACTTTTGGCCATTGATTAGAGGAGTAGTGTAAAAATCAGCGGTTAATTAGCAACTTTTAACATTCTAAATTTTTTTATTTAGAAGAAAAATGAAAGAAACCTATACTTGATGCTTTGAGTATAAACCCCCATATGCAACTTTATATAAATTCATTTTTTTCAAACCTCTAAATTTTCCTAGATCTTTATCATGTGGTGCTCGCAAAGCATATACAATTTTTAAAGAATCAATAAGGAAGAAAGAAAGGAGCATGAAAAAAAATTAGGGAAAGATACATGCATTCATATAGAAATAAAGGTTTATATTTACCTCCATTATGGTGAAAATATTCATATAAATCTACCTTTGGAGGAGCGCTATATTGAAAGAGTGGGTTGCACCATATCACCTATTGTTGTATTAACATAAAATATAATAGATCTAAGAAGATAATTTGTTCAAGCACATAAAATAAAATAAGATCAAATCAAATTCATGAGATAAAACCACAAAAATAGCAGAATATGGATTGGCATCTTCATAAATTATGTGAGCTAAGAAGATTTCATGTGGCCCTACGAGCAACTAAATTGCACCCAATGGTTGAGCACAGTCTGCCAAGAACAAGCAGTGTCTGATCTTCACACAAGGAATGGTGTTTGCCTATGCACCTGAGTGTTTCCTTCCACCTCCATAGGATTCTTCCTTTGTTTGTAGATTTCTTCAACCTCTACAAGATTCTTTTCTATTTTCTTTTCCAAAGAGAAATTGCCCACAGATTGTGAGAGAATGTGACACCTTCAAGGAATAAGATTCAGCCTACAGAAATACTTAACACCAAAATCAAACACTACCTCCCACAAGATCTAAATGCCTCAATTTTCAATCAATCAAAATGGGTCAATTTGCAATGATCAAATATTGCATCCCAGGTCAAAATCATGCCCTCCAAGTGCTAAGTATCTTCCTCAATAGAGACAAATACTCCCATAGCTTCATGACTCATGCAAAATATTGAGCCTCCAAATTGTTGATTACCATAATGGGCATAGTTGCACCTGCAAAAAAAAGATTCATGCCCTCCTCATAATTGCAATAGATGCCTACCAAGGGAAATCAACCTCAAAGATGCAGTCGTTCCATGAGAAGACAAATATGGTGTTGCATAGTGATTTTTGAGAAACAATTTGGTTGATACCACATGATTTCTTGTTGTGAATGGATGTGGAAATTAACACCCAATAGTGCTTCTGATACAAAAAGATTCCTCAAAAATGCTAAAAAGAATCTTTAGATCTAGAGCTCTGGTACCATGAAAGAATCCATGATTGAGATCTCACAATCCCTGGATGATATTTTGAAGAGAAACTTGTCACACACAAATGAGAAATTACACAGCAAAAAGGGATGAAATAGTAATGATTATTGATTATTGCATGAATACAATTAAGGATTGAATATCCTTATGTAGACTCAAGAAAACTGAACATGTGGCCTTGAATGATGTAGTTTTGAATAAGAAATAGGTGAGAAAACAAAATGCATGAATTAGTTAAGTAACTTTAACTTGTGTGCAACATAAAGACTAAAGCACATGACTAATAGAAATGCATAATTAGCACAATAACACTCCCAATCAAAACTAGATGACCTTCTCCTAAGTTTTCATTAAGAACTGGAGTAAATATTAATTAATTTACTCCAACATTAAGTAATTATTTCAATTATTTAATTTATCTAAATTATCTTTTCTCTAAATAAAGGAAATTGTTCATTTTATTTATTTAGTTCATTTTCCATATTCAATAATAATTACTTATTTTAATTAATTATCTTATCATGCAAAATGAAAAATCATCTTTTATCTCAATATTTCTTCCATTTTTGCATATCAAATATCTGATAGCAAAGAAAAGTGAAGAACTATGGAAGTAATATCATGTCAACATGGTAAAGGCAATGCTTGATTTATTTCGATTTTATCATTGTTGTGTATTCCATAGGTATGTTTGGATTGTATTTGGGCTTTATTTCTAGATAGTTGTAGTTTTTATTGATGATTTCATGAACTTTGTTCCTATTTTCCAATCTTAAAGTACCATTACACCTACCACTACACATTGCATTAACCTTGCACTCATCCACCAAAAAGAATTTCTTGAAACCAATAAAATACTTGTCTTTGTACATATTTTAAAATGATGAATCTATACTTGAATTCATGGGAATCCATGATAATATTTCAATTGATTTACCAAAATAAATATTTTGGCAAAGCTGGACAATTGCACCCGCATGCTCAGCACATAAGGAAAAATTAATAATATTTTATTCCCCGCATATGATGTCCCAAAATTAGAGTTTGTTTGTGAACTTATTAACCAGCAAAATTTTTTTGGTACAATGATATATAAAATTAAGCACATAATCAAATAGTACACCTAAACCTATCTAATAAGAATTTATAAATAATATCCATCACTTATCTCATTTCATAATCCCTAGTGAAAAATTATACGAAAGAAGTTTTTATGGTAGTCTACTTAGATACCTTAATTAAAATGAGGTTTATATTGCATTAAATAACATAATTAATTTTATGGTTCATATAATGGTGATAGTATGTTAGCCAGAAAAATCTCTAGATCATGGGTACATGAGTTATAATTTTTGGATGAATGACACCTTTGTAGAAATGTAAATATTCCCCTAGATATTTTCCTAGAATACCCTTATCCTAACTAAGGAAACATATCACCTAGTAAAGTCCCCTTAACCTTATATAGTCCTTATAATTAGATAATATTATCACTAATTAAATCCCCTTTTCCATATCACACAAATAAATAATTTGTTATTATTTACACCCATTTCCCACCTCAAACATGGATAACATAATTAAATATTATTATTTACTAATAGATATATTCTCTCCACCAATTCCAACAATAAAGGAAACCTTACAACACTTTTCATGATTATTATCCTCTTAGTAACTCTAAATGGTAATTTTCCATGATTACTTAATTGGTCTTCTCCACCTATCTATGTTGACTCCACAACTATTTCAATCAACTTCTAGTCTTAAATCAAGTCCAGGCCCCTCATCTAATTTTTTAGAAAACATATGAATACCCATTCACTCATCATTTTAAAATAAAATATATCAATTCCTTTATATAAGTTTACATTGTTAAATTTCATTATCAAATGACAAAGTATTATGCCACTGAGTTGCATCCATATTCTTCAATGAGCAAGTCACTACAACACACTCAATATTGAGGTTTAAATGAAGTTACTAGTTAGGAATTGTTCTTTATTAAGTTGGTTCTATTTTTAATTTTGTATGTTTGAACCCTTATCTTATAGTTGATAAGACTCATTAATAAGTGGGATGGATTCAATATCTTACTTTTAATTGATTATTTTACTTAAAATTTAAACTACAATTATTTTTCTTACACTCCAATAATATCTAAATATATCAACAATAAAAAAAAATACTTTTTTTTTTTGCCATTCCGAAAATATATACAAGAAGCTACAACTTTTTTCTATATATATGCAATATATTTAAAATTTTTAAATTTCAAACATTAAACTTTTATTCTAAGGCATTATGACTTTCGATATACCTTCCTTCTTAATAAAAAAGAGAGACGATTCTCTTGGCTTGATTCCTTTTGTGGACATGCCTTATTTTGAAATATATCCTTAGAAAGTCTTATTTGCTCTACATTAACAATGTTTGAAATCCATCAACTTTTTTCCTTTTGATAAATGTTTATATGGAATTATTTCATTGTCTCCATTCGGTACGCTTTTCAAGCTATGTGGATGAAACAGAGACCCACCTGTCTTCTTGTTCCTCTCAATTATTTTAAAGCAATGAGGCAACGCCTTTTTCTTTATTAAGAATGAGAATTATTAACAAGATGTATTTCTTTTTCTTTCTATTTTAATACGACCAAGGGGCGCTTTACTACATGTACAGCAAGAAGTGGCAAGCGAACGCTATCTATCGACTACTTTTAGTTTGTAATTGATTTTCCTCATTACTCCAGAAATGTTGTGGCCTTATTCAGAGGATTTTGTAGTGGAGATAGTTAACAAAGCAAAAAAGGCAGAGGAAGCGAGGGATCGGAAAGAGGCATGCATTCTTACAGTACCGATAGCCATTATGGGCGAAAGCGCCAATTTCTACAATCCCACTATGGTATCAATTGGCCCTTATCATAATTTCTCTTCCTTGTATCATGACCAGAGGGCAGAGGAGTCACTCACAGAGAAAGAAAAGGAGCGGCGGAAGCAGCTTCAGGGAATGGAATCTGACAAGTTGTTAGCTACGAGAAGATTTTGGAAGCTTTCCGATGAACGCCTGCACAGGGTAAAGCTTCAGGCTATTACAGAGGTATGTGATCGGAAGAACGTGACTGATAAATATGACAAAGATTTATCTACTATCCCAAAAAAGAAATTTGCTCAGATGTGCTTTGTAGACGTGGCGTTCCTGCTGGAGTTTCTCAACACCTTCATGATGGGTTTCAATCGACAAGAGGACAGTAGCGGCGGCACCGTCATCGTTCCCCCAACTTACAGTGGATGGGATGATGCCTCTGCTCAGGTAAGTTCCAGAAATCCTATTTTCTATGAACGCAGTAACAATCCGGTGCTGTTCGCCATTTTAATTGATGTGATGAAACTGGAGAACCAACTGCCAATGGTGGTTCTTGAAAAAGCAATGGAGGTAACACAAACAAAGACCCTGTTGGAGGATTTGCTCCGCCATCTGTGCTGCCATATATCCCCCATTAAGTCCCAATCTCCATGGCCTTGTAATAGCACTCTCAATTTGATCGGATGCAAACACCTCTTGGATTGCTTACGACTTACGCTTGTCTCTAAAGATTCATGGTTTTCTTACAAGAAGCATTTCAAGATGCAGTCTTCCACTTCTGGCTCCTCTGCTTTTGATTGTGATTTCAGATCCCCTGTCCTAAAGTTTCTATATTGTCTTTTCAGGCCTTGTATCAGAAAAAAGGAAATTCCTGAGTTAAGAGATGAAAGGTATCTTCCGTACGGTGCAGAAAAACTTAAGAAAGCAGGAGTGGTGTTCAAAGTAATGGATAAAGGGGGGATCCATGATATCACTTTTGATAAGCAGACTGGCCGGCTATTTCTTCCAGAGATTGATGTTGGGGTATGGACGGAAGCAATTTTCAGAAATTTATTGGCATATGAGGCATGCTATAAAAGTGGAAGCAGTGAAATTTTGGAGATGAGTAGCGACGAAGATCAAAAGGTTGTCACTCGATTCGTTCTGTTCATGTCCCAGTTGGTGGAAACAGAAGAAGATGCAGACGTTCTGAGAGAGGAGAAAATCCTTCAGAACAATCTGGGAGACAGTAAAGAGGTGGCCAAAATGTGGAACGATATGAACAGTTCTAGATGGATACCGAAATGTAACCATTTTGACGAGATCACTAGGGAGCTGAATGGGTACATCGGCCAACAATGGGTGGTCTGGTTCGCTGAAATGTGGGAGCAATACTTCTCAAAACCATGGCTCGTCTTGGCCGTCATTATAGCAGTTATTGTTTTTGCAGAAACCTTCGTAAGTCTCTGGTCCACACTGAAGAGCGACGGTTAATCGTGTATTTACACAAATCATGGAGTGTGCCTGTGTTGATATTGGTAAGTTCGTAGATGCTGTTAGCTATGTAGGCGATGATCCAGAACAAGGAAAATCTACAAGGACTGATTTGATTGTTTTCTTTCTTGATTTGATTAACGCTTCCTGTTTTTATTGTATGTTTGGTTTGACATAAAGTTTTAAAAGTGTTTCATGTGATTGGTTTTGATGGAGTTTCCTTGTACTTTTTCTTTTAATATCTCTTTACAAATGTCATTTTAAAATTATATATTTTCTTTTATTAGTACTATAGTGTTATCTTGTACAGTTATTCGTGTAGCTTTTTAATGAACAATGTTTATATTACCATTAAAAAAGTGTGAATGGTTTGCAACAAATATCTATCTAATTTTGACTGTCATAATAATTCAATGGTTGTGTTAAATTTGTTTTTTTAATTTATACAATGTATTATTTGTTTATGTTATTAAATAGTCAATATATTAACTACAAAATAGATTTTGTAAATTCTTTTTCATAAATGTGATAGATTGTAAAGGGATTTTGTATATTAATCTTTATCATATAACTTATATTTTCATAATATTATAGTCTACAACTCAAAAAATCTATATAAAAAATATTTTCTAACATTTACATTGTCTAAGTTGTGTAAAATTAAGATATTGTGTATCAAGTATTTCTTAAATATTATTGACCTATCTAGCTTGGCATATAAATATAGGTTTGTGTTAGTTATCATTCACTTTTTCACAAAAGAGTTTTTACTTTTGTAGGTTTTGTTCTAATCACCAATTTTATTCTTTAGTTATAAAAAATATATTTTATATCTAGGTATATTATATGATATATTTAACCATCAATCTAAATTTTGTGGTGTGGTAATATTCTCTTTTTTAGCATATTATTAGTTAATGTTGTAATCCCATTGACGTGAGAAAAACAAGCATTCATCCACTTAATCATATTAAAATTCTCTTAAAAAATACCATAAACTATTTTACTTTTTATATGACTTAATTAAACAAAGATTATGAGTGTCAAGGAATATAAAATGTAACTCATATAACATATTTAATCATTTACTTCAGTTTAACATATATTCATTAAATTATTTCATCTTGAAGTTGTCATTGAAAAGATTATAAGAATAATTCCTTTTAAACAAAGCTTGGATCAATATTTCTTTATATAACTGCATACAACAAGTATCATTGAAATGTCATATTATACAAATTCTAAAATACATCAATAGTCTACAAGTCATGTGAAGTTTCAAATAACATCTTTGAGTAATCAAGTATTCAAAATAGCATGTTTGAGTAATCAAGTATTCAAAATAGCATGTTTGAGTAATCAAGTATTCAACATACATCAACTGCAAGAGGGAGACCATCACCTATGTGCTTTTCCTCCAATGACAGACTAGAAGTCACATGCACAGCTTCCATTACAAAAGTGGCCATACCATTCACGAAGGTAGTAGACTAATGGAATTATAAGTGGATCATGTCCTATGAGAACTAATGTTGAAAACAGTTATAAACAATCTATCATAAGACTCTATTTTTCCTTTAGCTAATTATGACACAATGAGTTGAATTACAAATAAGAAGACACTATGAACTAACAATACAATCAATAATTTTACATTAATTTAATTTTTTTATATATAATAAGTTACACATTCCAGAAAGAATATTCATGTTATATGTTCACACACATTTATATCAAATTGATTTCATTTCACAATCAAAAATATATAATACTCAGAATATATTAACATTAAATTTCTATATTATAGAAAATCTTGTCTAGCTGCAATATGGTTGATTAGTATTAGAAGAACATACTAATTAATTAGTGATAAAAGAATTTAAGCACGATTAAAAATAGTTGAACCTTTGACGTAAGAAGTGCATATATATACTGTCACGGGGCTAGACCAGTGTGAGGATCAAAGCACACTTTCTTTCTTATCAGGAGGTCGAACTCTGTGCTGCATTGACAAACTCTACTCACAGTCCTTGCGGACGATCCTTTTCGGTTCTCTGACTACACCATCCCAATCTTGCAAACCCACTTAAGCATTCGACTTCTGCACATGCCTTACAGAATCTACACTTGCGAGCTCCATTGCGAGCTCTCTTTCCTTTTTGGGCCCGTTGCACTTCTCTTCGTCCACTCTGTTGACGTATACTGCTCCTCTGCACAAAATTAATGGTTACCCCAAGCTTCTCGTTCTTATGTCCCCCATAAGGCGCAAACTACTCAACTCAACCCCTGTGTCCATTCTGAAATCTATATTCATCTATGCCCCTTGAGTATGCTCAGTTAGCCTTTACGACACTGGCATCCCAGATGGGTGTACTCGGCTCTTCATACTCCGTTTGGCTTCCACTACAACTTTTGGGAGGCAGCTTTTCTTCTAAGTCGCCATCCATGTCCCTGACTTGCATAGCGCCCAGGACTACACAAATCACCTACTCCGAGCCCCACTTCAGTATCCCGGGATCCATGTCTCCTGCCCAACCTCATTGCTCCACTTTTGACCTTGACATTATTTTCGAAACTCGACCTCCGTTTCGCCTTTAACATCTGCTCATTTCTCATAGCCACGTCTATGTCCCATGCGACTCGGTCGCACTCAACACTCGTCTTGAGAATTGTCTCGTCCATCTCGGCTCGGCCTTGCACTCCGCAGTGATTTTTTTCTACGGATCGCCCCAGGATGTCGACCTAGATAGATCGCTCGAGCAAGTCATTCCAAATGGCTCACTTTGGTTGCGAATACTCTCTGACTCGCCTAGCTGGCCATGCATATTACCTCACCTCACACCTGTACAATTATTAAATAAAATCTTGTCTCAACTAAGGTAAGTCTTCATACAACTAAATTTATTTACCACGATAATTATTATATGTTATTCAAAGATTTCGCAACCACAAAATGTATAGTGTTTCTAGTCTTCACGTGAAAAAATAACTCAAGCTATTCTTATAGAATTCCTGCACTATTATTTCTTTGCTACTCCACGAACTAGTCATATGCAAGTTTTTTTCTTCTATCTTTACTATAAGCTTTGTTTTAATACGAGATACATATATGTATATTTGTAAATGTATATGGATATATATACATCTACGAATATTTATATACACATATAAAAATTTATGTATGTATATATAAAAATAAAGACAAAACTAACTATTTTACAAATACTATTTTAATAGTAAAAATATTATCTTTTTTACTAATGAATTTTACATGCATGTTGTTTACATGCTATTGATGGTGTTGTTCCTCCAGTGGCTTCTTCTGTGTTGGCTAAGATTTGGTTGCTCCGCATGATGTGTGTGCTGCATTCCCTAAGTCATATGTTGCCCTCTTGTTGAACAATGCTGGTTTAACTTCAATTCCTACTGTTTCGGCCCCGGTCTTGAATGCTTCACTTGAACCATCTTTTGCTCCACTTGTTTGTTACTCTGAAGGGGATTCTTCCCCCTTTGTTCCAACTAATCTTATTTTAGATTCATCTTGGATGGTTGTACAACAAAAGAAGAATTCCAAGAAGGCCAATATTTTATGTAACAAGCCCTTGGTGGCTTTGGTTCCTAGCTCAGGGGATTGAGCTTTTTCTCCTTGTTGCTGGGTTGTTTCCTACTAGTAGCTCCTTACTATTGGTTTGTTTGTTTATGCTATTCTAGCCATGTTATTTTTTACTAGAGATTGTGTTTGGCTAGTCTGTTTTGTCAGGTGATTCAGCAGAATTTTTTTTTTGTTTGGGAACAATGCCCTTCCCTGCCTATCTTATCAAAAATAATCTAAGTCGTTAGTTTTTGTTTTAGTCTTTTAATGATTTTTATTTTGAATTCATATATAGATTCATATTTATAGCTAGAAATAGGTATTATTCATATATAGGTATATGCATATATACATATGTATATGTGTATATATGCATATAGATATACAACATTGTAACTAAAAATTTATATCTAGATGTGAAAATAAATATTTGTAGTTTAAGCCTAATCTAGGTTGGGCAAATGGGGGTGGGGTCATTCGTGACCACAAGGGTAATTTAATTTTGGCTTATGTAATGAACCTGGGGGTCCAATCATCCAATTTTTTTGAGGTGGAAGTGGTCTTTCACGACATTTGGATTGCCACACAAGCTAGACTTTCCAATTTGATTATTGAGGGGGATTCCAAAATCATGATGTTGAGAGGTAATGCTAATCCTTGTTGGAGTCTCTCAGACCCCATGTCAATGGCTCAAAATCCAATGATTGCCCTCAAAAATAGTAGAACTATTTACATGTTTAGAAATGACAATAATGTTGCTGATGGGCTTGTTAACATTGGCACATTTGCACCAAATTTAGTAATAGGGGAAAATATTTTGTAAATCCCTAGGCATGTGTGCAAAACCATGATGCTAAAATACTACCAAATTAAGACCGATTTGGATCTGTTGTCAGCACTCTTGGAGATTTTCCACGAGTTTCACTTATGGAAAATTAATCCCTTTTCTTTTTCATAAACTCCTTAACATGTGGCTTTGGTATTCATATTGGCAATTCTACAAATTGTATTTCCTATCTCTGTATTTTTCAAATTCTACTATGGGAGGTGAGTTAGTGTAGAAGGAACCTATTAGCTATGAAATGTGGAAACAATACAACGAGGTTTGGCCTCTTATGTGGAAGGAATGTTGGGGCATGACCCTAAGATCTTTGTGGCATTCACTACCTCCTAGGTAGATGGTACCTTGACTATTGATGGGTATTCCTTCACAGTAGCAATTGAGCTTATTGTGGAAGTGATGAGGCTGTTGTTGGAGGGTGTTTGCATCCCCCGTAAACCCAAGGCTAGCTATCAGAAAGATATAGAACATTTTTTGAAAGAAGGTGAAAAAGTGAACAAACTCCATAATGGTTTCAACCATGCAAATCTTCTTGGCATTTGGAGTAAGGTGGCTAAAATCCTCATGAGGTATGTTATCCTCAAAGACTAGTTCCATTACTTTCATGCTCACTTTTTTCCTATGCTTAACCACCTTCGATATAATATAAAATGAACTTTCCATTTTGGATTTTGTCCTCTCTTGAACAAACTATTAAAAATGTCCAGGGTAAAAGTAGAAATTTACCCATTCACTAAGGCATCATATTCCATATTTTATAGTATCAGGCCATTGTATTACCCTCCCTTACCAATGCCAAAAAGAATACCTTGGATATTCATGACACCATGGCAAACCCCAATCTATCCATTACTATGGATGAAACCCCTCCTATTGCTCACTATTTCACTCAGGCCCACGACAAAACCCCTAGTAATGAGGAAACCCCTCTGAATCCCATAAAAGTTGCTCCACTGACTCAGCCCATGCTTATTTCTACTTCTAGGTCTAGTGAGTTGGACAACTCAGATGATGAGTCATGGAATCTGACCCTCAATAATTCCCCCATGCACTCCTTTACTCATGTAAAGGTGTCTGATGTCCCCAACACCCCCTATTATTATCCCTAGCCATCAAAATTCCCCCAAATTTTGCATCAATTTGGAGGGGACCAGTGCTCAACCCCAAGCTACTTTTAACACTCAGGTTCCTAGAAACTCCCTTTGTACAAAATTTAATGAAATTTTTGAGACAGTTAATTTCCAAAATGATATCCTTAAATGGTTCCTGGGTTAAGTGGTTATTGTTAAAGAGAGAGTTAAGATTTTGGAGAATAAGATGTTGTTGCAATAGGTTTCTTGGTTCGAGGAGGTGGAGGAAAAATTCCATTGGGAAATGATAACCTCTTTCACTAAGTCATTTCAGCACTAGACTAGATGGGATAAGGAGCTGAAAGAGTTGTATGATATTATTGACATGGAGGAAGAAAAAAAGAACTTATAGAAGGAGATTGAAGTCACACATAGGAACTAGGAAAAAACCACTCAATGCCCCTAGGTCATAACAGATTATAGTAAGCCTACCATGAAGAACATTGAAATCACTATTCATCTCTACCAGCAAGAAATTTGAAAGGGCTAGGGAGAATAGGTGACTGAGGAAGTGTGTGATGATGGTCACAAGTGAAATTTGAGAGGGAAGGCAGTGGATAGCTTGGCTTTGTATGCTATGGTGGATACTTAGAATATGCAAAAAGGTCCTCTATCTTTTGAGGAGAAGCTCCACTCCTTTGCTGATGTGTGGAGCATGATTAGTGGTCTCAAGTTTATGGGAGACCTGTACATGTTCTGTGGTCTTGGGTTAGTCTTTTTTGGTGTTGTCTCTATCCCTATTTATTGGTCAAACTGTTTAAGTTTAATTTTTTGTTATTTTAATTTAGTTTGTTGGGTGTTTCACTTCTTGTGAGCCCCTCATTTGCCTTAATGGATATTTTTTAATGGGATCAGATACTATCCCTTTCAGTTTTAATCTAATTAAAACAATTTTTAGCTTAAGGAAATCTATTAAAGATACAATTATGTTTATAATATATACCACATTGTATCCTCAAATATCAATAATGATAATTTACTGTTTAATGAATTAGTATGGATAACACTCTATAATTCTTTCAAAATCCTATTAATAGTCTAGGATCAACCTCATATATAGTCCACCATTAAACCTAATATAATCTAGACCTGTGTTCTTTGATAAGTTTTGACCTAAATGTGGTTGAGATCAACACTCATTATTATTTCCATACAAAAGTAAACCAATATATGGTCGAACAAAAAGTAAATGGTGTACTCATACTATTTGTAAAACCTGAAACAAACCTTCATGGAGATGATGAGTGATATGAGAATATATTTATAAGGTCAAATAATGTATATTTATTGGGCTGAAAGTGATGTTTTGAACAAAATAGCCAAATAAAAATAAGATTAATACAACCCAAATATTTTATATATCAAAATTTTCTTCAATATCATTTATGCACAAACCAAGGTGGTCTCTTTCACATAATGGAAGTTTTAACCACATGAAAATCATACAAATTCACAAATCTTGTAGGCCAAACATAGACCTCCTATATTTGTTTTTAAGCATAGCATCAATAAGAGAACATTCCAAAAACCTTACACAAAGTATGGTCCCAAATTGAACTAAAATAATTGAATGTAATATACTACGATAAAATAATTTAAATTTCATAATTATAAATTGAAATAAATTGAAAAAAATGAATTAGTAAAATAATACCATCTTGTAAAATTATTAGAAATACATACCTAAGTATGATATCTAAGTCTTCTATAGAGTTGAAAAACTCTCACTACTTCTTGATTTTTCCTCCTTCCTTCTCTATTCTCTCCCCTCCTCTCATAGCAACTTCCCTATTGTTCTAGGTAGTGAGAACCATGTATTTTAGTGACTACAAACTTAAAAAATTTCATTATCATTTACTTCCCACTCTATTCATATCCATAAACAAATTGATGTGGTTTTCTATTATTTCTAGAACAATAGAGTTTATCTCCCTATTTAGTTCAAAGTATGTTCTCATTTAGTGCATTTGAATGCATATCATTCTCTATCAAGTGGAGATAAAAATACTCGATTAGTTTTAAAAATATTTATCATTTAACTAAAACTATAATACTATAAAATCATGTGTACATGTCTATATATATTATATTTTAATATTTTAAGATCATTATATATGTATGTGTGTTTTCTATTATATATAGAGAGAGGCATATATTATATATATTTATGAAAATATATAAGAAAAAATGCATGAAACCTACAATAATAATATTTTCAATAATTGACAGTATCAATAAGAAGGCATGTTAAGTAGGAAGTTGATATGGAACTACCAAAGTATCATGAAAATATATGAGATCATAATCAACTAGAAAACATAATGAAAAATATGTTAGGATGTAAGATACCACCTTTCTTATAAATCAAGTTAAATAACCAAATGAATATATGCAATAAGGTAAAATAATGTGCATATGTGTGGTTTTTATTAGATTCATAATGTACTTAGTCATTCTCCCTTATCTACTTTCCTCTCTAGTGATACTCTCCCTCCTCATCTAGAGTGGTAAATTTGTTTTCCGAACCCCCCTCATTTATCTTGCAAGGTAGTTAGTCCATTAACCATAACATCCATATAGTAATAAAAACATCCACTATTAAGAAGATAAGAAATTCAAATATATTTCTTTCAATTATTATCTAACATTCTCTTTCCTCATATGACGGAAAAAACTATATACATATAGTTATCTTCAAATTTCCAATTTCAATAAAATATTTCATGATATATAGAAAGTATTTAAATTTTTAATTAGTTGAGATATTAGAATTAACTAGTCTAGGAATGGGGTGTTAGATATCCACCCCTTAAATTTCCTTATCCTCAACGATTTAGTTCAAGCTAGTTTTAAGAAAAGAATAATTTTCCTATAAATTATCTTAGTTAAATAGATGACAAAATTAATAGTGAAACTCTTTGTAATCAAGATCTCAGGTGACTTGTGCTATGAATATTGGTCCTACTTGACCTCACACTAAGTGACTTATTAGTTACAAAAGTGTATTTTTGAATCTTAAGCACTCTAAGAGGCTCAATCATGACCACCCCTTAATGAAGAATCTAAATAGAATTTAGATAAAAAAAACATTATTAAAACTAGATACATAATGTTTTAGATAGGATACATGAAAGACATCATATATACAAGAAACAAGAGGAGGTAGAGCTAGTTTATAAGAAAATAGATTGATTAATTCTAGGATCTAAAATGGATTCACATTTCTAGCTACTAGTTTGGATGATTTTTCAAACATAACTGAGCTCTCCTAATGTTAATTTTAATAAAACTTATGTTTTGATAAAATACTTTCATGGAGTATGCTTTGGATTAGCTTAACTTGTTTTCTCTCATTTGATTTTGTTAACCTCTTCTAGATTAGTTTTACTTGATCCTCCATTTGCATCAACATTTTTATCCCAAGGCTAATCACATCTTGTATTTTATCGTAACTTATATGATTTTGGAACTTACTTCCATACAATGCCTTAAAAGGATAAATTTTAATAACAAAATGGTATGATCTATTGTAAGAAAAATAAACTAGTGGAAGGTACTCCTCCAACTTATATTGGTGTTTCACTCTTTTAGTTTGACCATCTAGTTTTAGATGATAAGCTAAACTTATTTCCATCTGAGTTCCCAACTTTGATATTAAAGGTTTTCCAAAAACTTAAAGTCATTTAAACATCTCTATCTAAGATAATTTTCTCAAAAAATCCATCCAATTTAAAGGTTTCCTACACAAATATTTTGGCTAAGATAGGTGCTCAATAGGTTAGGTTTCCTTGAAGAGAAAGAGATACTTTTGTAATTTTATCTACAACTACAAGAATTATGTCATGATGATTTCTTGACATAATCAAACCCTAAAAATATCCACACTAATAACTTGTCAATTTCATACAAGAATATCATGAGGGTACAAAAATCTTGTTGGGTGTTGATACTCAACCTTGATTTGTTGACAATCTAAGTATTTGGATACAAAAATTGCATCATGCTTCATACCTTTCCAAAATGAAGTGGTTTCAAATCTACTAATTTTTTTTACTCTTGATAGACCTAAATAAGGTGCAGAATATAGTTATTATAATATAATATTTATTAATTCACCTTGTTCTAGGACATACATCCTATCTCCATACCTCACTATTCCATCTTATTCAAATGGAGACCATTCATATCTGACATCATGATGGTATTCTAACATTACACATTTTGACTTGTTCATAAATTTATCCCTAGAGATTTTTTCTACATTTTTGTCAAAAAATTATTTGAATTGAAACCATTTTTACAGTTTATCTTCTACAACTCAATTATCCTTCTCTTTTATATAACTTATATCAAAATTATAATCTGGAAATAGTTTTAACTATCATCTTTGATATGTATTGAGGTTTGGTTGAGTGAAAAGTGTCTTTAAGACTCTAATTATCTAAATTAAGCTAAAGATATTTTCCTAGAAAAGTACTGCCTCTATACTTGGAGGGCATGCCTCTATACACATTAGTTTGTATTTAAAACCCTTGTATCAAAATTATTCCAATTCAAATTTCAATTGCATCAACTCTATGGTTTTCATGTACTAACATGCCTTGGATACTAGTTCAAATCCAAGAATTATATCAATTGAAAATAAAATGCTCCCTTAGGTTATATCCATTGCAGTTCATCGAGAAATAAGTCTTGAAACTCATAAAAAAAGGATAGTCTTGTATTGATGGATCTTTAGATTTATTATTTATAATCATTTTAATTTCAAAGAGTTTCTAGAAGTCATATATGAATGGATAATTTTGGGATGATTATTCTTTAAATTCCTCTATTTTTTCCATTTTGACTACAAATAATTGGTATCCCTTTCTTCTAGCTATTATAAACTACATTGCTAACACTTTCCTAATTTTTACTTCATGCTAGTTCCTTTAATAGAGATGCAATCTCCTAAGTCATATAAGAATCCAACTATCTTATCAAAATAATCTTCTATAACTCCATGATGCTACAACCATTAGATTATCTGGGTGAAATCATATGCTACTTATAGGGTTACATACAAGTTCAATTCTATTGAAAAGGATGGTAATCTCACCTTAGCTTCAAATATGTATTTCTTTACTTGATATCTTAACTAATTTGTTTACTCAATTAACCAAGGGTTCCCTATATAGGTAAAATGTCTAAGGATTATATTTAGCAGTCTTGGTGTTATAAAAATTTTAGTATCACCTATATCTATAAGAATATTAATGGGTATTCCTTATAAAATACAATAGTTTCAATAAGTGCAAATTGATACTTCAGTTAAAAATTCAAACAACAGAAAATACTTTTGTATGCTTGTCGAAAACTAGGGTTTTGATGCAAGAAACTTTGAATCACCTTCAACTAGATCTTCAACTCACTCTTGTTCTTCCCAGTTATGTAAATGTGCTTTAGCTCAAATTAGTTTCTTTCGTTGTTACTTACAAAATTTTCCCTAATTCACATTTAATGCATTGCAACCTTAAAAGCTGGCAGACACTTTATAAAGCATGTTGTAGACCTAAAAAGGTTCCAAAATTTTCTAAATCTACCTATTTCCTATTGGAGACATTTTCAATAGCTTAAGAATGATGACTTACATCAGATATCCATATGTCACTACTTGACACCTAATATATCGAGGGATTTTTAGATTTCTCTAAAACTACTCCCCCTAAAACCATTATAGGGTTCAATTTTTAGAAGAGGTATCTACACCAGATGCAAATACATATGTATTTGAATCATCCTTTTCTTCATGCTCTTCCTTTTTCCTCCAAATATTTTCCATTTCTTTTTTCACCTTGGTAGAATCCACTTTTTTCATAGATTTTTTCTTTTGTGTTGGATTAGGTTTCTTCCAAAGTTTGCTTCTACAAATTTTTGAGATTTGTCTTGGTTTATTGCAAGTGTAGCACACAACATATTTTTTATCAAAATAATTTTCATTTATCCTTAATCTCCACTGATTAGCCTTATGTCTGAAGATATTGCATGTGTAGCAGTAGTCTTGAAAAGAATAAATTCTTCTACTAGCATTAAATTTGTTCAACATTATCTAGCCAACTTCTACACTTGGTAGCTCAATGACAAAAATTATTATAGATAAAGCATTGTCCAAAAAAAATCCAATGTTCTAGTTCATTCTACTTCTACATTCTATTTCTCTATGAATGAGTTCATTACATGGGTATGTGCAGGATCATGATGGGCCAAAAAGTGGCAATATGATGGGTTTTTATAGGGTATGTGGCAAACGGCTTTTTTTATCCAAAATTGATGAAACGAAAAGGGTTTTTAAAGGAGATTCTTAGCTTTCCACCAATATAAATTATGCTTTACTTTAAATTTAATAAATAATTATTATTTATTTTCTATTTGAATTACAACTAAATTCCTAATTGATAGGTTGATTGAAAAACATCTATAGCTTTCAAACGGTATCACATTTTTTGAATCCGAAACATGGATCACATTCTATGCTTCACCTACTATATGATTAAAAATAAATAAATGAATTTCATGAAGTTTTGACCAAGTTAAGGTGGTTAGACATACAAGTTTTTTTATTTTTTAAAAGTTGTAATAAAAAATTCATAATTAATTATTTACTTTGAAAAAAATTACAAAAAAATATGCATCACATCGGGACATGATTACTCTACTTATATCTAAAATATTATAAAAAAAATATTATCATTTTATTGTGGTTAGGGTGGTCAGACAGACACCTACTTCTTATTTTTTCCCTAAAATTTAAGTAGTACTACATTGAAATTTCAAATTTTCACCAAATAGATTTAAAAACCTAGTAGTTTAGAAACTACATTCAATTTTCTACAAATTCTACTTTTACATATTTTTGAAATAATATAGATAACTTATTCAATTTTTTACATCAAGTTTCCTAACTCTAATTTTTCTGAATTTTTTGCCACGTAAGGGTCTATTTTTTCCATGATGATCCTGAACATACCCACATGAGAAACAAAAATTATTAAAATATGGGTAGCTTTGAGCATTAGGTTGTTGAATAGGAATCCTTCTGGTATTGCTCCTTTGGTTCTTGATCTGTTGAATTTTTCCTTGAGTCTTCCTCTAATTGT
Source organism: Sequoia sempervirens (assembly GCA_007258455.2). Taxonomy (NCBI): domain Eukaryota; kingdom Viridiplantae; phylum Streptophyta; class Pinopsida; order Cupressales; family Cupressaceae; genus Sequoia; species Sequoia sempervirens. The sequence continues at coordinate 244,890,343 of VDFB02000015.1, forward strand.
TCACTTTGTTGGGAATCAGTTTTTCCTTTGAGCTTTGTCCTTCTTCAATTCCTAGACCACTTTTATCCTTAGAAGGTTTTTGATATGCAATCAACTCATCTAGCCTTGTAGAATATGTTTTGAATTTTTCTTCATGAGATTTTTCTTTTTCTAGATCAGATCTTAGAGTTACCACTTCTTGTTCAAGCTCTAAGCATTCCTCAATTTTATTCTAAACCTCAACTTTAAGACATTTCTCAATTAATTTTTTTTCTTCCACTTGCACCTTCAGTTTGGTAATGTCTTCATTAGCCTTTTTCACCTAATCATTGACTTATTTATGCCTTTCCTTAAAATTTTTGATTTATTCTCTTAATTTTATGATGTATTCATTTGCTTCTTTTAGGTTTCCTTTCAAAGTTTCTTTCTCATCTTCACTTTTTTCCAATTATTCAAGGGTAGCATGAAGTTCCTCAGATGCAAAGATTTCTTCTAGAGGAATAGGATAGATTTTGTTAGCCATGTATTAAAATTTTGGGGCCTTCCTCAATTGTAAGACTTGTTCAAAGGAACCAAGCTCATATACCAATTGTTGAATACATAGAATACTGAGAGGGGGGGTGAATAAATATTTGGCTAACACAATTAATTTCTAACCATAGAATTATCAACACACATCTAGCTACAATTGTAAACCAAAACATAAAAGGAATCATAGCATCTCATAACACATTGACACTAGAATTTTTATGTGGAGAACCCAAAATGGGAAAAAACCATGATGAGGATTAATTCAAAATATATTATATCCAATTACAAGAAAATACAGTGCTCATTGCTAGGACAGACTATCCTTGAAAGGCTCATAGCATAAAGTGAATACAAAATGGATTACCACCAAGATACAAAGAGTATGGCTCACTACGAAATGATGAACTGTATAAATACACCTTCAAAGTGTTGAAATCAATTTTGGTTAAGATCTGGAAAACCAGAAATCTTGCTCAAGTTATAGGTATACAATCAACTATCAATACCTTCAGACCACAACACTTGTCACATAGCTTGCATCATTGGTCAACATAATTTCTCATCCCTTTTTTGTTCATTCGTACTCTCATTCATCAATATGTTCCACATGTATATACATATATATAGCTACATGTTTATACATAAATTAGGTTGGCTTAATTAGATGTGAACAGACATAATTTAAAATGACTTGTTAGCCCAAATCAAAAATCCTTTTCGGTGCATAAAATAAAACATATCAAACAAAAATTAGGTCAGCCCAGACCTAGTAAGGAACACTTTAAACATTCATAAGATAAACAGTTCTTAACCCTGTTGGAAAAAATAATTCCAAACTTCTATCATCTAGATATCTTAGTTGGACAAACCAAAATAACTGAAAGCTCATTTATACTTGTAAGTGACAGTCCTAAGTAACATATCAAAAACTTAGAATTAGCTTTTATTGAGAGAATTTTCATTTTAAAATATCGAATTAGTATAGATACTTAGTTTACTTAGCCAATTACTAACCAATGTTGGCATCAATGAAAACAAACCTGAAGGTCACCTTATTCATTCTTCCAACACATTAGAATTTAGTCATGTCACTAACACAATACCACATCAGCATAAATCACTTCAAAGTCCCTTTGAAAGAATGACAAAGTACCATAGTATGAATATTTTTGGAGTAAGATTATTCCTTCATGGAGAGCCATCTTTTCATCTCTTTGATGATCCTACAAAAGTCTCAACAAGGATACCTTGGCATATCAAAAGACAATATCTTGGGTCTCTTTGATAAACCAAAAAATGAGCTACTAAGTGATATAAAAATTTTGATTACTTTGGAATAACTTTTGGAAAAGATATACCTTATTAATCAGGAAACTAAAAAACATCTCTCATACATAATTCATCAATGCATTGGAGTGAAGATAGAATATTGAATGGAAAAAATCCTAATTAGCACATTTAATGAATCAAAAAAATCATATAATATTGAGATGAGCGACTTATAAGTCCCCTTGATATTTCAAGAACAATAAATTTCATCGAATAGAAAAATATGCATTGACAAGATAGAGAACTTATCTCTTCATTAAGGCGGTGATAGCTTTCACATAAAGTAACAAATGATGTTCAAAAAGACTTTGGATTATCGAAGTAAAGTGGTCCGTAGTCACCTCTATAAGAGTAAGAGGAATATCACTCAAGGGAATATCAGAGAAGTAGATTTATATCTATAAGACTCTAATACTGGTCTCTTCGACAAGCCTAAATGAGCATGTGAACAATAAATTCAAGAACATCATCAAAGAAAATAATATACATTAGATAGAAAAGAAATATATTCTCAAGTACAGGTTGCATAGATGAGATAAAGTAAAATATTGAAGTTGAAACAAAAGTTCAAATACACATGAAGTATCGGATAAAACAAAAAATATCAAGATAACTAAGTTGTAAGTCTCTTCGATGCCACACAAGTAACAAATCCCATCTAAGCAAAATCTCCACATCAATGGAATAAAATATTTATCTATTTGATAAAGCAAAAGGAATTAAAGAATGATAAAAGGAGATCAAACAGAGTATGAAACATCCAAAATAGATGATTTATGGTCCCTTTGATACCCTAATAAGGAGAAAGAGCACATTAAGGAGAAAATCCCTAATTGATAAAAATCAAATAGTAATTCCCTTGATAACTTTAAAGCACTGAAGCAAAGGATTTGATTGAAATGAAGAATACACATCAAAGGAACAAGAATATTGTCCACTTGATGAAGCAAGGACAATTTGATAGATAAGTTTTTGGACATAACGAAGTAATAAGGAGACATCAAAGGAATTGTAGACAACTAGGGTCTCAACAGGACATAAATACATTGATATGAAGCCATGCGAGGTCCCTTCAAGAATATGGAAGAATATACTATCAAGGTTGATATCGGGGAAAGAAGGAGGTATTGGTAAGACCAAAAATGTGTCATCCCAATGAAACAAATATGTTGATGAGGAAACAGCATGAAAAGGGGACATTTTGATGGACATGATAGAAGATCAATGGATGGCATTCAAAATAATTAATTTCTCACTCCAATGACATAAAATTTCCATAAATGAACCAATGTCGAGAATATTAGAAATCAATTTTTGAGTGGATTTTTAAATCAATAAGAAACCAAAAAACAAAAAATTGGTAGACTATAATAGAGGACGACACAACTCAAACCAAGGAAAGCATTCTCCAAGTAAGTACACAGAAGCCTGAGATTAAAGTTTTGAAGTATACAAGTTGGTTTAGATTATTGAAGCTTGGAAGTAGGGTTTTTTACTATAAATTTGTATAATGGCATCCACCTCTGAGAACCCTGAAATCAAGAGACAAAAGCTAGATGAAAGAAACTTGAACCAAGATTTAATTGATTAGTGCTTGGCTCTAGACAAAGGTCCAAAAGAAACACACACAATTGAACCCTCAGGCTGAATAGCTAGAAGATAAGAATAAGAACATAGGTAAGTCATGGACTCCTACTAGAGGGTATGATTTATTTATGTATAATTATAGGAAAATGCATAGACACCAATGAGTTTTGAACCAATGGAGGATGAATTTAGGGAAGTTGGCTGTACCCAATGCATTCATAGATGTGGAATTAATCAAATTACTAGCCTATAGATACAACCCCCAAAACTATATGATTGAATTACCAAATGGATCATCTTTCACGCTGGTCACTACAAACCATATCTCCATGGTGTTCTAGCTTGACACTAGTATTGATATGAAACTCTTACTTAGAGACCCCTTAAACAAATATCACAAATTGAGCACTAGTTACAAAAGGTGGAGGATGCCACTACATAGGCCTTGGGAAGAAGGAAATAGGCTCAAAGTGTTTTCAAATGAAGAAAACTATCTATACTTAGTGAATGGGTTTGAATAATATTACCATTATACATACTATTCATTCTATCAAGTGCTTGGCTTAGATGCCCCAATATTTATTGAAATAGCACTGATGGTCATAGTAGTTGATATACAAGGTCAGGATGCTAGGCCCTTGGATTATGCAAAATACTTGGCTAATAAAATTCATAATGATCTGCTTTCCATTAATGGTAAAGATGGAGGGTTCCAAATTAGACACTACTCAGTGTTTATGCATCTCCTTATGTATGAAGGATAAAGCTTCAGAATATGGGATGAATGTTAGAGAATTAGAGACTTGGATGATGATGGAAATATGAGGTCGATTCAAATGTGGATAGCAATTTGGGATAGTAGATGCATGAGATTAAACTATATATACTTTGAAGAATAATTTGTGAAACTCCTATATGAAATGTTTGGTCACCCATGTGAATATAACTTATCACTTGAAGTATAAAGGTTTCTCAAGCCAAAGGAAAAAGATGAAAGGGGCAAGGTGAATCACAACTGGGTGATTGGTATGCTTGCACTGATTGCATAAAAATTAGGTTTTATGGGTATGATGAAGCCCCACTACTTCTACCAAAGACCTATCCAAACAAGGTTGCCCTTTTGGAAATTGTGGGGAAATTTTCGTATGGAGATTTCATGCACCTTAAAAGTAATAACAAGCAATCCTTGATGCCTTGAACATTATGTTTTGGAGACTTTACTATAGTTTCTGAAAGAGGTTATGAGTTAATTGACATGAAGTTGGAGCACTACAATTTTCCAAGAGGAAATGAAAGAAAATTCTGATCCTAAACACTTCATAAACAATGCCAAAACTAGTATGAGATTAGGAGGCTATTCACATATAACCCTTGTGGAAGATGACCTGATAAGAAATATTGATGAACATTAGACCACTAGAAAGAGAAACATGTACAATAGAATCATGACAACTGAGGCATCGAAAGTAAAAAATGATCCTCTATAAAAAGGATCCATTTTAGAAATTGAAAATCCTATAAGGAGATTAGAGGCACTCATTTCACATGAGCAAGAATTAACAAGTAGCATGCCTCCTTATGTATTCATGAAGAAAAGAATTGAGGATATTGAGGAGGTGTAATCCAAAAATTAAATCCCATTGTGCCAAGCTTCTCCCCAACTTACACTTGGTGTATGTTTTTCCATTAATACATCAATTGCAGAACAAGAAGTAGGGAATGATGATGAGGAAATGCAAATAATCAAGCCTATAGTGGGTAACTATGAGCCCTCAATTGAGAGAAGCATAGTTGTAATGGAGTCACATAATGATATCTCAAATGGTATAAGGCATAAGTCTAGTAAAAACTTCATCTTCGATGAACCCTTTGTTAAGACTCTTGAGTTCAAAACATTTATTTATGAATACAAGGGAAAATTGGTCAAAGAGAGAATTAAAAAATTTCTTCCTGAACAAGAATCAAAGAATTTAAAAGAATTAGAGAGGGAGATTCATAAATAAATGGAGGACATTACCCTAGAAAAGGGGAGAGCACTACTAGAAGTAATATGGGTCATGTTGCTTCTTGGATGGGACATGAGTTGGGCTATTGTGTTTGATAGTTTTAGGAGGAGCCAAGAAAAAAAACTTGCAACTAAGCATAGAGGGGGTAGATTGGGTATATACTGGATCAAGCTTTATTATAGACAATGTGACCCTATTACTGTGGGATTTGTACCCACCCAACAAAAATCCTTTGGTCATCTCCTAGTGTAACGAGTAGAGGATACCAATACCATGGAGACTATAGACTTAAATGTCAATGTGGCCAAATTCTCCAAAGCCCAAATAGAAATATTAGTGAAAAGTAACAAGATCGGAGAATGAAAAATTGAGGTAAGAGATTCCTAGCTATAAAGATAAATTTTCATCCTTTACATACTCTCCATGGTTGGAAGGTGATAAATAGGTGATAGAAGCTATGGCTGAGACTAATTACTAGAAGCTCATAGCTTAAAAATTTCAAAAGAAAGGTGATAAATTAGAAATCGAAATGAAGGCCATCAAGTATAAAATAGTTTAAGAGATGAGAAACAAAAGATTTGAGAAGATCATGGGGGAAGCTAATAAAGTTTGGGAAATCCAAAACAAAACACAGATTGCCTATCAAGAACACAAAAGGCTATGCCTTAGAATGATGGAGAAGAAAGAGGAATTGATTAAAGAAAACATTGATCCAAAAGTGTTTGAGGTTTATGATTAGTTAATGGAAATGCATGAAAATATCGCACCAAATTAACTCAGGAGCTTAGTGATTTTGATCAATCCCTCGATATGCCTATCCCCAATTTCTTTGATGAAGGAAATTTAAAAGAAAAAAAAATTGGAAAGAAGAAATCACCCGGTATTTACCAATAGCCCTTGACAAGGTGAACAATGAAGCAATGGTTATAGAAATCACCCATGTGTAGTTGGGATAAATCTTCACCTTATAATTTTCCATGAAGGACATAATCAACAATGCAAACACATGTGTCAGCTAGAATTATATTGAGAATCCCTCCATAATTAATATGTTTATTACTTGAATTTTATAAGGGTCAAATTCACCTAGCATCAAGTACATTATCATGAAGGGAGGGGTCTTGGGTAAATCTTAAGTGATCATGGACACCTCATGAGGAGTAACGGGTTGCAGTGTACTATGAATGCCAAAAACCTCATTACATCTATAACACAATAAATTTGCAAGCTAAACATTATCTCAAATATCAACATGATGTTAGTTCATAACAAGCAAATAAAGTGTTGTCCTTATGAAATAATTCAACATGTCTAACATTGTAAAAAAAATAGCAAAGTAAACTAATTGAAAACATGAAATACACATTGAATACTTATTCCATAGTGGATTGGTGTTTTTGTGGAAAGAAGCCCTTTCCCAATCCTTGATACACTAAATGATGAAAATGATATGAAGATGTAGGATGATGATCTAGATGAAAATGCTAACTTGAATGAGTTGTGGAGGATTAATACAATATAAAAACTCTTTATCTATAGCCAAGAAGGATAAAAGAATTCCAAACATGGAGGATGTGGGACTAAAGATCCACCAATGACAAGATGCCACTTGTCAACATGTGAGAGGAGGAATGAGCAAATTTTGGTCAATGTGCCCAAGAGGGGGAGATTTGAAATTTGAATTTGATGACAAGATGAGTTAAATGCTAAGTTTGACCTTTGCAAGAGACATGTAAGAGACATGTAAAAGCTCTTAAATTCTTTGTTGGATGTACATGTCAATATGGGGGGAGATTCAAATTTGGAAGAATATTCTCTTTTTATGCCATGTTGATGGAAATTGATGAATTAATAAATCAATTAAATTGATTTATGAGCACAAGTTGCAAAATATAGAGAAAAGAGGATTAGGATTAGCATTAATCATGGATTTGATTAATGAAGATGATGTTAGGTGATTTTGAATTTTGACTTAGATGCTTGGATCTATTTAAATCAAAAGGGAGGAAATTGATGCACTATCCATTTAATTAAATACATTTGATTTAATTAAATGAAGAGACTTTAGGAGATCAATCAAATAAACTAAATTTATTTAATTGATGTGTGGATATGATTTAATTAAATATGTGTGATGTCAATTTCATGTGTCTACATTTTTCCCCTTTTTCAAGCAATGTACTTGCTACATTGGTTCAAAGGATAAACTTTCCATGACCAATTTTTTTTTAAAAAAATGATTTTTTTAGATGCCTTAGTGGAAAGAAGTATACTGGTCCATTGCCCCTTTGAGAGATCGAGCGAAAAGATTCGATTTGATGGTCAATGTCATGACAAAGAGGTTCAAGATGGACCTATGGATGGTTAGGATGATGATGAAAATGAGGTGATTTTAAGATGCTTAGAATAACCAATCTATATTATCCTAAACAACTTAAAATGATGATTCAATGCATGTGAGATTGATGAGATGGATGATGTACTATGCTATGATTATGAGATTTATGTATGCTAATGATTTGTGGATATAGGATAGATGAATTGGTGATGATAATTAACTGATCATGATGTGATGTTAGTGTGGAAAAGAAGAAAGAAGAAATGAGATGATGACAAGAGGATCCAACAAGTCCATGATCTAACGAGACTTTATTAGAGATGATGATGATGATAGATTATGTGGTTATCAAGAATTGGGACTTAAAAAGGGCTACTTACCATATGTTTGATAACACACGTAGGCATGATGCATCAAGGTATAAAGAACCAATGGCATTGCACCTAGTGCGATGGACATTGACTCGACAAATACATAGGAGTATTCTTGTTCACACTTGACATACAAAAACCTTGGTAGGACATACCTAACAAAGCAAGTATTCAACAAGTTATATTACAAGAATTTCCAACAAAAACAACAAACACAAAGATAATGATCGATGGCCCATTCCTTTCTCTCTAAATCTCTTTGATTAGATATCATCGAGAGGTCATTGGAATGAGCACAATAAGATAAATCAAAAAGAAAAGATTAAGAACACAAACAAGTCAACGTTCTTCATACCTCTAGCCAAAGGGATTTGTTTTGATTGGGATGAGAACCAAAACAATTGACAATAGATAATGCCCATTGTAGGAAGGATACATCCTAGGACATGTTAGTGGATGGCGACATGTCATTTTTTTTATCCAAAGTGTTTTGCCAAAAGATAATTCCCATCATAGGAAGGATGCATCTTAGGACGTGGTAGTGGATGGTCTAAAGATGATAGGTTGTTTGAAATACTATTGATATAAGGACAGTTGACATGTTTGCGAATGAGCAAGAGTTTGATTTTGCATTTAAAAGTTTGTTGTTTCGATTTTGATTTTGTGTTTGAAGTTTGCTTTTGCTGATTGTTGTGATTGTTTCTATTTGCATTGCCAAGAGATGAAGGTGACAAACAGTTTATTATGGATGATTGATTATTTAGAGTGAAAGGGATATGAGACAGATGGATTTTTTCAAATATTTCAATGTTTTTGGCATTTTTGGAATGTTTTGAGGTTGTTTTTGGTATTTCAAGTTTTTTATAAATGTTTTGATTTTTTATTTTTCCAATGTTTTTGGGTTTTCTGAGATTTTATGAATGTTTTTGGATTTTGATGTCTTGGTGGATGATCAAAGATTAGCCTTGCCTACATTTAAGCTCAAAGACAATGTAGTTTGGATTCCATGGTTTTGATGTTTTTATTTATTTTTTGAGTGTTTTTGGATTTTGATATGTTTTAGACGTTTTTGAATTTTTTGCATGATTTTGACATTTTGGATATGGATATGTGTGATGATATCAGTGCTCTATTTAGGATTTTGTTGAAAACCAAGCTAGGTTTGATTGATCTGATTGATGAATTGATTGTGATAACATTGTTGACGATACACACCAATGCAAGGATAGTGTTAAGCAACACAAGGATTAGGATGGATATCCCGAGATGATGAGGGATTGATTGGATTTGATCGATCAGAATTTTGAAGTTTGGTTTGGAAAAAAAGATGTTTGAATGACTTGATGTGATGTTGAGCTATAAATTAGATGCAACTGATATTCATTGTTTGGATTGATGTTCGATGAAAGATGAAGATTGATAAGGAATATCTTCTCGTCAAAATGTGCCATGGACTAGTAAGTTGGATTTTGGTTCACAAATGCTTTGACCAATTTGATTTCACGTTTACCAATGTTTAGATCACCATATAAGTTGGAGGATATAGATCAAGATTTATTCTTGAAACAAGACGCAAATATTTTCCCCAGTGTCTAGCAATGTATGGAATGTCATGGGTGGATTCTTGGATAGGTGTATGGATGGATGGATATGGTAAGCATGAAAAGGATGCCAAGGATTATCTTGTGATAAGATACGATGTTCAGATAAAGGATGCTCATTTGGATAATTTTTCATGGCTCAGATAACGTTGGATATGATAGGATCAATGAAAATGACCCGTGTCAAGATGTTTACCATAAGAAAGCATAAAAGTATACACCAAAGTTTGTCAAGATCAAGATAACTCAAAGTATGGATGCAAATATATGAAAATGGATTGGATAAGTGGTTCATGGATTAAAGGATTTATTATGGATAAGATGGATGGAATACTAGATTTATTTAGATGGGATGAGATGTTTTCTCCTAAAGTGGCACACATAGATGCTCGATTCTACAAATGACACATGTTTTCCAGGTTTTCATCATGGTACCCGCCCAAAGCATTGCCCATGCGATTTTCACTAGAGGAATTTTTTTTTCTTTATTGTTTTCAATCCTTTTTCTAATTTTTTTTTTGGATTTTCATATTTTTCAATTTTTTTTAATTTTTCTAAAAGATTTTAAGCTCATACTAAATCACCTTGCAGTGTTGATGTAGATGCTTCTGTCATAATGTGCCATCAATATCCTTCCTGAAGAAGTTGTTTTACCAAGATACGTGCACTTGAATACAACTTTTGAGATTCCTGATCTACTTCATTGATACCGGAGTTGAATTTTTCTTTGTGCACACATCACGATAGAGTGCCTTCTAAATCCTTATGATGAAGGGTCATTGCCAACACATGATGAATATGAGAATTAGATACCATGCATGGAGGAATGGATGGAGTGTGTTTAGGAATAAAATATGGATTGGTTGACAACTTAGAATCTTTGACTCTCCAAACTAGGGAAAATGAGAAATGATGGTTGGATAAAAAAGTGTGCGTGGAATTAGGACCAACTGTTTGATACACTTTGTATGTCACTTGAAAAGCCCGCTTTTTCTTTTGTGGAAATTTTTGATGGATATTTTTCCCTTTTTTATTTTTCCCCATAGTTTCTTTGACTGATAGAGTTTGATAGAGATAATATTTCTTTGTATTTTTTGGTATCCATGTGTATTTGATGTGTCCTTCATGCTTTGTTTCTTTTTCTTTTATAACATTCTTTGTGCTTTGATTCAAATCTTTCCTTTGATGTTGGTCCCGATTCATGAATGGGGTGATGGGTGCATGAAGATTCATGACGCGACTAGTTGTAGTATTGACATTGGTTTCACCATAAGGACTCTTCATGCTCCCTATGTTGACATTTTCCTCAGACATAATTGCCCCCAGTATGGTGGTAGTGGCACCTTTATTCCTTAATTATGCTTGTTTTGAGATGTTTTGTTTAGTAACCATGCTCTAATAAATGACCATTGTAGATGGCGTTGTTTCAATTTTCTACTTTGCTGACTTTGAAATATCTTGTTCTGTCTGATCTGTTTCCTTAAGTGGATAATGCTGGATATCTTTATTCATGATATCCTTAGTCTAAATTTGGTATATATCTAATCCTAATGTTGAAAACTCTGTTTGACTATAGGAATCGATAACCTTTGCTTTTTGTGTAATAATGTTAGGAGTAAAGAAATCATGTTATGAATGAAGATTATCTATGTGTCCATCCAAAGAAAGCATCTCATGGGTAGATGGAGGAGTATGTGCTATGTGGCTATGATCATCATTTGTGACATCTTGTATATATAGGAGAGTTTCCATTAGATCATTATAGTGGCTCGAAGATACAAATTTTTTATCTTGAATGACTTCAGAATTGCTTTTGACATGCTTTGGATCAAGTTCTTGAAATGGGTCAATTTCAAAGGATGGATTGCTTACAAAGGGTTCTTGGACATTGTCATTAGGTATGGGAAGTGGCTCAAAATCATCTTGATCTTTGAGTAGACTTGGATGAAATTTGGAGTTGAGGATTCCTTCAATATCTACAACCATGAGGTCAAATGATGTCAATATGTCTTGGGAAGGACCATTGTTAGACTTTCGTGAGAGATGTTGATCATGTTTCAGAATAAATTCTTGAGATATGTCCTCTAACTCATAAGGTGTTGTAGAGACATTTTCAATATGATCATTGGTCAATGGATCATAGATTATGTCAATGGGATCAAATAATTCTAACACTCCTTGAAATAGATCACTAAAAAGTGGCTCTTGATGTAGGGTGAGTTGATCTTCAAATGGGGTAGAAACATCTTCAATGTGCTCATTAATGGAGAGATTTTGAACATTGTTCTCAAAAATTGTGGCAGAGAGATTATCAATGCCTTCAACCATAGGTGGAAGTGATGTTGACATTTCTTGAATTGGATCGTTGTTCGGTATTGTTGTTGGATTTTGATCATGATTATAAAGTGACTCTTGATATGTGTTAATTTGATCATTGGATGAAGTAGACATAGCTTCAAGGTGCTCAGTGATGGATTGATCTTGACCGTTTTTCTCAACATTTTTGGTGGAAATATTGTCAATGCTATCATTGTCCCCAATAGTGATTATCTTTTGATCAATTAGGTCTTGGATGAGTTTTTTGAGTCAAACACAATCTGATGTTGTCTGTCCCTTTATTTTATGATAATCACAACGGTGTTTCTCATTATACCCTGACAATTTTATGTTTGGTTCTTGGTAGTTCACATAAACAAGGATTTTGATGAGATTTTCTTGTACCAATTGTTGCAAGACTAATTCGATTGGTCTCCCAAGTGGTGTGTATTTCTGCTTATTACCCTGTGAGACTTGTACTTTAAATTGACCTTGTGGCAATTGATTTTGGAGATGTGGTGATTGATCTTCAAGATGCCATTTGTAACACCATAAATCTGCAAGGTAAACTATATCTCAGATATCAACATGATGTTAGTTCATAGCAAGAAAACAAAGTGGTTTCCTTACGAAATGATTCAACATGTCTAACATTGTAAAAAAAATAGCAAAGTAAACTAATTGAAAACATGAAATACGCATTGAATATTTATTCAATAGTGGATTGGTGTTTCTGTGGAAATAAGCCCATTCCCAATCATTGATAAACTAAATGATGAAAATGATATGAAGAAGTAGGATGATGATCTAGATGAAAATGCTAACTTGGATGAGTTGTGGAGGATTAATACAATAGAGAAACTCTCTATTTATAGCCAAGAAGGATAAAAGAATTCCAAACATGGAGGATGTGGGACTAAAGATCTGCCAATGACAAGATTCCACTTGTCAACATGTGAGAGGTTGAGGAATGAGCACATTTTGGTCAATGTGCCAAAGAGGGGGAGATTTGAAATTTGAATTTGATGAAAAGATGAGTTAAATGCTAAGTTTGACCTTTGCAAGAGACATGTAAGAGCTCTTAAATTCTTTGTTGGATGTACATGTCAATTTGGGGGGAGATTCAAATTTGGAAGAATATTCTCTTTTTATGCCATGTTGATGGAAAATGATGAATTAATAAATCAATCAAATTGATTTATGAGCACAAGTTGCAAAATCTAGAGAAAAGAGGATTAGGATTAGCATTAATCGTGGATTTGATTAATTAAGATGATGTTAGGTGATTTTTACTTTTGAGTTAGAGTCTTGGATTTATTTAAATCAAAAGGGAGGAAATTGATGCACTATCCATTTAATTAAATACATTTTATTTAATTAAATGAAGAGACTTTAGGAGATCAATGAAATAAACTAAATTTATTTAATTGATGGGTGAATATGATTTAATTAAATATGTGTGATGCCAATTTCGTGTGTCTACAACATCCTTGGTTAATATTCATGTGTTAAAAAAATTTAGTTATGTTAACAAAATATGAATGAAGAGATACGTCTTTTTGTAAATGCCCTGAAGCTTGTGTGTTTCCCATATATAAGGGAAACTCAGGACAAATTTAAAGATCATAATAATGTAGTAGGATAGGTTATCAGTACCAATATCATTTTCTATAAACATATAAAAAACTTTTTAATATTAACTGAATCATATTTTGAAGTAACATAATGGAAGGGAAAGCTTGAATTTGGTGATCCAATTTCTAGTGTTCAACTATTATGTCAATCCTAATTCATACATGTTATTTGGTTGTCTCCAGAGTGATCTTTCTATGTTATTCAAATTAAGTATACCGGTATATATTTAACTTGTCAAGGTCCATGTTTGCTACACTTGTGTGATTTCCTTGATTGGTTTCTATGATAAGAGAATTAAATTCCTTTTGAGAGATCGTCTTTAATAGGTTCATGCCTAGGATTAAAGTCCTTTTAAACTAATTGTCTTAACTGGTTTCCTTCACATAAGAATTAAAATCCTTTCAAATTTCACAATAACTTAGGGAGATATCAGAAGGGTTTGTAAGAAGAGCCCAAATAACTGACAAACTTGCACGTTTACCTAACATCCAAAAGTGTCAAACTATTAGAGTTAAGGTAAGAAAAGGGATCCACATATCTTACACATCTCAACTCCATTTACCTAATAAGATTATGCACTAGTCATATTCAGTTTAAGCAATACACTATATAAATATTGTTCATACATTTAATTTTAAATAATTTTAAAATAGGATTAGTTGTTAGCCTCGCATCTATTCCACTTCTACATGCCACTGTGAATAGATTTCCCAAGTTATAGATTACACACATATCTTTTAAATCTACTCCATCATTTAGGCACACCCGCCTAGGTCTAATAGAGCCTAAAGTGCAAGGGGTTCTCAAACACATCAATTAACCCTATTCGTTGGCCAAAAGAATTACCATAGAGCTTGGAATCCTCTAAAGGTTTGCAACCCATGTTTTTGAGGCCTAATAAGTCCAAATAAGGCCCCTAAGTGGTAATGAAAGTTCAAAAAAATGGAGTTAGGAAACTTGACATAAAAATTTGAATAGGTTATTAACATAGTTTGAAAAATATGTAACAACATAATTTGTGGAAAACTGAATTTTCTAAGATACTAGTTCCTTTTTTGGAAAAAGTGAATTTATTTGGTGAAAACATGAACTTTCAATGCAACAATACCAAATTTTTAGGAAAAAGAAAAACTAGGTGTATGTATGGCCAACCTAGGTACAAGAAAAAAATAATATATTTTTTTTTAAACTTTCATTGTATGTAGAGGACACATGCCTGAATGTGCCACATTTTCTTTTGTGATTTGTTTGCAAGTAAATAATTAGTTATAATTTTTTTTATTAGAACTTTTTAAAGATATTAAAACTTTTTGTTTGACCACCATAACTTGGTCAATTTTTTTGAAATTTAATTTAATTTAATTTTATCCTATAGTATGGGAAGCATAGAATGTACCACATCCTTCAAATTAAAAAAAAAATGAAATTGTTTATGAATTATAGATATTTTTCAATCAACCTATCAATCATGACTTTAGTCATAATGCATTTAGGAAATCAATAATATTATTTATTAAATTAGAAGTAAGGCATATCCTATATTGTTGGAACACTGGTAAATTTCTCAATAAAACCTTTTTCATTTCATCAAATTCCAATAAAAAATGTTGTCAACCACTTTTTTGTCATATCACCACTTTTTGGACTCCCTTGATCCTGCACTCACTCAATACACAAATGAGTATACTCCAAAGAGAGTGAGTAAATTAAGAAGTAAAACTAGTTTAGAAGGAATTATAATAGTTACATGTGACAATTACCTAATGAGATGGATAATTATTTGAAGGAGATCATATTTAAGCACAAGGAATATTTTTATTTTAAGATATAAGATCAAAAATTTAAAGTTGGAGTGTTAGATTTGGTCAGGAATGGAAAGAGAGATTCTTAGAGGTAACTTATGATAAAATAAAATTTAAAATGATAGGAAAATATAGGATCTTGTAGAAGTATATGTTATACATCTATGAGGTAGAGCTCCTAGAAGTAGTAAATATCTAACCAATTCTAAAAATGGAAAATTTGCATCATTATAATAAGGCACAAAAAAAAGTATAAGAAAATGGATAAGTTGTTACAAGTTATTTAAGAAACCAAATAATTATGTAGGACCATTGATTAATTGAAAACGAGATAATAATATAAGAGAAAATAAATAATTAATATTTAGTGAAGAGGATGAAGAACAAGAATGAATTGATTACTTCAATAAAAATCAAGAATAGAGTCTTAGTTCTAAGTTTCAATATGTGTTCATGGTTCTTAATTCCATGGTACATTTGCACTTACCCAATTTGTCAAATGTAGTAGAACTCAAGTCCAAAAGCAATCTGATGTAACAAAAAATCATAATACTTATGTATTTAGATTTTGCACTTTATTTCTATGTTTTTTTGGTTATTTCTTTTCTTATCAATTTTATTTTCATAGAGTGCTATAAGAAGAATGTATGTTTCTCATATATTCTATAACTTCTATAGTTGTGCTGCATTGCATGCTCTCCTTACTTTAAGGATCAATTTTTGTTAATAAGGATGATTTAGTTAATGTGACAAAGACTACATAGTATAATATAGGAATAGTGAATTTGTGATATAATTTACTATATTAGTTTAAATTATAGCATGCCTCAATATTGTGATAAAAATATCAATATTAGTGATAAGATATATACTAGAGATTAAATATAGATCATGATTGTCATATATTTTTGGAATATAATCCCTCATTTATGAAAGTTAAGATTTAATGTAAATCTCCTGCAATTTTTACTTTGTGATAACCATTTTCTATTGTTTTATCTATTTAATCACACTTTTTATCTCTTCCTAAAATTTTCCTATGTAAGAATAATTTATATTATAAATATTATTATTGTCTAAAGTATGCTCAATGTGTAGAGATTCTTATATGATTTGTTATAGATATCTTACTCTAGATAATTCATATCTTTTTATTATGAAGAACATTCACATTCCTCTTTACTTATGTATTTTAACTATAATATGAGTCAATTTTTATTAGCTATGTAATTTGTGTATGCCTCTTATGGATGTGCATGATATTTCAAGGATTTTTTTATTTGTTCAAAAATGATGATCGATGGATTCATTTTTTGGTCCCATGTGTAGTCTTTTGTTTGTGAAAAGTTCAATCAAAAGAATGTTTTTCTTGGCTACCAATACAAACATGGGATTTTATTTTTTTACTTATCATCTTTTAAAAAAGAGAAAAGGAATTTGGTTGGTAGGCTATTGTAAAAACAAGAAGAAGAATAGAGAATATGAAGGAGGCTTCACTTGTATTTCAATGGATGAGAGATTTTGTTCAAGAACTCTATTATTGCATAAAAAGCGAGCGAGATGAAATTTCTTTAGATTTTATAAGATGTTAGAAATTTGTGAATAACTTGTCTTTAGTTACAAAGAATTTTTTATTTTAATGTAATTCTATTTTCTTATTTTGATATTAAATATAGCAGCAAGCATGAACCAATAACAACAAAAGAGGTGTTTGAATTCAATCAAATTGAGTCTTGGAGATTATTTATTAATAGAGGAAATATGGAAACATAGTTGACCAAGAAAATCCTCTAGTAGGGTCATTTTTATGTTATGTCATTTTCTTTTCAAAGAACTCCTATTTGCATTTATTCTCCTATTTCATCACTTTCATGAAAAGTCTACAAAGTTTCATATTGTTATTATTCTCATAGAGAACAAGATTAACATATCATCCTATACATTATAAGATGTTAGAATGGTGCCAATACTACTACTAATCTCTTTTTGTCAATTGACAACCATAAAAAAAGATTTGAAAACATCCAAAATGAATGCTATATCTAAAAGTCATATTTTTGTAAATTTTCTTAGAACGATATAAGATAAATCTATATCATCTTTGTCAACTAGTTTTCTCTAATCACGTGTACCTGCAATCACTTGAAGCTTTCATATGTACCTTTTGTAATCTAAAAGCTTCTCAAATATTCTTGTAACTAATAACTTGTTAGATTCCACTTCATTAAGGTAGTTCTGCAACTCACTTTGTCATTTGTAATTCACTTCTCCCATGACTTAAACATAAGACATACATGTACAATCATATTTATTGTAGAAATTACCCATCCAATTATAGGAATTAAGTTCAACATGTTATATTGTAGCTAAGAAAATTTGGTAAAAAAATCATATTTTAGCTTAAAGATAGGTAAAATATTATATTCTAACATGACTACAAATCAAGGTGTTGACCATTAAGATAAAATTTGTTCCAACTATATAATCAATATTTTCTTAATGATCTGCATAAGGTTTATCTTGAAGCTTTTCATTCCAAAACTTTAGGTACTCTAATTAATAATGGAAATAGTAAATTCATATCTAAGGTTGGCAATTGAGAGGATATCTGCAACAGATGGCCTATCATGCTCCTCAATGTCTCTTATAAAATCACTTCCAAATCTTTTTCCTTGAAAATTTTCCATCTTTTTCCTCTGATTGTGTGCTTGAAGTAAACTAGTTGTATTAAGTCCAAATGCATTTTGGATAACATTATTATTGTTCGGAAAGAAATTGAATGGGCTAGATGCTCTAATCAAAAAGTTATTATCATTAAAATGGACTTCGACAAAGCCTATGACCGTATTGAATGGACTTTTATTCTTTCCATGTTGGCTACCTTAGGGTTTGGTCCTAATTTTATTTCAGTCATGCAAATTCCTTTCTCTGATGTCTTTGCTTGCATTACCATTAACGGTTTCCAATCCCCTTCCTTTGGTCTATTTTGTTCCATCTGCTAGAGTTACCTACTCGCCCTCTCATTTTATGTGCTTTCTACTAAAGGGTTTGGTTAATTGTTGGCTAACACAATCTCCTAGAGGCGAGTTTGAGGCATTTTTTTGCCTAATTAACTAGCTTAGTTGGTTGATGGGAACTTCATCGATGACTCTTTTCTCACTCTTCTGGAAGAGGAAAAAATTTCAAAGCTACTCTGGATTTCCTTTAGACTTTTTCCCTTTCCTTTGGCTTTGCCATTCAATGGCATAAAACTTTATGTTATAGATAGTCAATTTTTTCGACTCCTCAATGGTTTCAACACTAGATAGCTAGAAATGGATTGGTCTTGGGGAAATCTTTCGATTTTTGTGCATTCCTTTTTCCTTCCAGGCTTCTCCCGTGGTACTATGGCAAGTGGTTATCTCTTGGATTGAGTAGAAGCTGGCTTATTGGATTACCAAGCCCCTCTCTCTAGTAAATTCTAGATTTTCTCCAAGGTTTTGTTTGCCACACATATTTACTATTGTTCTTGATGTGCCCCCTTGGAGGTCACTTATACTAAGCTTGAAAAGTTGTTGCATGACTTTCTTTAGGCATTTTCTAAGACACATCGAGAGTTCCACCATGTTGCCTAGGATTTTTTTTTCTTTCCCAGAGACTCTAGAGGGCTTGGCCTACTTTCTACTCAATGACAAGGGATTTCTCTTTGTGTTAAATGGATAATTAGAGCACTTACTAGTGATGAGGCCTAATAATTTTCCCTCAAGCATTACATTTAGTAATGCTTTCCTACTCACAGACTAACCTAGAAGGGGATTAGCTTTCAAATCCTTCTGGTTATGAGGGAACTAGTTCAGATTGTGGGAAATTTTATGGCCAAGAGTAGTTGGAAAGCCTAGGAGGTTGTTAAGCCTTGGCTCCATTGAGCTAACTTTGGCTTCCATGATGGGATTTTGCTCAATCAATAGAATGTGTGGTGTTCACCCCTTTCTGCTACTAATGGTCAGTTGTTGGACAAGTCACCATGGCTTAATGACTTAAGATTTCACAAGAAAGGTATCTAGACCTTGCAACATCTCTTTCATAGACCCATGATGTGTATTATGCTATGGGAGCATTTTCATGCTTAGTACATACTTCAAAACTAGGAACATGATACTTATGTTGGTCCAGTGAATGCCATTAAAGCTAATATGCTTCATAAGGTGGGTATTTGTGCCTCTAAGTAGTGTGATGAAACCCCTCAAAAATTCTTTGGGTTCCATTTTGAAATTTTGCATCATTTTGCTTAGACCCTCATTTGGCTCAAGGTTATGTCCTCATCATTGTGTTAGGGTTTTGTGTGGCTTGAATCCCTCATCATTTAGAAAACCCTTGATTGTTATATTTTTTCATTGACCTAATGTTCCCAGTATCCAGTCATTCAAGTTGTCACTATTTCCATCAAAATCATTATTTTCACCGAACCCCTGGGTTTAAGTTTTCTGGTCACCAAGTTCATTTTTATTGTTTAAAATTTACTATGGTTAGGTTTTATTTTCTTTTAAATGACTTAAGTCTTAATTCCTCATTCCTAAGGGTCAAGTTCTCGTCGGCCTAGTAATGGCCCCCCTCTTTTTCAGTTTTACAATGACTATTTGATCATTGAGGTAAAGTGATCGCATGGGCTAGTGTACATTGAACACATGTAGCATGTGTTAGCTCTCAAAAATGTAGGAAAAATACCTCAAGAGGATGCCAATCTCTTGATATGTTTCAGGGTAACAGACAAGGCCAAATGATTTAGACCTTCTACTCTTCAGGTGCTGCCAGACCTAGGTGGGTGTACCTCTAACAATGAAGTAGACTTGACTAATGTTTATTCCTTTATAGTGATTTATCCACAATGGAAAATAGGAGTGGATAAATGAGTTTTATTTTGGTACAAATCGTATAAGCAATATCAAGGCTAAAATCTAATATGTTCATATGTAAAAATGAATGAAATTCCTAAACAGTTGAATGGTAGAGACTAGTGCCTTATTGGTTGTGCGAAGTCAAATGAAAGATATGAAATAAGTAATTTCTTTCTAGAAAATACTCTAATTGTTTAGCATATAAATTTGAGTTTATAACTTGTATAAACATGCAAGAATATGATTAACAAGCTCTTCTTAGTGATCCAAATGAGATTCCCTAATTACTATGATTAACTAAAAGGATTTGATCTTTCCTTGAAAGAACCAATTAATCAAACCGCACAGATACATCAAGTATGCACTGATAAACTACAAAATATCCTTGATATATCAGTTCAAATAATTAGAAAACATCAACCTTGGAGACAACTACAACAACACTCTCAATAAACATAGCAAACAACTGATACCAGAATTATGCCACCAAATCAAATGTCTTCCATTGATATCTCCATTATTTCATACATGCATCATAGTCTCAAAAAATTGTAAAAAATTTTAATCTATTTTATTTTATTTTTCTCTCTTCCCTCTCTTATCAATATCAAAAATAAATATTTATACATCAGTTGTTCAAAAGGACGTGTCCTTTCATATTCAAATCTTGGACAATAATTTCATTCGGGCCTTTACCAATGTTCAACAAACATCCACTATGATGTCATGTAGTTTCCTTGATAGTCTAAGTCTCTCTAACTATCCCTTCAGTCTTGAATATGTCGCTATGAAATTGTAAGTCGGGCAAACGTTCGACAGATTAATCGCATCCTGCAGAGATTTTTCCTTCGGTCTATTTTTTGATCGTTGAGATATAATGATTTTCTTGCTGACAAAAATACACTCGATCTGACCTTCTTATCTCTCACCAATGGATTCTGTCTCACCGATGAATTTTTAGACCAAGAATATCTCCAAGTCCTTTACTGATATAATTCTGTCACAATGACTTGGAGGGTCGGCAAGACTTCCTCAAACTCACCCCGATGAAAATTATACTACTAATAGAATCGGTGAGACCTGATGAATGCTTTAGGATGCTATTCTAATGATGCTAGTCTTGCCGACAGATCTCTACTTTATCGGCAAGACCAGATGAATGTTGCAGGACTTCACTATGATGGCCCAAGTCTAGCCGATATAGTTCTTTTTGCTTCGATCGGTAAGACACATATGTGCTTGATATGACTCACCCCAATCAACATTATCTTGTCGATAGTCATTTTTTTGCTGTGAATATGAACTACATCTTCCCGATGTGTATCCTCATACGAAATCATATCAATAAGACATTCCCAACCTCTTGCCGATAGACTGCAAAAGATATATGTTAATATAAAATGCTTTATGGATTAGGGAGACCCTCATCATCTATTGCCAATATGATTTATACATTGAAATAATCAGAGTTAGATAAATTCTATTGGACCAAGTGACCAAAACCAGCTAAAACATGGGAAAAATGTTACAAAAAGTGGATTTTGTACTCATGGTATGGGCATCTTAGGAAACTAATGAGTATAAACAACCATGAAATTTTCAAAAATTTATAGTTCTAACAGTGGCTCCATCTAGGGATGAATGATTGTGATATCATTTGCAAGGATCTAGATATCTGGGTAAACAAACCAAACTTTTAGGGTTATGGATTAGTGAGAAGGATTAAATGAATGGAAGAGGAAATGAACATGATCGTATACTACTATACATGAAAAGATTTATTTTGAATGAAGGAATGTCAGGATTGTCCATGAAGTGGCAATTCCTGTTCCTTTTTATTTCCTAAACTACTATGCATGGAGAATTTTTTTGAGAGGATTACAGTCAAGAGTTGTCCATGCATTGGAAACCCTTAATCCTTAGTATTGTTCAAGAGAAAAAGTGCTTCAAGAATTTCCCATGTACAGGAAACTCTTGTTCTTCACCAATATGAATATTCTCCCTTCTTACCAACAACAACAAAGGGTCCCAGCTATAGAGCTTCAAATTTCCCGTGTTTTCCTTTCTCCTGACACCTTTCATTCCACATTAGCACAAAATCATTTTCTTCAAAAAATTTATCCTTTCCCCTTTTATCAAACAAATACTTAATTTGTGCTTACAACTTCACATTCTAGTTTTGAGCTACTCTTCTTATCTCATCAAGTTTAGCCAGTTGCTCCATTCTTTCCTCCATTGGTTCTAGAATATTTATATCTTCTTGAAGGATAAATTTGTAAACTGGTAACAAATTTTGTAAGGGCATCCTAGCTTGTGTTCCATACACCAATTCAAATGGGGACTTTCCAATTTCCTTTTTCACAGTTATCCTATCAGCCCACACATCCATCTTCAATTTTGAATCCCAAGCCTTTTTATTCCCACCTAGCATTCTCCTTATGATTTCCAGAAGACTCTTGTTGTTGGACTATGCTTGACCATTAGCTTGCGGATGCTAAGGAGCTGCATAAGAAATAGAGATACCATGTGTACTGCAAAAATATTTGAATTCATCAGATCTGAAACACATCCCATTATCTGTAATCAATCTTAATGGTGTACTAAATCTGGTAATAATGTTATCCATTAAAAAATTGATCATAACTTTACTGGTTGCTTGCTTGGTTGGAACTACCTCTACCTATTTGGTGAAGTAATTAGTAGCTACTAGTATCCACTTATGTCCTCCACTTGATTTCTCTTGTATCTCCCCAATAAAATCAATTCCCCACTGATGAAAAGGGGCTTCAACCTACAAGGGTCTAAGTGGTAAAGCTCACTGATACTTCATTTTCCCCGAGAAATTTTGGCATGCTTCGCATCTTCTTCATATGAAAAAGAATCATTAAAGAATTTTGGCCAGTAATAACCTACCTTGATAATCTTATGTGTAGTTGTCTTTGCAGAATAATGGCGTCCACAGACCCCTTCATGCATCTCTCTTAAGACATGCTTAGCTTGTGACTCATCTAGAAATAGCAACAACACCCCATCCCTGATTTTCTAAAACAAATCACCTTCCATGAACACATATTTTGACGCTTGTAGCTTCAGAGTTCTTCTTTGATTATCACTTAATCCTTCAGGGTACCTCATGTGTCTAAGGTAATACATGATGTCTATATACCAAGAGGTATGCTCAATACTTGCAATTGCTCTTCCTTCATCTTCTACATTACAAATTTGATTTGCTTCAATATTTGTTTCTACCATTAACTTGGCCAAAACCTAACCTCTACTAATTTAGTGATTTGTATTTCCATATCAAATTCTTGGATTTTATTAATCCACCTGCATCTCTTTCTAGTTACTTTTGATTGTGTCAAAATATCTTTAATAGCTACATGAGAAACATAAGATATTACTTTGGCTTCAACAAGATACTATCTAAAATCCTTTGTGGCTTTCACCAATGCAAATGCTTGCTTTGCCATTATATCATATTTCAATTCTGACCCCTACAATGACTTGCTGAAAAATGACATAGGATGCTCATGACCTTCCTCATTCTTCTGTAACATAACAACAACTATAGTATGCATTGAAGCAAATGAAAATATTTGAAAAGGTTTAGCAAAATCTGGAGATTTAAGGACAAGGGCTTCTTTGATGGCCTTTTTGATGGATATAAAAGCTTTGAGTGTTTATGCAGTCCAATCTATTTTTTGTCCCTTTCTTAACAATTTTTATATGGGCTTAACAATTTCAGCAAAAGTAGACACAAATCTCCTAACAAAGTTGATCTGTCCAAAAAAAGATTGGATGGCCTTAACAATTTTAGGAATAGGGACTTTATCTATGGCCTCAACCCTCTCAGGATCTATTATAATTCCCTCCTTTGACACTATATGTCCTAGGATTTTTCCCTTTGTGACTGCAAAATGACATATTTTAGTGTTCAAACTAATGCCATATTCTAAAGCTTTAATAAATATTTTCCCAGATGTTCTACATGATCTTCAACCCTTTTTGAATAAGCAATAAGGTCATCTTGATATACTATCATTATAGCATTAATCAAGTCTGCAAATGCTACATCCATAGCTCATTGAAAGGTCGCTCCTACATTTGTGAGACCGAATGGAATTCTCACATAAACATATGTTCCCCATGGGGTTGTAAAATCTATCTTATACTGCTCATATTCTTTGAATTTAACCTAGTTGTAACCATAGAACCCATCCATCATAGATAAAAGGTCACACCCTATTACTTTATGTAGTATAGATTCCATATTAGGTAGAGGATAATTATCCTTGAGGGATGCCACATTTAGATTTCTAAAGTCTACACATAATCCGATATCCCCATTCTTCTTCCTCACAGGAACCAGGTTCAAAACCCATGTTGAATGCCTGATTGGTTTGATGATACCCCCATCTCTAAGCTTTTCCAATTCCTCCTACATTTTGGGTTCCAATGTTGGGTTAATAGGTCTTTGCATCTGGTTTCAATGGGATTTCGTGTTGAAACAAATCCTCCCTATATGCTTTGAGATCCTCATAAGACCATGCAAACACATGTTTATATTTTCTCAATAATGTAATCAACATTCTTCGATTTGTTGGGCTTATTTTCTTCCCAATATATACCTTTATTGGTGCCAGCTCAATCCCTAAATTTACCTCTTCAATATCCTCCCTCTTGACTAGTGTCTTATTCATGAGGGAGCGATCATTTCCATTGTATACCCTCTCCAATGATACTCGCCCTTTGGGAAGCTTATTAGGTCCAAGCTGTAGGACCTCCTTCCCGAATACTATTTTCTTTCCATCTACTTCTTCAACAAAGGCATTGAAGTCAATTTCTTGAGCTTCATTTTGATCTATATACTAAAGAAATTTCAAGAGGTCGGTATCGTCATTAAAAACCTACCAATTGTATATATTGTCAGACACAATGGGTCTTGTTTTGAACTCAATTTGGGACACTCTAGCTAGTGTGATGTCATCTCTTCATAGTGCTAGATTGGCTAAAAAATCTGCCATTATGTTTTTCAACCTATCAATCCACTCAATAGAGAATGCATCAAATAACTCAATTATGTCCCATACAACATTCCTATATTGCTTCAACCTCTTATTTTTTGCTGCATATTTTGATTTAAATTGAGAAACAACTAGCTCTAAATCCCTTAGAATAGCTAGTAGCTTAATCTTATGTTTTACAACCATATTCAAACCTATTAATAAAGCTTCATATTCTTCTATGTTTTTCATACATTTAAATTCCAAAAAAAATTAATATTTAAAGGTAACTCCTTCAGGTGAAACAAATACTATTCCTACTCCATTACCTTCTTGGCTACATGCTCCATCAAAGTACATTTTCCACATGCCATCACAATTTTTTGCAACATATTTATCAATTGGATCAACATTGACTAATTCTGGCTAGGCTGGTTCTATCTTAAAATTTCCAAGATCCACACCACAAAAGTAATTGACTTGATCTTGAGGTATACAATCTACAATTGGGTTCATCTTTGGCTCCATGTACAACTTAACTTCCAAACCATTCACTATAATTTTTGCATAATATAAATCAAATTGGACATTTCCCCCAACCGTTGTCATCCACTGTCTTGATAGAAGCATCCCAAACTGAGGAGGGGTATCAATTACAATTATATCTATATTATAGGCCACCTGAGGATAATCAACTAATTTTATTTCAACATCTTTCATAACACCTACTACTGGAACAGGCCTGCTATCCATTGCATATGACTTCCCTTCATTAGTATCTACCCACATGTCAAGTTGTTTCATAACTCCCACTAGCATGATATTGATAGCAACACCAAATTCTATCATGCAATTCCTCAATAGTTTGTTATTTATAAGCAGCATGGTGAAAAAAGGATCAACTTGTGGGGAATTTACCAATACATCATTTAGACACACTTCTGGGACAAGCACCTTCTCTTGCTTATTAACCATTTTAGTGGCAATCTGATTTCCAAAACATATACTTTTCTCATTTCCATTTGATATCAACTGAATTGCACTATCCCTATATTCCTTAATTCTCATCATCTCGAGTAGTGAGACAAACATTTTTACTTGAGATAAAGGCTGAGAGAAGTCAAAAGAAGAACCCTTTGCCTTAGTCATTTTCTTTTGCTCTAACATTTCTCCTTTGTTTTCTTGCTTCTAGATATGCTTTTGCTTTTCTTTGTATAACTCTTTATTCTCCTCCTTTGGGACAAGCATCTATTCATTCTTATCATGTTGGATATCTTCTATTTTCTTCAAAACTCTTTGTGTTACTTTTCTTTCTTTCATAAATATTCCCTTGGGAACACTTTCCTTTTCATTCACTGTCTTATTTCTTAACCAATACTTGCTCTTTTCTTGTTCAACTACAACAATGGTTAACCTCTTTATTTCTTCTTGAGTGGGTCTCCTTATATTTCATTGAATAGGCACCTCAATAGGGTGTTGTCCTACATGATTTTCTTCAGAATCAGAAAAAACTTGTTGTTCAACCATGTGGACATTGCACCTTTGATTTGAAACATCATACTCAGAGCCTTCATCTTTTGAAGATGAATATTTCTCCTCAACAGGGTGAAAAATATTTGAAGTCAAATACACTATGTGATCCTCTCCGCTATTACCCACTAACATTCCTTCTTCCTGCATTTCTTGAGCTACAATACAGTGGTCTAGGGAATGTGGCCCATCACAACCTTCACACCAAAAATTACTATTGACCATATATGCTCCCTTCTTCTTTAAAGGTTCAGGTGTTTCTTTATTCCTAAGTCTATCTATTACAAGTTTTCCATCCTTCCAATTTGTATTGTATGGCATGTCACGTAACCCAGGCCTCTCATTTCTATACATGTTCTCCTATTTGTACTGATAATTATTGACTTTCAGAGGAACCCTCAGATTATCTCTCTTATTGATCATCCTAGTAGCCTTCCTATTGTTTTCAATGGTTAGTGCTATCTTTTGGGCTTCAGCCAAATCTCTTGGAAACCTATTTCTTAGTTCATACCCTATTTTTGGATCGAATGCATTCAAATAAATACTCAATGTTGCAGAGTCTGGAAACTTTGACCCAGGTGGTATCTTATTTTGCAATTTGTTGAGTCTCTAGTTAAAATCATAAATTGACTCATTCTGATTTTTCTAAATCTGTACTAATTCATGAAAAGCAGCATCTGGTGCACATATATTTCCATACTATTTGAGAAATCAATCTTGAAATTCTTGGATAGAATCAACAGAAGCTGTTGGCAAGCTATTGAACCAATCCCTAGCCTCTTCAGTGAGTGACATCATGAACAACCTCATATACATAAATCTTCATATGGTATATCCAAATCTTGAACAAAAGCATTAAAATTCCTCAAATGATCTTCAACAGTAATTGCACTACTCCCTGTAAACTTAGGAACAAGACTCCTCCAATTGTTATCCATAGGGTAAGGATATAATTGAAACCATGTCAAAACAAACTATCTAATCATTGTTGTATATTGTTGAGGGGGGAAATTATGCAACTGTTGATACTGGTACACTGGATTATTGTATTACATATGAAGATATGGAACATATTATTGACCATGAGGTGGTTGTAGATTTGTATGTTGTGATGCGGTATATGATGGATGGTTTGGATGCTTGTATTGACTTCTTATCTAATTTTGAGGGACCATTGGTTGATTTGAAGGCCCTACATAATTGTTTCCTTTCTTATGAGGCCGTACATACTTTGAAAGACTAGTTGTCTGAGCCTTAATTTGGGCTTCCTGCAATTTCATCTCTTGGATTTCCTTTATCTTTTGGAGCCTCTGTTGTTCCAGTTCTACTTTTTCTCTTTCTACTTCTTGTTTCTGAAACTTAATTGTACGTCTAATTCTTTGTTAGTCAAGAAATAAAAAATTTCTTGAGGGGTTACATGACCAATAGGCTCATTTTTGTTACCCTCCATTCCTTGATCATTTTCCTATTGATACTTGATTCTTTCAGCTTCAAGTTTAGCCTCAAATTCAACCTTTTTCTGAGGATTATAAAAAGGATTTCTTTGTTCTTTAGGGATACAAGGTTCTCCACTTGAACTATCTCTCCATGTATCATAACGGTCATACAATTCACAATGTGGTCTTGATGCTTTGTATTTTTTGTTATGCACATGTCATCAGATATCTTCTTACCCTTATCATCCTTATGTAGCCACTTACTACTGCCAATAGGACCTCTTTTGTATTGGGATATTCTACCATTCATGTTGTATTGATGCAATTTTCTTGTCAGAGTCACCACTCACTTTGTTAAAATTGAGAAAAGATGAAATATTCTTGATTTTATCCCTAGCAGAATCACTTTTTCTAGAACTTCTCAAATTATGAATCTTTCTTCAATGACTCTATGTGATGATCTTCAACCGGATATTCTGCAATAACTCCCCAGTAGAGTCACCAATTTTTTATCTCTCAAAAATGTAGGAAAAATACCTTAAGAGGATGCAAATCTCTTGATATGTTTCAGGGTAATAGACAAGGCTAAATGATTTAGACCTTCTACTCTTCAGGTGCTACCAGACCTAGGGGGTTGTACCTATAACAATGAAGTAGACTTGACCAATGTTTATTCCTTTAAATTGATTTACCCACAATGGAAAATAGGAGTGGATAAATGAGTTTTATTTTGGTACAAATTGTATAAGCAATATCAGGGCTGAGATATAATATGTTCATAGGTAAAAATGAATGAAATTACTAAACAATGGAATGGTAGAGACTAGTGGCTTATTCGGTGTGTGGAGTCAAATGGAAGGTATGAAATAAGTAACTTCTTTCTGGAAGATACTCTAATTGTTTGGCATATAAATTTGAGTTTATAACTTGTATAAACATGCAAGAATATAATTACCAAGCTCTTCTTAACGATCCAAATGAGATTCCCTAATTACTATGATTGACTAAAAGGATTTAATCTTTCCTTGAAAAAACCAATTAATAAAACCACACAGATACATCAAGTGTGCACTAATAAACTATAAAATATCCTTGATATATTAGTTCAAATAATTAGAAAACATCAACCTTGGAGAAAAATACAACAATACGAGATCAATTAACAAAGCAAACAACTGATACAAGAATTATGCCACCAAATCAAATTTCTTCCATTGATATCTCCATTGTTTCATACATGCATCATAGTCTCAAAAAATTGTAAAACATTTTAATGTACTGTATTTTTTTCTCTCTTCCCTCTCTTATCACTACCGAAAATAAATATTTATACATTAGTTGTTCAAAAGGACACATCCTTTCGTATTCAAATCTCATACAATTATTTCATTTCCAGGCCTTTACCAATGTTCAATTGACATCCGCTATGACATCCTATAGTTTCCCTAACACTCTGAGTCTCTCTGACTATTGCTTCAGTCTTGAATACATCACTATGACATTGTAAGTCGGGAAAATGTTCCATAGATTAATCGTATCCAACTGATATTTTTCCTTCGGTCTATTTTCTGATCACTAAGACATAATGATTTTCTTGCTAACGAAACTGCACTTGATATGACCTTCTTATCTCTCACCGATGAAGTTTGTCTCGCTGATGAATTTTACTATCGGCAAGACCATGAATATCACCAAGTCCTTTACCGATATAATTCCATCACAGTGACATGGAGGGTCGGCAAGACTTCCTCAAACTCACCCCGATGAACAGTATACTACCAATAGAATCAGTGAGATAGATGAATGCTTCGGGATGCTATTCAAATGACTCTAGTCTCATCAACACATCTTTGCTTTATTGGTAATACTAGATGAATGTTGCGGGACTTCACTCCGATGGCCCATGTTTGGCCAATATAGTTCTTTGTGCTTCAATTGGTAAGACATGTATGTGCTCGATATGACTCACCCCAATGAACATTATCTTGTCGATAGAATCATTTTGTCACTGTGACTGTGAATTGTATCTTCTCAATCTGTATCCTCATATGAAATCATATTAGTAAGACATTCCTGACCTCTTGCCGATAGTCTGCAAAAGATATACGTTAGTATAAAATGCTTTATGGATCAGGAAGACCCTCATCATCTCTTGTAGATATGATTTATACATTGAAATACTCAGAGTTAGATAAATTCTATTGGACCAAATGACCAAAACTAGCTAAAACATGAGAAAAATGTTACGAAAAGCAGATTTTGTACTCATGGTATGGGCATCTTAGGAAACTAATGTGTATATACAACCATTAAATTTTCAAAATTTTACAGTTCTAACAACATGTGTGGTGGGCCCGATACCTCTTTGTGATTGGTGGATTGTACTTAAAAGAATTCAATATAAATTGTTGAACAATGTGGCTACAACTTGGTCATTCCCTATGTGCCTATTTGTTCTTCTTCTTCATTAAAATATTCACACGTGCTAGCGAGCAGGGCAACATCTATCACTTTAGGAACCCAACAAGCTTTGGAGATAGTGATTGCTTTATAAAGAAGGAAGATTGATGGCCGATGGTGGGTAATGTGGGTAAATATTAACTACTTGCCATCTTGTGAGGGGCCCCCTTATGGCTCGTATTTTTTAGTGGGAAAGTGGGAAAGTGCAACATGGACATTCTAAAAGGTTTTGATGGACTCTAGTGGAATTGAAATGCTTCTAAATTTGGCTAAAAGAGCACTAAGATAAAAATGATACCATTTTATATGATTATTGTTTTTAGCACATGTTTGGGATTTTGGCTGTCAATTTTGATAGTTATTAGTGCATGTGGGAAGGCGATAATTAAGAAATGCAAGGTACGAATTGATAATTTGAGATCAAATCAAGATCAATCCCTGTTGTTTTGCTATGAAAAAATACAAGTGTATTAATTCTCACGAGTAAGCGGTAACCATGACATGACAAGTTTTAGTTGATACTAAGTATGTGGCTGAAATATGTGTATGCAGTGGATGTATATCTACTTGGTGCTTTTCTAATTAGGAAAATGAATTAAGAGTATACAATTAAAGCTTTATTGGTTACGCCAGTGATAACTATATGTTGATGTGTTTTTAAGTATCCCCTCTCCCTGGTACCTTCTAAAGACTTTGATGAGTAAGTGGTGATGGTTCCTCTAGTTCCACCATGAACAAGACATGGGTGAGTATCCTCTGAGGTTGATGACTTAGGGTGATGACTCTACCCCATTTTTGTTTTTGATGACACCATATCCATGTTGTCAGAATTATCCTATTCATCATTTTTGTGGTTTTTTGTTCTTAGCATTGATGTGGAATTTTCTTAGGCTGGTGTGTTGGAGAAGTGTCAGACTTCCTAAATTTCATTTCATGTATACTTTTTTAGGATGGTATACAAGTTTTTGCTCAGATTGAGAGTGGAGAATCTTATTTGGTCAACAAGGACAAGGATTCGATGTTGCTGCAACAAACTTTTCCTTTTGGGGAGCTAGTGTTTCTTCATTCAAGGAATGTGGAGTTTGGTCTTTTGCTCTTCCATTTTCCTCAATGATTACATGTAACTAACTAAGGAGCATCTTAAATTCTAATGCAAATGATCATCAAATGAAATGAAATGTAAGTGTAATTGAGCTTGATGCTTGTTTCTCCCTTGTTATATAAAATGAATCGTAGGGTTCATTACATAGGTTAGAGTTCTAGGTCTAAATAGGGCCTAGGTGGAAAGCTAAGTTTAGAAAAGGAACTTTGTAAAGAATACAGATGAATAGAATAGTAGATTTTCTTGGGTGTAAGTCATCTATGTAATGGGTATGTGCAGGATCATGGTGCGCCAAAAAGTGGCAATATTATCGGGGTATGTGGCTGACGACTTTTTTTGCACCCAAAATTAATGAAACGAAAAGGGGTTTTAGAGGAGATTCTCAACTTTCCAAAAATATAAATTATGATTTAATTTGAATTTAATAAATAATTATTATTCATTTTCTATTAGAATTATGACTAAAGTCCTGATCAATAGGCTAATTGAAAAACATCTATAACTTTCAAATGGTATCATATTTTTTGAATCCGAAACATGCGTCACATTCTATGCTTCACATACTATAGGATTAAAAAAAGAAAAATTAAATTTCATGAAGTTTTGACCAAGTTAAGGTGGTCGACGGATGAGTTTTTATATTTTCTAAAAGTTGTAATAAAAATTCATAATTAATTATTTACTTGGAAAAAATTATAAAAAATATGCATCACATCCATGAGTCCTCTACTTATATATAAAATCTTACAAAAAATATTATCATTTTATTATGGTTAGGGTGGTCAGACAAACACCTACTTATTTTTTCCTTGAAATTTAAGTACTACTGCATTGAAATTTCAAATTTTCACCAAATAGATTTTATTTATTTTTAAATAAACCTAGTATTTTAGAAACTACATTCAATTTTCTACAAATTCTATTCTTGTAACATAATTTTGAAATAATATAGATAACTTATTCAAATATTTACGTCAAGTTGCCTAACACTGATTTTTCTGAATTTTTTGCCACTTAAGGGCCTGTTTTTTGCACGATGATCCTACACATACCCTAATAGTCTTAAATTGGTTTTATATAAGCCACTAATATTGAAAAAAATCTTAGTTCTGAAATAAACACTCTCCTATGTATATTTCTCACAAGTTATAAATGAAAATATTAATGGTATTCTCATTTGTCTTCAGTTGTTCCACTGAATGTATGATTTTGTTTTAGTTTTAACTCAAAGAGTTGATTAAATGCTTGAAGAGGGTTATAGATTTGTAGGGAATTACATAGGATTTGATAAAGTTATTGTTTCAGGCATTGTGAGTTTTCATACTACAAAGTATTATGAGAATAGTCCACCAATTTCTAAATTAAGTGGTTTACATATTATTGGTTCTTACATATTTGACTCCATTGTCCCATTTGATGAAGCATTGGTCTATTTGTTGGATAACCTTGCATAAAATGAGCTACTAGCATATCTGACCATAGATTTTAAAATTAGAATAACTTTCATTTAAAAATCATTTCAATTATAATGTATAGGTTTGAACTACCCTTGTCTCCTAGCAAATAGGTAATCATCTACTTAAAGGTCTACCAAACCTTCATTGAAGTACATTATTTGTAATATGTAGGAATAAATCTGTGTATAAATGTGTTATCAATGTGATATACCTAATTTGAACAGAATAGGGAATACCCTCCTAGGTCTCATAGAGCCTAAAGAGTAGGAGTAAAGACATTAGAATCCTTTAGTCGTTGTGTTGGCAACTAACCTTGAAGTTTCTTAACCATAAGGTTTGGATACCCTTTAGAGAAATTCATGGTTCTGCTAGAAAAAGAACCAACAGAAATGGCAACTCTACTAGGGACTTACTTGAAGATCATCTTGCTTTAAAGAGGAATTGAATTTTTAAAATAGTTTGTAACCGGGTGATCCCACAATAGTGGTTTACAATTTTTGGCCAAACTGGACACTGAAATTATTTTTTTAATCTAATTCTTCACATTTAGGCACCTATAGTAGCTAAACCATGAAGAATTTGAAGATTATGAAAACTAGAGTCTCGTCATATTTTGTCTATAGATTCTAAAAATATTTTTTCAAAATTTTTGGAATTAAATTACACTTCTTTTTCCATCTCCCATGAAAACTAGTTTTTTTCAAAAAACAACATTTTAAAAAGTGACACACACTGTATAATGCATAACTTTTTTTCCATGAAGGATAAAATTATAATTCTTTCGAATTTAGATTTGTAACTCTGATATCTAGTGCTTCCACTTGGTTAGATAGTTTTTATTGAATATTTTTTCTTTAATCAAGTTTTGAAGTCAAACCAATTACAATTCAGACATAGCTTATAATGCATAACTTTTTTTGTATATATCAAAATTCAATTTTAGTTTTTTGTTGGATCAAGGACTTCAATGTTTGGTGCACTCATATTTTTCATTTTTTTTTGATAATATGCTATTTTTCCACATGTGCAGAACAAAGACCTTCATTTTTGATGAAAACCTATGTTTAATAAAACTAAAAAAACAAATACATAATAAAACCAAAACATATTAAAAATTATATTGATTGGATAGTTCGTTCTGAGGACTACCTGATTCAAGTTGGGTTTGTGAAGATTCCTCCATTTTCATCCTCAACCCGAGCTTCAAAGTGCCAAAATTTTGGGTTTTTTTGTTTCATGGGAGGCGATGAGGAATAAAGGGGGTTTGAACTAACCCCTAGGGGTTTGAGTGAACCACTAGAGGTTCACTCGAACCAAGGTTCATTCGAACCCTAGTTCATTTCAACCCCCCTTCTATGAGGGTTTTTGATGGCTTTTTTGGAGGGGAAAGTATTAGGATGGTTTGCCCGAACATAGGTTCTAGTGAACCCCTAAAATCAATTTTTTTGCCATGCATTCATTTTCTGTGAGTTTTCCTTCCTCACGTAAATTGTAAACCACTATTGTGGCTTCACCCAAACCATGATCAATGGTTGAGATTTAAAAAAATCAAAGTAGACTATTGTCATCTCACACACATAAGTTTTTCTTGAGTATTAATAGTTGACATGATTGCATGACTTGATATAATAAGGGACTAAGGGCCATATTTTTTCATTCTGAATTTGCATTTAGAAACTAACAAATGAGTTTGAGTTCGAGATAAAAATTGGTGAGAGTTTTTTTAGTATTCTTATTCTGGTTCTTATGAAGACGAGTAAGTCAGGCGAGCCTGATAAGCCCGTTTGAAGGTCCAAGAGATTGAGTTTATTGGAGTCTAAGGAAAATTATCCTAATAAAGAAATTGAGACAAGGGGAGCTTCTAAAACACCAAAAGGTAGAAAGGAATGCAGGAAATTCAAGAAATATGGTGTAAGGAGAAATTATCACCTGAGAAGCCAGACCATTTCAGAAGAAATGGTCAAGTTTAGAGGGAAGGATTTGGTTGAATATGAAAAGAAGGAAAAGAAGAAGTGCAAGTACAGTAAGTCCTATCTAGGGAAAAATAATTCTCCCATTGAGGTTTTTGATAGTCCTTCAGGTAGTGGCAGTGATACTGATCCAGAGGGTGAGTAAACCAGATGATCTTTACAATTATGGAATCTTATTTTCCCATCTGAGTCACCAACAGAAATGGTGACTCCACTAGGGATGCACTTATGGAAATTCTAATAGAAGATCATTCAGCCTTAAGAGTCAAGAATATTGTGAATTTCAATATTTGGTTCAGATATTAAGAATTCTTGAGATCTGGACATGAATTTGTTGCAGCAACATTTCAAAGAACTTGTGTGACTTTTCTATGGGAAAAGACCCAAAAGGAAATTCATTCTTCAAAGAGTTTCAAATTTTTTTAATTTCAATCCTCTATGAAGAGAGGTGGTGATTCTATCAAAAGAACCTACTAAAAATGTGAAGAGAGATCTAGATCTGCAAAAAAAATAGTCAATAAGAAAGGTTAGCAGCTTCTCCAAGTTTTTAGGTATTCTCATACATTTAGAGAAAGTATTATCATGTTTGAAAATTTTTTATGAGAAGACTTCAAGTTTGAAAGAATGTTGATTCCCTATCGAGTGAATTAAGAACTAAGAAAGGGAATAATAGTGATTGTCTTACATACTTATGTATTATTAGATTGTAACATCTACAATGAAGTATACAATTTTATATTTTTGGAGAGATTCATTTAGAAGATCTTAAGAAAGTTGAGATAGAAATTTACATTGTAAAAGCTTGAAATTTTGTTGTAAAAGAACTTAGAAGTACCTTTGGTAATTGCAATGTTGATTTGAATTTTTTTGTAAAGGTGTAAAACATATATATATCATCAATATATACATCTTTTTATGCTTCCTAGTGCAATCATGGTTTTTAATCAGCTCCAGCCATGTTGTAGGAGTTTTAACTATGTAAGATATAGAGCCATCAATTTTAGTGGAATTAATGGTTACCCAGATGTTATTCCACCTGAAATCATGGATAAGTTACCAAAATTCAGTGGTACAAAGAATGAAGCACCAAATCTTGGTCATTCCGTGTGTGCTTGTTTTATCTTCTTCATTAAAATAATCACATGGGCTAGCAGGAGGGGTGATATCTGTTGCTTTTTGGGACCCACCAAGCTTTGGAGACAACAATTTCTTAATAAAGAAGGAAGATTGATAGTTGATGGTGGGTGACGTGGGTAAATCCTGATCACTCCCCACCATCACGTGAGGGGGCCCCTTATGTCTCATATTTTTTAGCAGGCATGCACGCAAGTTCCACATGGACATTCTAAAAGGTTCTGAAGGACTCTAGTGGAATTGGAATGTTGCTAAATTTGGCCTAAAGAGCACTGAGATAAAAATGATGCCATTTTATGTGATTATTCTTTTGAGCACATGTTTGGGATTTCAGCCTTCAATTCTAATAGTTATTGGTATGTGTGGGAAGGTGATAATAAGCAAGGTAGGGTACACACCGATAGTTTGAGATCAAATCAAGATCAATCCCCACTATTTTACTACATGAAGAAATACAAGTGTATTAATTCCCATGGGTAAGTGGGTAACCATGGCACAACAAGTTTTAATTGATGTTAAGTATGTGGTTGAAATATGTATAAAGAGTGGATGTATATCTACTTGGTGCTTTTCTGAATAGGAAAAGGAATTAATAGTATACAATTAAAGCTTTACTAGTTATGCTGGTGATAACTATCTATTGATTTGTTTCTAAAACATGATCAATGGTTTATATTGTAAAAAATCAAAGCAAACTATTGTCAGCTCACTTGCATAAGTTTTTCTTGAGTGTTAATGGTTGGAACATTTGCATGGTTTGATACAATGAGGACAAAGGGCCATATTTTTTCATTTCAAATTTGCATTCAGAAATTGACAATTGAGTTTGAGTCTGAGAGAAAAATTGGTGAGAGTTTTTTGAGTATTCTTATTCTGGTTCTTGTGAAGATAAGTCAGGTGAGCTTGTTAAGCTAGTTTGGAGGTCGAGGAGATTGAGTTTGCTAGATTCTAAGGAAATTTCTCTTGAGGAAGAAATTGAGACAAAGCGAGTTCCTGAAACACGATAGGGTAGAAGGGAACACAAGAAATTCAAGAAATATGGTGTAAGGAGCAATTATCACTTGAGAAGTCAAACCATTTCAAAAGAGCTTGTCACATTTAGAGGGAAGGAGCTAGTTGAATATGAAAAGAAGGCAAAGAAGAAGTGCAAGTACCGTAAGGCCTATCTACTGAAAAATAATTCTCTCAATGAGGTTTTTGATAGCCCTTCAAGTAGTGGAGGTGATACTAATCTATACGGTGACAATTATCCCCTCTCCCTGGGACCTTCTAAAGACTCTGATGAGGAAGTGGTGACAGTTCCTCTAGTTCCACCATGAACAAGACGTGGGTGAGGATCCTCTGAGGCTGATGATTCAAAGTGATGACTCTACCCCATTTTTTTTTTTGATGACACCATAGCCACCTTGTTAGGATTGTCCTATTAAGCATTTTTTTGGTTTTATGTTTTTGGCATTGATGTGGAAAATTTTTAGGCTGGTGTGTTGGAGAAGTTCTAGACTTCCTACCTTTGATAGCATGTATACTTTTTTAGGATGGTATACAAGTTTTTTCTCTCACTGTGAGTGGAGAATCTTCTTTGGTAAACAAGTTCAAGGATTCAATGCTACAACAACAAACTTTTCCTTTTGGGGAGCTAGTTTGTCTTCATTCAAGGAATGTGGAGTTTGGTATTTTACTTTTCCATTTTCCTTAATGATTACATGTAACTAACTAAGGAGTGTCTCAAATTCTTGTGCAAATCATCATCAAATGAAATGAAATGAAATGTAAGTGTAATTGACCCCAATGCTTGTTGTTTCCTTGTTCTATAAGAGGAATCTCATGGCTCATTACATAGGGTCAGAATTTTAGGTCTAAACAAGTTCTAGGTTGAAAGCTAAGTTCAGAAAAGGCACCTTTTAAAGAATACAGATGAATAGAACAATAGATTGTCTTGGGTGTAAGTCTTATATGTAATAGTCTTAAATTGGTTTTATAGAAGCCACAAATATAAAAAAAATCTTCTTTTAGAAATAAACACTCTCCTATGTATATTTCTCACAAGTTATAAATGAAAATATTAATGGTATTCTCATTTGTCTTCAATTATTCCATTGAATGTATGATTATTTTTAAGCTTTAAATCAAAGAGTTTACTAAATGCTTGAAGATGGTTATATATTTCTAGGGAATTACATAGGATTTGGTAAGAAGTTATTGTTTCAGGCATTGTGAGTTTTCATACTATAAATTATTATGAGAAATGTCCACCAATTTCTAAATTAAGTGGGTTATATATTACTAGTTCTTACATATTTGACTCCATTGTCCCAATTGATGAAGCACTAGTCTATTATTTGGACAACCTTGCATAAAATGAGCTACTAGCATATATGACCATAGATTTTAAAATCAAAACAACATTCATTTAAAAACCTTTTCAATTATAATGTATGGGTTTGAACTACCCTTATCTCCTAGAAAATAGGTTATCATCTCCTTAAAGGTCTACCAAACCTTCAATGAAGTACATTATTTGCAATATGTTGTAATAAATTCGTTTATAAATGTGTTATGAGGGTGATATACCTAATTTGAACACAATAGGTTATACCCTCCTAGGTCTCATAAAGCTTGAAGAGTAGGAGTAAAGACCTTAGAATCCTTTACTCTATGTGTTGGCCACTAACCTTGAAATTTCTTAACCATAAGGGTTGGCTACCCTTTAGAGAAATTCATGGTTCCGTTGGAAAATGAACCAACACCATGGTGGAAGGACTAGAAGTGGTACCCAGAAACCCCTTTCAGAAATTACAAGCCTAGGCTTGGTTATCTGTGGCTTTCACCTCAATTTACTATGATTGACAATTTGAACTAGCAGTGGCATCTCTAGTCTTTTGTGTCTAGTTTGCGTAAAAGGTTCTCTGCCACCTGGTTTACAAGTGTTGAGCCAAAACTCATCCATTTTGCTTGGTTTATTCTTTTTCAAGGCTTACTTGTGGGGTCTTTGCTTGTCCACTTCGGGGCCTAGGTCCCTCGCTACCCGTTTTGTGGGAAGGCTAAGAATTTTAAGCATCTCTTCTAGTTTTGTACCAGAGCTCAGTAATTGTGGAATTGGATTCATGACTTCTTTCGGCTATTCAAGCCAAAACCATTTTCTTGGCATATGATTCCCTTGGGTGATTCTCCCAAGCTTCTCACTAAGTATACCCAGATATGACACACTTTCAGGGTGGAAATCCTTTTTAGTATTTGGAAAGATAGAAATGCCTACATATTTTCTCACACCTAAATTGATAAATATTTGTTCTAATGTTCTTTTACAGATATAAGCATAAGTAAATAAAGTTGCACTTGAAGTCTCTCACCTACAAGAGATCTTGGACCACTGGGGCAATGCCCCTTGTACTATGGCTTAGGTGCACCCTTCACCTACCTCTTCCTACGGTCGGTTGCCGTCATGAGGGCAATAGCGGAGTGGCTCTGGTAGCTCACACTCTTAGGCTCCTCCTCATTGTGGCTCTCACCCTCCTCGGCGGTTGTGTTCTCCTCCTCCATGGGCTAACCTAGGGTGGCCCTTTGGAGGGGTGGCGAGGGGCGATGATGGGTCTTTTGGGTGGCCCACTGATATTGCTCCAGGTAGTGGCTCTGGTTGGTCAAATTCTATGAAGTGGCTCCCACATTTGAACTTGGCAATCTTGCCCAAACGCAAAAAGAAGGAGAAAGATAAAGAAAAAAAAGAAGATGATGGCTGGGGTCCTCCTGACATCACTCCAAACCCTGCTGATGTATGGGGAAAGAAAATGGATGATAAGGATGCTCTGCCCCTTGCTGGCACTGCCTTGGCTGCATGATGGCCATTTTTATTTTCATGTTTGTTATGTTTACTATTTTTTGGGCTTGGTTTGTGTAACTTGGAACTTCTAGGCTCTACCCATATGACTCTCGAGGTGTACCTTTTAACCACCCACTTTCTTTTTGTGAATAATTATTTTTATCTTTTTAATTAATATAGATACATGCCTATTCATCAAAAAATATATATATTTTTTCTTAACTATTTTGATTTCAATTGAACTTTCTAATTTATTCTAAAGCATAAGTGGATGTTTTTCTATGATTTCATATGAGCTATAATTTATATAGATGGAAAAATTAGAGTTTCTATAAACAGTTTTTGTAATGCATCACAAATTTCTATCTTCGTCATAATAGAGAAAAAATCAAGTTTCATTATATATTTAGACTTCCTTTTAAACCTAGTACATTTATAAAAAAGACCTTATATAACATTTTTTTAAATGAAAATATTATATCATAAACAAGTGTCACATTGAACACAAGACATAAATTATTTAAGATAATATTTTTAAAATGATCATTAAATTATGAATTTAAAAATTCTATAAATACCCAGTAAATAACATTTAGATGACATAAAATTTATTTATTAATAATAAATTAAAAAGTTACATTCATAAATTGAATGTATTGTGCTGGAGAAAATAAGAAGAATAATCAAAGGAAAAGCACCCACTACATACAGTAATAAAAAGAAACACGAAGCATTATTTAAATTCTGTTTGTAAAGCAAACATATAATGAAAACGGGAAACCTTAATCTAATCAATCCAGTCCGAATAAATTCTCCTTTTTCTTAAAGAAAGAGATTTTTTTTCAGGCAAACAGTATTCTGGACCATAGCCTCCTCCTATAAGGGCAGATACAAACATAGTAATATAAGGATACGCACACTCTAAGGTTTATTCAAACTATTAAGTGCAAGCTTTAGTTATTGTCCTTGAGAGAGGACCAGAGACTTACGACGGTTTCTGCAAAAACAATAACTGCTATAATGACGGCCAAGACGAGCCATGGTTTTGAGAAGTATTCTTCCCACATTTCAGCGAACCAGACCACCCATTGTTCGCCGATGTACCCATTCAGCTCCCTAGTGATCTCATCAAATTGGTTGCATTTCGGTATCCATCTGGAACTGTTCATATCATTCCACATCCTGGCCACCTCTTTGCTGTCTCCCAGATTGTTCTGAAGGATTTTCTCCTCTCTCAAAACGTCTGCATCTTTTTCTGTTTCTACCAACTGGGACATGAACAGAACGAACCGAGTGACTAGCTTTTGGTCTTCGTCGCTACTCATCTCTAAAAGCTCACTGCTCCCGCTTTTATAGCATGCCTCATATGCCAATAAGTTTCTGAAAACTGTTTCCGTCCACACTCCAACATCAATTTCCGGAAGACGCAGCGTGCCAGTCTGCTTCTCGAAAGTGATATCATGGATCCCGCCGCGATCCATTGCTTGGAACACCACTCCGGATTTTTTAAGTCTATCTGCACCGTATGGAAGATACCTTTCATCCCTTAACTCGGGAATTTTTATTTTTCTGATACAAGGCCTAAAAAAACAATATAGAAACTTTAACACAGAGGATCTGGCATTACAATCAAAAGCAGAGGAGCCAGAAGCGGACGGCGGCGGCTGTAAAAGCTTCTTGTAAGAAAACCATGAATCTTTAGAGACAAGCGTAAGCCGTAAGCAATCCAAGAGGTGTTTGCATCCTACAAAATTCAGAATGCTCTTACAAGGCCATGGAGATTGGGACTTAATAGGAGAAATATGACAACACAGATGGCGGAGAAAATCCTCCAACAGGGCCCTTTTCTGAGTCACCTCCATTGCTTTTTCAAGAACCACCATTGGCAGTTGGTTCTCCAGTTTCATCACATCCATTAAAATGGCGAAGAGCACCGGATTGTTACTGCGTTCATAGAAAACAGGATGACTGGAACTTACCTGAGCAGACGAATCATCCCATCCATTGTAAACTGGCGGATTGGTGCTGCGGACGCCGCTACCGTCCTCTTGTCGATTGAAACCCATAACGAAAGTGTTGAGAAATTCCAGCAGGAACGCTACGTCTACAAAGCACATCTGACGAAATTTCTTTGTCTGGATATGAGATAAATCTCTATCGTATTTATCAATTACTTTCTTCCGCTCACATACCTCTATAATTGCCTGAAGTTTTCCCCCGTGATGTTGATCATCGGAAAGCTTCCAAAATCTTCTTGTAGCTAACAACTTGTCCGATTCCATTCCATCTAGCTGCTTCCGCCGCTCCTTTTCTTTCTCCGTCAGTGACTCCTCTACCTTCTTGCCGTGATATTGGGGAGAGAAATTGTGATAAGGACGAAATGACACCATGGTGGGATGGTAGAACTTGGTGCCTTCGCCTACAATGGCTATCGGCACAGTAAGAATGCATGCCTCTTTCCTATCCCTCGCTTCCTCTGCCTTTCTGGCCTTACTAACTATATCCACTACAAAATCATTAAAACTGCTTGCCAAAGCCAACGTCATTTTTCCAGTAAAGAGAAAAATCACGTATAAACTCAAACAAGTCGATAGAGAGCTTTCGCCTGCCATTCCTTACAATGCCACTTACTATTATATACAATATTTATTTAGATTCATCGACACATTTTTAAACAATTTGGAGTATAGAGATCTCATCTTAATTTAACCATTCAACAATAACATTTCAACGAGACTTGAATCTTTATAACAAGAATAATACCACAACAACTTAACCATCACACTATACAACTATACTATTAAGAAGATCGACACATTTTTCATTCATGAACTACTTAACATTACAGCTTTGACAAAGTGAAAAAGAAATCGGCCTGTATTTTTTATTCAGTTTTACAGCTCCCCGATGAGCAATACTTAAATGTACGCTTATTATATTTACAATACGAAATGTCGCTGAAAACTGGTCTCAAGAGTAGGATGTTAAACAAGACGTATGTATCTTGGTAAGGTGACTGTAAACAGCTTTGTGCTCTGCTGTCGGTTTCCCACTTCGGTGAAAGATCATCGAAATTCCTTTCTAAAGAAAAAGAAAAAGATCTCGTAAGGTCGTATCTTCTTTTTTTCATCTAAGAAAGCATCATCAGTTTAGAACAAGAATGTAGAAAACATCTGTTTCTGCCTTTACTAAAGAGGTTAGTTGTCTCCTTGAGTTTCTATGGTGTTCGCCTCACGACGTAAAGATAGATCAGCTTTACTTCTTAGTAAGCAACGCATATATTTAAAGCAGAGCACTTAACTTTAAGAAAATATATTCGAGTAAAAATAACATGTTGACCTTTTTTTATATAGTTTTTATTATTTTGAGGTTTCTATAAATTATAAGATATGTGATTTGAAGAAATTTTTATTTAAATTTAATTATGAAAGTTAATATTATCTTTTTGATAAGATTGCTGATTGTTGTTATTTCATATATATTATGTAAAACAAATCTATTATTGAAATAGAAGTGTTTATATAATTACCAATTGTATATTTTAGAGTTGAGTTAATGTCTAGATATAATATTATTAAAAAATATTTGAAGTTAATTTTATAAAATGTAGGAAATATATAAATGTAATAGTACATAAAAAATAAAGAATATAATTTTATAAAAATGTAACAAATATATAAATATAAATCTAAGATTATGAAAAAATTTCACTTCTCACTTGTTAAAAGCATCAAGTTTCCATAGTCTATGATAATCAAGTGCAATTTCTTGATCGAAACTGTGTTAATTTTATACATCAACATTTGGGATCATACTCCATGATCCATCATCATGATTGGCTCTCTCTCTCTCTCTCTCTCTTGCATATCATTTTGATGATAGATCATAGAGTATGATCTGAAATGTTAATGTAAAATATTAACATAGTTTCAATGTAGAAATTGACACTTGATTGTCACATATTTTTAAAAATAAATTTATAAAACTACATAAAATCTCAAACATCTTATTTGAGACACCATGATACGAATAAGCCAATAATTACCATTATTAATATTAGAACATAAGTCATCACATCAATTTGATCACAAATAATATAACAATGATAATCAAATTCTTTGAGATCATAAAGGTTCCACTATTAACTTAGTATCAATGAAAATATCCTCTCCAATAGAATTTCACATATTAGTATAATATGATGATAGAAAAAAGGAATTATAGAGAATGAAGTTGATTTTAAATATGATAAAACACCATTTTAAAATTTAAAACATTGTGTTCATGCCTCAACACACCCCAACTTTTTTTTAATTGGGACCATATTTTATATGGAGAAATAAATTTTGTTGTTCCTTGTACGATGTTTCCATTACTCCTTCATACTTTCTAGAGTGTTTTTTCTTAGTTTTCTTGGTTCACATCACCGTCTAAAAGCCATTTGCCTCTTATATTATTAGCTTATTATTATTCCTCTTACCACAATTATTCCAAAGGCGACTCTTGTTGCGTGGAAAGATCAAACACAGGTGTGCGTCACAAGTCACTCTCAAATGACAACATTTAACGTATTTTTAATACATCTATGAAAAAGGACAAAACTGGTCTCACTCGTTACACGCTAGAAACCTCAAAAGAATGTATACATATTGAAAAGCTCCAAAATATAAATATGTTGGTGCCATGGTCTTGTCAAAGT
Organism: Sequoia sempervirens; assembly: GCA_007258455.2. Taxonomy (NCBI): domain Eukaryota; kingdom Viridiplantae; phylum Streptophyta; class Pinopsida; order Cupressales; family Cupressaceae; genus Sequoia; species Sequoia sempervirens. The sequence continues at coordinate 244,935,323 of VDFB02000015.1, forward strand.
GTAGGCTTACTATTTGGGTGAAATTTTCCATATAGTAATCTAAAATGACAAATAAAAGAAGTAAAATTTTAGAAGAGTGAAATGGATTTCTTAAAATATTAGAAATATATTATATTTTAAACAAATTAAAATTTTAAATTGTGAGTTACAATTAAAGTTAGAAGTTTAAAAATAACATAATTTAGAGTAACGTAAGTGATTATAACTATATAAAGAATTAAACCTTTTATTCCTTTGTATATAACTCATTATGAATTAATAAGAAAATCTATGAAAATCACTAGAGGGAAACAACCCTAACATAGAGATATGCCAAAAATAAATTTCTTCAAAAGCCTATTTGGCAAAGCGATCACTTACAACATTTCATTGCCTAATAATATGAATAAAGGAAATATGATCAAAATTAAAAGAGAGATGGATAATATGTTCCAGTAAATAATTAATCCTCCATGATGACCCTTGAGAATAATTATTGGTAAAAGACAAATTGAGATCAAAGAATCCAATTTACCTATAAAAATATTTCCACCTTAATTCACATCCATTCTCAAGAGGCACTGAAATAGCTTGTGTTTCCATTAAATTGTTTGAACCAATGCTCATGGAAAAAGAGCAGATAAAATGAACCAAGACATCACTATTACTGTCAATTCCTCTAATTATTTTAGTAACCAAGTTACCACAAGAAGATACATAACTATTAGTTTTAGAAAAATAGGATGGGGAAGAATCAATTTTCACATCTATTTACCTTTTAAATGACCTAGATTTATAGTAAGATAAAACCTAGGGATTTGAATTATCTAAAAAATGTAATAGAATATATTAAAAAGAATATAGGACCATCTCATAAGAAATTTTAGTTATAATAGTTTCTTGAAGTACTTCCAAAATAATTGTCAAAAATTGTTCGAGGATATGTTATTAACCATTGAAAATCTTATGATTCCACTTTTACTAGGTCTAGTGAATATGCAAAATAGGTGAATTAGGAGGATGTCCTAAATTTTAATTAATGAAGAAAAATAAATAACAGTTCAAGTTTAGCAATACCACTAATGCATCTAAATAATTAAAAAAAATAGGATGCTCAAACAAAATATAGGATACATTTTGTTTGTTATTTGCATAAGATACATTTTGTTTGTTTTTTTGCATAAGAAACACATTTTTAGCAACCAAGAAATGCTATCTTTCTATTATTATTCTAAGTAGGACACTTCTTGACACAAAATAACTAGGCAAAAAATACATCTAGACCATTAATGTTTATTCCATACTTTCTGTAGCAACCAAATTGTTTAATCCCATCTCTCTTTTTCTCTAGAAAATAATATATATAAATAATTGAATAGTCTCCTTCAAAATGATAACCCCAAGAAAGAACACCATTTTCCTCTAGAGAATTAAAAGGTCATTCCTTAAGAATAAATGAGCGAATAGTCCATGCTTTATGGAAACCATCTTTAGACTAGATACTAGGATCCTTCTAATGGTATATCTAAGAATTCCCTAAATAACAAGAATATTTAAAGCTGGATACATTTGACCATCTAGCTTCATGAAATATTTCACTAAAGGATTTTCCAATAGGGTAATAATATAGAATAAATTGATGGAGATCCTAATATTTTTTCAAAGAAGGAGAATTATAGACTTTTTTGAATATTCTAGAAGAGACCGTCCTTAACATTCTCTTCTAAAACACAACCAAGATACTTGTATTGATCCTAATATAATTTATCTAATAGAGATTAAATATTAATATTTATTTATCAAAGACCAAGACCACCATAAATAACTCAAATCCATTCATGGGAATTCAAATTCCCTATTTCATTTTTTTTGTAGATCTAGAGTCAAGATCGTATAGAAAATAGTTTAGAGTTAAGAGCACCAAGAATATATAAATAGGAATTTCCTCTGAAATAGATTTTAATAAAGTCAAATATCTAGTGAAGGGTAACCACATGAAAGTCCAATTACTAACTCTCATATAGAATTTTAATAAAATCATATTTTTCTACTCTCTACTATGTCTATCAATGGATAACAAAAATTCTAGAATAATCCAAAGGAAGAGTGTTAGGATTAGCTACCATCCACCTTGTAAATCTTATGTCATATTGAATGGTTCCAACATTCTTGAAAAGTGTCCCTAAGAACTTAGGGAGTATTGGGAAAATGATTTGTAATATTAATTGTCACCATTGTTTGTAATATATTCATAAGGGTTGATGGGTCCACTAGTAATGGTAAAGGTGAGTTGTGGAAATATATATTTAATATTATTTCCCCACATTTAGACACTTAGTATGGTCTAATAAATGAGAAGAAAAAGGAAAAATGAGTGACTCTTGGTATTCTCCAAGTGGGACCTTGGAAAGAGGAAATAAGTGTCTTTTGGTAATATTTCATGATTTATTGTATTTAATTTAATGTTTATCTGCCATGTTTGGGAACAAAAGTTGGAGGAAAAGTATTGGAGCCAAAGCAAGTTTCCTTTCACATTCTGAGATGATATTTCAAGGGTTGAGGACATTTCAAATGAAGGGTCATATTTAGGAGCTATTTTTGGGGTTTATGATGTCTTCACACATCTATAAATTTAACCTCTTGGATGTATAATATATGAGCAATAGTTGAATGTAAAGTTTTATTGTAGGTATAATGATAGGTTGAGGCATAAGGAGGTTGTTCAAAAGTGCATAGGTATTACTGTGTTGGGTGCAAAGAGTTGAATAAAAGTCATTGTATTGTAATCTCATTTGTTTCAAGGTAATGAATACTTGGTCTCTCTTCTTGGTCGATTTTTTCTCCGCAAGGGTTTCTCCATGTAAATCTTGTGTTATGCAATGATCTTGTGTTGTTGGTTTCTCCTCATTACTAATATCTTATGGTGATGCTATTCTTTATATATTATTGTTATGAGTTCACATAAGGTGTTTAAATTAAGCATACTATGTTAATTGATTTTTGACATCATAAAGAAGATGGATCTAATCATTTGGAATGCATAAGAAGTTGGGTCCATAAAATGTTCAAAAAGTGGAAGTGTTATTTCTTATTTTTTAAATTCATCACACTTCGATTGAAAATTTGAAGCACTTACACATTGAATCTTAAATAAAATCAATAATATGAAATTTATTATTTTGATTCTAGTTTCCCAATATACAATTTGTTCAAATTCCTAGACGATATAAATTAATTTTTAATAGACATGTATAAAATCCACTTTTTAAAAGTCACTTTTTAGGACCATACCATGCATGTGTATGGAAACCCTAATTTAACCTAAATAAAGTATTTTTCTAATTACTTTTGGGGAAATATGTGTGTTGAATGAATAAGACAACTGAGATGGGGTTGAATGATGTAGAGCACGGTGATTTAGGCTACAACCAATCAGATTCAATAGGTCTCCAAACTTGTAAACTCCTTCTAGAGTGGGTTCCTTCACAAACTCTCCTATTGGCTTGTAGGTCACCAAACCCTCTTAGTCTCTTATATCTTTTAGAGAAGGTCACCAAAGGGACCAAATCACACACTTTTAGGGACCCATTTTGTTTCCATTCAACATATCAACCTGATGCAATAGGTTGTTTTGAAACATTTTACATCAAACTATCCCTCAATAGTAGTTTTAGGGTTAATTAGGCCTTTTTTCCAAAGGAGGTACTCAAAATACTTCTTGCAAAACTTGAAAATATTCACCAAAAAATCCAACCAGTCACATAGGATCCAATTATTTCTTTAGATTCCTCAAAACACTTCAAAATTCTACTGTCCTAAGCCAAAACTAGCAATTTCAAGCCTAGCACTTCAACTTGATAGACTAGGGAACGTGCTAAAACTCTCCATCCATCATCAACCTTCCCTAAAAATAAGAAAATCTGAAAGAGCACTCCTAAAAGTCCCATTCCACCAAACTACAGAATTTTCCTACGGTGGAATGGCCTATTTTGACATAATTTTGCTAAAAAACCCTAACAAACCAATAAACTTACAGAAATTTGGCTTTATCTCCCTTAAATCTAAATGAAAAACTCTCTAACTAGATTCAAATGAAAGCTACTTCAATTCCACAAATATGCACAAAGATTTCACATCATTGTCTAATTGTACGGGGCTGTACAGAGACTGGAAATGTGAAATAACATAAAAAATTATAATAAAAATAGAGTAACAATTCTTTATTCACCAAATCTTCAAGTAACCAACCCACCTCAATGATGTTGGAGGCCTTTTAACATGTTTTACATGAAATACCAATGGTCTACAACTAACATTTGAAAAGATGACTGTTCATCTTCAACTTACTAACAAAATGACCAAAATTGCATAGTGCAACATTTACAACTTTATTTCATCTTTAACAACTTTTAGACTCAACACCTCTAGGAACCTATATGACCTTGTTTTCATCACCAATTAGTAAAATAGACCTTATTACCATGATGCAATGACTCCACCCAATCCTGACTCCAAAATGCAATTTAATCAAACCAAAATTTGCTAGGGTGCTCGTGCATGATTCAACTAGGGAGGAAAAGTATTCATCCTCCTAATGAAATGAGTTCTTGGACTGAAGTACCATACTATTTGATATCATCTTTTGACATCCACTAAGAATCTTCAATTTGTAGACCTTTCCATTTAACCAAGTACTCATTGTACATCTTCTTTGTAGTTCTTTTGACCTCCCTTATATCTACTATACCTTCAAGCTTCATTGGTTGGATAGGAGGTAAATATTTGACTCATTCATCATCTTCAACATCTGCAACATCACCTGCATTCACAACACCTTTAGAAGGATACAAATCAGCAACATTGAAAATGTGTGAAATGGAAACTACTGGAGGGAGCTCAATTTCATAAGCATTCTGACCAAACTTGTGCACTATCCTGCTAGGGGCAATCTTCTTCATCATCAACTTAGTGTATTTTCCTTTTGTAATTCTTTCTCTCCTACGATGTGCAAGTACCAAATCACCAAACTTAAACTGAACATCTTTGCTTCTCAAATCCGCCTTCTCCTTATACTTGTCCACACTCTTCCTCAAATTCTCTTTGACTTGATCATGGATATATTTCATAGCTATGGAAAAGTCTTCTCCTACTGCACTTATTTTCTCCATGTCTCTTAGGTCTATGAGTTCATAAATACCCCTTGGAATCATCCCATAGACCACCTCAAAAGGACTTCTTCCTATTCTTTGGTTAACAGAGTCATTGTATGCATACTCTTCTTGTGAGAGTACAAGGTCCCATGACTCACCATGCTCCTTTGTTAGGAACCTTAACAAGTTTCCAAGATACCTATTAACAACCTCAATTTGACCACCCATTTGTGGATGGTATGATGAATTAAATTATAGATTGGTACCCAAATTTTTCCACAAGGTCCTCCAAAAGTGACCTATGAATTTGCAGTCTCTATTAGACACAATACTCTAAGGCAGTCCATGAATGCTCACAATCTCTTTGAAAACAAAACTAGCAACATGAGAGGCATCATTAGTACTCCTACATGCAATGAAATGGGCCATTTTACTAAATCTATCTACAAAAACATAAACACTCTTATGCCCTCTTGGTGTCTTAGGAAGACCCAAAACAATGTGCATTCTTATTAACTCCCATGGAAAATTTGGAACATGTAAGGGTTGATATAAAATTGCATAAGAGCTTGTTCCTTTGGCTCTTTAGCAAATTCCACATCCTTCTACAAACCTTTTAACATCAACATGGGTCTTAGGCCAATAATAGAACCTCTTAACCCGCTTCAAAGTTATGTCAAAACCAAAATTCCCACTCAAGCTTCCACAATGCTTTTCTCTTATCAAATTCTCCCTCATGGAGCACTTAGGCACACACAACTGAGCCCCTTTGAACAACAAACCATTTTGCAACAAAAAATATGCATATTCACTATGAATACTATCTTGAAACTGACTGCAAACAACATAGGCATCTTTAAAGTCATCATCATGCTCATACATACCTTTTAGAGAATCTATCCCAACGCTTTGAAGTTGTACCTCTTGTACCATCATAGGCCTTCTAGTCAGGGCATCAAAAACCTAGTTTTCTTGTCCTTTTTTGTGCTTGATTGAAAATGTATAGGCTTGCAAGTACTCCATCCACTTCATGTGCCTCTGATTCAACTTGTCTTGGGTATTCAAGTAACTTAATGCATGGCTTTCTGTGAATAAAAAAAATCCTTTGGTAAGAGATAATGTCTCCATTGCTTGAGAGAATGTATCATGGCATAAATTTTAAGATAATATGTGGAGTAATTTTTGTCATCATTTAGTTTATCATTGAAAAAGGAAACTAGTTCCCCCTCCTAGCTCAAAATTTCCCCTATAGCAAACCCACTTGCATCACGTTGCATAGTGAACACTTTGTCAAAATCAGGGAGTGTGAGAATTGGCATTTGTGCCACTCTTGACTTTAGGTATTCAAAGCTTTTATCTACATCCACAGTCCAAAAGAACTTGTTCTTCTTCAACCCCTTGATGGTATCAATCATTGGTGCACATATGTGACTGAAGTTCTTGATGAAATTTCTATAAAAATTAGCTAACCCATGAAAGCTCCTATCTTCTGATATCACAAACCCAAGGTAGATAAGTTCCCTCTTCATAAACTCACACTTCTTGAGATTGATCATTAACTTATCCTCATTGATCTTATTTAATACCTTATCAAGGTGTTCCAAGTGATCTTCTCTTGTCCTACTGTAGGCATGGATTTCATCCAAGTATACCACCACAATTTTTCCTATGAAGTTCTTCAACACCTCATTCATTACCCTCATGAATGTACTTGGGGCGTTTGAAAATCCAAATGGCATCACTAGCCATTCATATAATTCTTCATTGGTATTAAAGGAACTCTTCCACTCATCTACTTCCCTTATTCTAATATGATGATATCCACTTTTCAAATCAATTTTAGAGAGATACCTTGCACCAGCTAAACTATCCATCAAGTCCTCCATCTGGTGTATAGGGAATCTATATCTAATGGTGATCTTATTTATTGCTCTTGAGTCTATACAAAGACTCCAATCTCTATCCTTCTTAGGTGCCAATATTGTTAGCATAGCACAGAGAATTAAGCTCTCCCTTATTAGCCCTCTATCTAACAACTCCTGAATTTTCTTTTTGATTTCCTCATTTTGTTGAGGGGTCATCTTGTATAGGAGCACCCTTGCAAATTTTGGTTTCATTTTTCATTTTGGAGTCTAAGATTAGGTGGAGTCATAGCATGATGGTAATAATGTCTATTTGAAAAATTTATGATGTAAACAAGGTCATATAGGGTCAAAGAGAGGTTGATTCTAAAATTTGTTAAAGATGAAATAAAGTTGTAAATGTTGGACTATGCAATTTTGGTCATTTTGTTAGTAAGTTGAAGATGAAAGGTCATCTTTTCAAATGTTAGTTGTAGACCATTGGTATTTCATGTAAAATATGTTAAAAGGCCTCCAACATCATTGAGGTAGGTTGGTTTCTTGAATATTTTGTGAATAAAGCATTGTTACTCTGTTTTTAGTGCAATTTTCTATGTTATTTCGCATTTCCAGTCTTTGTACGGCCTCGTATAGTCAAATAATGATGTAAAATATGTGTGCAGAGTTGTGGAATTGAAGTATCTTACATTTGAATCTGGTTAGAGATTTTTTCATTTAAATTTAAGGGAGATAAGGGTATGTGTAGGATCATCGTGGAAAAAATAGGCCCTTAAGTTGCAAAAAATTCTGAAAAATCAGAGTTAGGAAACTTGATGCAAAAATTTAAATAAGTTATCTATATTATTTCAAAAATATGTAAGAATAGAATCTGTAGAAAATTAAATGTAGTTTCTAAACTACTAGGTTTATTTACAAAAAAAAATCTATTTGGTGAAAATTTGAAATTTTAATGTAGTAGTACTTAAATTTCAGGGAAAAAATAAGAATTAAGTGTCTGTCTGACCACCCTAACCACAATAAAATGATAATATTTTGTTAAAATATTTTAGATATAAGTAGAGGACTCAATTCAGAATGTGATGCATATTTTTTTGTAATTTTTTTCCAAGTAAATAATTGATTATGATTTTTTTTTTTACAAATTTTAAAAAATATAAAAAAATTGTATGTCTGGCCACCTTAACTTGGTCAAAACTTCATGAAATTCAATTTTTATTTAATCCTATAGTATGTGAAGCATAGAATGTGACGCATGTTTTGGCTAAAATGTATACCATTTGAAAGCTATAGATATTTTCCAATCAGCGTATCAATCAGGACTTTAGTTGTAATTCAAATAGAAAAAGAATAATAATTATTTATTAAATTCAAAGTAAAGCATAATTTATAGTGGTGGCAAGATGAGAATCTCCTTTAAAAACTCTTTTTATTTCATCAATTTTGAGTGAAAAAAATCATCAGCCACATACCCTACACATACCCATCATATTGCCACTTTTTGGCCCATCATGATCCTACACATACCCTAAAGCCAAAATTTTGTAAATTTCTTGGTTTGTTGGAGTTTTTAGGGTTTTGTAGCAAAATCATGTCAAAATAGGCATTCCATCAAAGGAAAATTCTGTAGTTTGGTGGAATGGGCGTTTTAGGAGTTCTCTTTCAATTTTTCTTAGTTGTAGGGTAGGGTGATGATGGACAAAGAGTTTTAGCATGTGCCCTAGTCTAGCAAGTTTATGTGACATGCTTGAAATTGCTAGTTTTGGCTTGGGACAACACAATTTTGAAGTGTTTTGAGGAATCTAAAGGTAGAATTGGATCTTATGTGATTGGTTGCATCTGTTGGTGAATATTTTCAAATTGTGTAAGAAGGATTTTGTGCATCTCCTTTGGTAGAGAGGCCTAATTAGGCCTAAAACCAGTGTTGAGGGAAAGTTTGATATAAAATGTTTCAAAACAACCTATTGCATCAGGTTGTTATGTTGAATGGCAAAAAAATGAGTCCCTAAAAGTGTGTGAGTTTGGCCCTTTGGTGACCTTCTCTAAAATATATAAGAGACTAAGAGGGTTTGGTGACCTACAAGCGAGTAGGAGAGTTTGTGAAGGAACCCACTCTAGGAGTTTGCAAGTTTGAAGACCTATTAAATCTGATTAGTTGTAGCCTAAATCACCTTGCTCTAAAAAAAATATATAACTGGATTCAAATGAAATCTACTTCAATTCCACAACTTTTCACACAAATTTTACATCATTATCTGACTATACAAGGTCGTAAAAAAACTAAAAGTGCAAAATGACACAAAAAATTACACTAAAAACAGAGTACCAATGCTTTATTCACCAAATCTTCAAGAAACCAACCTGCCTCAATGATATTGGAGGCCTTTTAACATTTTTTACCTAAAATACCAATGGTCTACAAGTAACATTTGAAAAGATTACCTTTTATCTCCAACTTACTAATAAAATGACCAAAATTGCATAGTGCAACATTTACAACATTATTTAATCTTTAACAAATTTTAGACACAACACCTCTAGGAACCTATATGACCCTTTTTACATCAATAATTGGTCAAATAGACGTTATTACCATCATGCAATCACTCCACCTAATCCTAGACTCCAAAATGAAAAATCAATCCAAACTTTACAAGGGTGCTCCTGCACCAATGAATCAATTGTAGAAAATTAAATATCGAAACCCTCAATAGTAATCAGATCCCAATTCATTAAGCCCTTATTTTATTAAAGTGATTAATCTTGAAATACAAATAATAGAAATTGAAACAACACCATACACAAGAGAACACCAAATTTATGTGGAAAACCCAATGAGGGAAAAACCATGGTGGGGATTAGCTCACAATATAAGTAATTGATAAATTAGTATAAGGTTTTACTACCAGAATAAGATACACTGTCCAAAAAGGCCCACAACCAGGGCTCACTGCCATAGGAAGAAATAAAGAATATAGAAGAGAAATGTTACATAGAGAACACAATCTCAATACAACAAGGAATCCACCATGAATGCTCCAACACTTTTGTAGCCTTGCATGAAAGATTATAACACACACCTTCGACTCACTGCATTCAAGAATCCAACAATTTGAATTTCACATTACTCTACCCAAATTCACATGTATCCTTCTGCAATTGACATCACACTCATCACTCGCATCAATCTCACATCTCTCTTGCCTCTTTATTAAAACTTACAATAACACCACACTTATTTATATCAATGTCAACCTTGAAAAACTTCTCTAAGGTTAACAACTATCTATCACATTTAAAATTTCAAATTAGGTCAACACCTAAACATTCCTGTGGTGGATAAGAATAAAGGTACCCATATAAATCTTTAGTTAGGACCCAAATTAATCCTAACCTACCTCAACATGCTTTCATAAACTTGACATTTATTGCTAACATAAGGTCAATGAATCCCATGTTAAACACCATAAAACATTAAGTATATGCTTCCTTAAGTCAATCCAAAACTTCTAAACAAGAAAATTTACATGAACATGATCTAGAAGAATCTTTGAACCACTTGAGATCCAACAAAGACTTCGTCCAAAATTGCATCATAGAAATACTTTAATGTAGAACATCCGGTAAACCTTAATCACACATTGATGCATGAAACCCACACTATACTACACCAAATCAAGTGCAACCTTGAATTCTGAAAGATACAAACATTATAAGAAAATTCCCAAACCCACACAACTTGAAGCTAGCTTGCAAAGAAAGGCAGAGAAAATATATTTCTCCCAGACCATAGAAAATACCACTGAAAAATTGGTTCACATATTGGTGAAAATGTCTCAATTTGCACAATGATCTAGAAACCCAAATTCTAGAAGTAACAACTTCTGACAACCTTGAATAACATATCAAATCTACACAAGCATAGCATCAACATAGAAGAAACTTGGAGCACATCTTAGAGCACATATTGGAGCACATGTGCAACACTACTTTCTCTATTTATCATTTTTTATCAAAAGAACTTGGAAACCAAGTATTAGAGACATCATCTCAGCACATTAATTCTTTCCAACACATCTCCAAACATTGCAACATAAAGATAGCTCTATGTACTCACAAGACTTCCTCAATATCTCAACTATACATGCACAACTTGAAACAAACTGCTTTCCTCTTTTTCACAATTTTCTCAATATCCTTGACATATTCATCATGCAAAAAACTTCCTTAAAATGTAGTTGAAATCAATGAAAACACCAACATTTTGTCATCCTATTAACATAAATTAAAACACCTTCATACTTGCAACAATATCCCCATATGTCATTGATGGAAACACATAATGTGAAAAACCATCAAAGACAACACAATAGCTTTGAAGACATTTTCTTATGATTTCCTTTATTTTCTCCCCCTAAGTAGATAAACCTTTTTTACATGATTCTTGTTGTGTTATGGAGACCAATCAGACTCAAATAAAATATTCATCATTATCTTATTAACTAATTTATTGCATGTAATAAATATTTTACCATACTTGTATTTAAAATAACATTGACAAATAATTATTAAATGCTCAAAATGATTAGTTACAATATTTATTTACAAGACAATTGCAAATAGTTAATTGTAACTCCCCAAAAGAAAATGTGTCATTGGGTGCGTGAGAAAAAACCAATGGCCTAGCTTCATTTGTAATTAATGGGACATGCATGGGAAGATATTCCAATAATTGGATTAGAGTTTGGAGGGCACCAGGTCATAAAAATTTTTAGCAAAAAATCATAGAGTAGTGGCTAGAAAAAAGTAGGAAGTGTCATGGGTACCCATAGCAAAGGTTGTGTAAAAACAACTTTTGAAAAACATGATGAAAAATATTTTTGTAGGGTGAAGATGTTGTTTCATGTTTTTGTAAAGATTGTTTACTATCTAAGTTTAATATATTTTGGACCCTCTTTTGGTGGATGTTGCCCAATTTTGGGTGAACCATGTTAAATCTTGGTGTTCTTTTTTTGCTGTCCATTTTTCTCTATTTTCCAAATCTGTTGTGTTTTCACATTTTTTTTGTATTTTAATTGATAATTTATTGCCTCCAATAGCCTAACAAGTGGTATCAAAGTGGGTTGTGTTCAGTTATCCTCTGCAAGAAGGTCTCAAAATTGAGTGGGAGTCTCACGATTTAGTGGGAGTTATGGCAGACAAGGGTAAGTCAAAGGTAGAAAAATTTAATGGGTATAAATATTAGTTATGGAAGATGCAGATGGAGGAATATCTCTATCAAAAGGATTTATGGCAGCCATTGGAAGGGAAAGTGAGGAAACTGTCAACAATTTCTAATGAGGACTGTGATATTTTGGAAAGAAAGGCACTTGACAGTATTTGTTTATACCTAACACAATTGATGGCATTTAATATTTCAACATCAAAGGCAATAGAAAATTTGATGTAGACCCTAGTGAAGTTATATGAAAATCCTTCCACTTCGAATAAGGTATTTCTTATGAAGAATTTATTTAATGTGAAATGGTAGAAGGTGGGTTAGCTACTAATAATTGAAATGGGTTTAATATGGTTACTAGTCAATTAACTTTTGTAAATGTTAAATTGGATGAGGAAGTTAGGGCTCTTTTGATTTTGTGTTCTTTTCCTAAAAGATGGGATAGCTTGGTAATGGCAGTTAGTAATTTTGTTTCTAGTTCAAATATGCTAAAATCTAATGATGTTATTGGTGTTATTTTGAGTGAGTAAATTCATAGGAAAATGTTAGGTGGTACATCCACATCAGGTAGTGTTTTGAATGCAGAAAGTAGGGAAGAACATAAGAGAGAGAAAAGAATTTTGAGGTCATGGGAAGCCACAAGGAAAATCAAAGGATAGGAGGTCCTAGTCTAGAGAGAAGAAGAATTGCTGGTACTATGGTAAGCTAGGTCATGTAAAGAAAGATTACTAGTCTCAGAAAAATAAAGAACATGACAAAAAGGAAGGCAATAAAGAAGCAGATGTGGCAAGTGGGTATGTGCAAGATCATCATAGAAAAAATAGGCCCTTAAGTGGCAAAAATTTAGAAAACTCGAGTTAGACAACTTGACATAAAAATTTGAATAAGTTATCTATATTATTTCAAAAATATGTAAGAATAGAATCTATAGAAAATTGAATGTAGTTTCTAAACTACTAGGTTTATTTATTTATTTTTTAAATCTATTTGGTGAAAATTTGAAATTTCAATGCAGTAGTACTTAAATTTTAGGGAAAAATAAGAAGTAGGTGTCTATCTGACCACCCTAACCACAATAAAATGATAATATTTTTTTATAGTATTTTAGACATAAGTAGATGACTCATGTCTAGATGTGATGCATATTTTTTTGTAATTTTTTTCTAAGTAAATAATTAATTATGATTTTTTATTACAAATTTTAAAAATATAAAAACTTGTATGTCTACCACCTTAACTTGGTTAAAAATTCATCATATGAGGCTACTATTCTTCTTTCCCTTGATAATTCCTAATGATTCTTGGGTGTTAGATGGGTTTCATTTGTTAGACCCCATTTCAGAATAGAATTTATTTTCTTGATTATTTACAAGGAGAATTTAGGTTGGTTTATTTGGGAGATAACAAACCTTGTTAGATTCTTGGAAAAGGAAGAATCAAGATTAAGTTGTAGAATGGGAATCATTGGATACTACATGAGGTAAGCCATGTTCCAAAGTTAAGATAAAAATTAATTTTAGTAGGGTAACTAGATGATGAAGATTGTGTTGTTACATTTATTGATAAAAATTGCAAGTTTACAAAAGGTTACTTAGTGGTATAAAAAGGTGTTAAAGTATGCACCTTATATCTTTGTACAGGTCATATTGTTCATTCTACTTTAGTTGTTGTAGAGGAAATTCAATGTTCAAGAACAGTTGTTGCAGTCGAGTAGGCAAAAAAATAGATAATTGTTATGGGTTCTAAAATAGCACTATGGCATAATAGACTTGGCATATGAGTGAAAAAGGTATGAAATAACTTCATTAAAAAAATGTTATAATAGGTCAAAAATGTGTTAATATGGATTTTTGTGAATGTTGTGTATATGGAGAACAAAAGATAGTTAGTTTTCTCAAGGATGGGAAGCAAAAGAAAGATGAGAAATTGGAGCTTGTGCACATGGATGTATGGGGACCAGGTTAGGTATCTTCTCTTTGTGGCTCTTGATATTATGTCACTCTTATTGATGATGCAACAAGAAAGGTATGGATTTATTTCCTTAAGCATAAATCTTATGCATTTGAAAATTTTAAAAAATGGAGAAGCTTGGTTAAGAATGAGATGGGTAAAAAGTTAAAATGTCTCATATCTAATAATGGTGGTGACTATTGCAACAAAGAGATTGAAGATTATTTTTCCTATAATGGTATTTATAAGTAGAAAATGGTTCTAAGGACTCCACAAGAAAATGGAGTGGCTAAGTGCATGAATCGAACAATAATGGAGCATGCACAGACTTTGAGATTGCATGTTGGGCTTCCTTTAAATATGTAGGGAAGAAGTTGTAAATATTGTTGTTTATTTAATTAATCGATGTCCTTCTAATCCTTTAGGTTGTGGTATTCTAGAGGAAGCATGGATAGGTAAGAAGGTGAGTTATTCTTTTCTCAAAATTTCAGTTGTGAAGCATTTTCACATGTAGATTTTGAAAATAGAATCAAGTTAGAAGCTAAATGAAAGAAATGTATATTTGTTGGATATGGAATTGATGAATTTGGTTATAAGCTTTGGGATTTTGAAAATAAAAAAATTGTGAGAAGCAAGGATGTCATATTCAATGAGAAAGTGTTGTACAAAGATCAATTGTAGCATCATGAGAAGTAAGTAAATGATTATGTAGTGCTGAATGATACTCCAAATGCTGATGTTCCAGTGGTTCCTCATGCTCTACAATAATAGCAACAACAAATACTGCAAGCTTCTGTGAATGTTAGACAATCTTCAAGGATAAGTAGGCCTTCGGAAATATTTTCTCCCTCTTTATATTTGTAGTGTCAAAAAAATTTGTCCATGACATTTTCACACTTGTTTGGGCCTTCCTTATAAAATTGAGCTTAATAATGCCTTGAATTAGTGTTGTAATGTGTTTAACACACTCACATTAGGTCTTGGACCCTTGTAAACTAAATGAACTTAATCATACTGTATTTAGAGTGTTGTCAACTATTGTAACATACTTTAACACTTTTCACACCCACACTAGGTCTCTCTTTCTGTATCACCTCATTGAAGAAGCACCATAACATCAAGAGGACTTTAAAGTGACTCACACTGGCAAGTTGAGGTCTCTCCAATCAGATGCTTGCGCATCTGCACTTTCAACTACAACTCAATGTAATCAACTGCTGCCACATATTCATCTCTCAATTGTTCGGGAGCAAGGATGCCTTGTTCTTCATACTAAATCGATAAAATTGCCATCAAACTATGAAGACTAAAAGAAACATAGGATCATCAAAATTAAAGTCCAAATGTATTTCATTCCTTTACACATGCCTTGTGATAAGATGCAAACCTTCCTCTCGATTTGCAAACTCTGAAGCCATTTCGGGGTCGTGGTTCAAAGTTCCTACATACTCCATACTTCCTTCTTCAAGCACCACTATAAGTTGTACTCCCAAAGTCTAAAGTATTAAATACTTTGGAATTAGCAAGTTTAACATCATCCTTCTGAGGGACTTGGTAAGATGTATGACCAAGGCCCAAGACTTGAACTTCTGCAACCTCTTCAACACTTGTACAACATATGCAACATAGTTTCAACCTTTGACATCAATGCCACTTTTACATTAATTCCAACATCCCCCTTTCCCAAATTAGGTCCATCTCACCTCTAAACCTCTTTCATCATACCAACAATCTCCCTTAGATGATTTCCCCTTTTCACATCAATTACAACAATATGCCAACAATGTCCCCCTTTTTCATTGATGGAAAAACTAAATGCTCAAAATTCTAATGGTTTGATACCAACTGTGGATATCATATGAGCTCTCAATACTCCCACTTTGACATGCCTTCTCCTTTTCTCATCTTCATGAGCATTGCATGCTTTTCTTATCCTCCATTACTTGAGCATTTTTAGAATTCTCTCCCCCTTTGTCATCAATTGCAAAGGGTCACACTCCTGAATGTCTTGTTTCAGGACACCATGCTACTACAACCTTCACTTCTCCTTAGCAATGGTAGAGGGACTTATTCTCCCCATTTGACTGATACTAATTGATACCAATTTTATGCTCTCACACCAATTTCTACTCTCAACCTTTGACTACAATGATAGAGCCAAATGCTCCAACTGCTCTATACCAATTAACAACATCTAATGGCAGTTGAAGCTCCATTACATGCTCAAAGAAAACTAGTTTTGATACAAATTATAGATGTTTTCCTTATAAGCTTTGTACCAATTGAATCATATTCCCAACACTAATTGATGATATCATGCCATGATACCAATTAACATTCTAAATTGCAATGTATCAAGTATAACACTGATTTGATAAAAATAGTAGCTCCTCCTTAGATCAACATCTTTGCACATCATCTACTACTTCATTTAGAATTTGCATCATTTCATGCTCTATACCAATCAAGG
The DNA here is from genome assembly GCA_007258455.2 of Sequoia sempervirens. Classification (NCBI taxonomy): domain Eukaryota; kingdom Viridiplantae; phylum Streptophyta; class Pinopsida; order Cupressales; family Cupressaceae; genus Sequoia; species Sequoia sempervirens. The sequence continues at coordinate 244,951,949 of VDFB02000015.1, forward strand.
TGCTTTATATATTTCATTTTCTCAGAAAAGCACAAGGAGTATTATCTTCTTCACCTACAAATGGCCTTCCCCTGACTTGATCTTCTCCTACTATTTCTAGAGATGAATTGAATGCCACTGAAACTCCCCCTAGAATTGTGACATATAGCTACAGGTCATTGATGTGAGGCTAAAGTAGCCTCATTTGGATCTCCTTGCTGACATTTTACTTTCCATACTTTCTTTAACTACCTTTCTCTAATGCCTACCTTCAAGTCTTAAGAGTATGTGAGATGTTCAATTTAGGAGATGTATCCTTCCTTGTATTCTTCCTCTTTTTTTGTACTATAAGTCTTACAAGGTCTAATCTACAATGTTTAGCTATGTGACCAAAGTTGTCACACTTGTAGCATACTACATACATGTTCCTTATAGGAGCAAATGAATTCTTATAAATATATTGTTTACTCCTTCTAGGTGCAGTCCTACAATCTCTAGATCTATAACCATATTGATTACAAGCATAGAAATGACCATTAAACATTAATTATACCTAGTCATATCCATTCCTTTTGTAGGACCTGAGACGATCTTCTTTTATTTTTCAACTTGGAATGCATCATCCCAATAAATCTATTTGCATGATCTCCCTTAAAGTTTTCTATTTTTCTTTGGCAACTTGGAACTGATTTCAAGATTTGCTTATTAGCAACAACATGCTTCTTTACATATTAATTTTTCTTATTCTCAATTGTAGGATTCTTCTCCACTTTAGATTTCTATAATTCAGCAGTGCCATTGATTGAATTTCCATTTGTAGAGGTACTTTCTTTTGAGCAACTTGTGCAATCTTTCTCTATTATTCCAAAGTTATCAAACAATATTTCATCAATAGAATGACTTTTCCCTTTTTCACTGCCAAACTCAATTTTTACCCTTGGTCTTGACATCCTTTGCAACCTATTCAACTCACCTATCATCATGGAATCACCTTTTAGTTTCAAAATTCTTTCCATCTACTTCTTGACATCTTCTAACTCATTTCTTAGTGAAACTATTTAAGCTTCCAACTTCTTGCATTCATATGATTTAGACTATAGTTCTTATTTAAATACATCTTCTACTCTTTTTTCTTCTTCCACTTTTATCTTCAATCTGATTACACTATGATTTGATTCTTGAAGATTCTTATTAGTCTTTTCAATTTATTCTTGTGCATTCCTCTTATATTCTTTATTTTCTTTTCTTAATTTTCTAATCTTATTAATAGCACTATTGAGCTTACCTTCTATGTCAACTTCTTCTTCATCATCAGATTCTTCACTTCCTTCATCATGTGTCATACAAAGATCCATGAGAAAGGATCCATTTTTATCAATCTCATAGGAGCTTCCATGTTCATCATCTGAGCCACCCAAAATGTCTGATATTCTATTTTCGACTTGTTTGCGCAGATTATTTTCACTATCCTTTTCCTTATCAAAATCATTTACTTTATGAAGGAAATATTTAGGAACAAAATGATCATGATTACCTCTATGTTTCCTAGAGCCATTCTTTGATCTTCTAATATAATCATTTTTCTCTTCATCAACCATCTCAGATCCAGATGTAAATTTTTCTTCTTCTGTACTCTTGGCTGCAACCTCACTCAAAAAGGTGTCCTCAATCTTCTCATCCTCTTTTGTCTTTAGAGTTCCAGCTTTGTTTTTACTTTTTCATTTCTAATTCTTCATCTTTCTATCATCACTTCCATATATCCTTTTCATGTTGTCCCAAACTTCATGTGTAGTTTCATAATGCATAAGTTCATCAAGTATTGAATTTGAAAATTTGATCATAATTGAAAATATTTCTTTAGAATCATCTTCAAATGCTTTCTTTTTAGCCATAGTAGAAGACTTCAAAGAAGCATAAACCTGGTAGCCCTTCTCTACTGACTTCCATACATCAGAGCCTAATGATTCCAAGTAAGCTTCCATTTTTCTACTCCAAACCATATAGTCTGATCCATTAAACAAAGATACTTCTACAAATGAGCTTTCCTTATTAGCTATTGTTTTGTTTACTTTACCAAGATATACCTGATCTGATTAGGATTATCCTAGGGAACCTAGGGCTCTGATAGCACTTGTTGGAACATGAAAATCTATTAAGAGGAGGGGGTGAATTAGTAGATATCAAAACTTCAACCATCAAAAACCTTATTTAGAAATAAACTTCAAACTTAACTATGGAGATATAAAACATATACAATCACAACAATCAAATGCACAAGAAAGATCACCACATAACACCAGATATATGTGGAAAAAAATTGAAGGTAAAAACCATGATGATAAAGCTGCTTGAGTCTACTTCTCAAATACAACATCACAAATAAATCTTCAGTTACATATGTTTAGGGCTACAACCAAAGGAATCAACAACTCCCTAATTTAAAAGATACAATTTTAAGGAAGCAACAACTCCCTGATTTAGGAGCTACAACTCCAAGGAGACTACAATCCCCTAATCTAAGCTACAACTCAGTACAATGATGCTACAACCTTTGTGATAATAAACTGCTCACATATGCATTAAGAATGGCTCTACAAAATCTAGTAATTGTTGTGTTATGGAGACCAATCAAACTCAAATAAAATATTCATATTATTTTCTTTATTAAATAATTTTTTGCACTTACATTTATCTTACACTTGTATTTAAAAGGTGGCTACAAAAAATAATTAAATTCTAGAAGTGATTAGTGACAATATTTTAAATATAAAGTTTATGGATAGCTGGAAAAAGTAAATGTAACTGCCCAAAGAAAGTTTTTTATTGGGTGCATGAGGCACAACCAATGGCCACACTTCATTGGTAATTTGTGGGACATGTGTGGAAGCCTATTAGAACACTCGATGACGAGTTTTGAAAAAATTTAGCAAAAAATTGCATCTAGTAGTGGCTAGAAAAATGTAGGAGAAGCTGTGGGCACCCATAGCCATGGCTATGTAAAACCAACAAGTGAAAAACATGATAAAAACTTTTTTGCATGTTGTTGCATGGATTTGCATGTCTTTGCATGTCATTGTAAAGGGGATTTTCTAGGAGATTAATATATTTTGGACCCTCTTGTTGGTGGGTGTAGCCTAGATTTGGGTGAACCATGTTAAATGTTTGTGTTGTCTTCTTGTTGTGATAATTTTTTGGGTTTTCTATTTCTCTATTTAATTGATTAGATCTGCATTTAACTGATTGAAATCTACCTTCTAACCCTAACAAGTGGTATTAGAGTAGGTTGTGTTCAATTATCCTTTGTAGGAAGGTCTCACGGTTGAGTGGGAGTCTCACAATTGAGTGAGAGTTATGGTAGAAGAGGGAAGCTAAAGGTAGAACAATTTAATGGGCATAACTATCAGATTCAGGAAGATGTAGATGGAAGACTATATCCGAAAGATTTATGGTGACCATTGGAAGGGAAAATAATGAAACCCTCGACTATGTCCGATGAGGATTGGGATATTCTAGATAGAAAGGCAGTTCATAATATTTGCTTATGCATGGCACAATAAGTTGCATTTAATATTACAACAAAAATACAATGGAAGATTTGGTGAAGACCTTTGAAAGAGTATATGAAAATCCTTTTATTTTTGAATAATGTATTTCTTATGAAGCATTTATTCAATATGAAAATGGCGAAGGTGGGTTAGTTGCTGATCATTTAAATGAGTTTAACATAGTTACTTGTTCAATTGACTTACGTTAATATACGAGAATTTGATGAAGAAGTTAGGGCTCTTTTGATTCGTGTTCTTTTCCTAAAATCTAGAATAACTTTGTAATGGTAGTTAATAATTCTATTTCTAGTTCAAATATGTGAAATTTGATGATGTTGGTGTGATTTTGAGCAAGGAAATTCATAAGAAATGCTCAGGTGGTACATCCACATTAGGCAGTGTTTTGAATGCAGAAAGGGGAAGAAAAAAGGAGAAAGGAAAAACTCTTGAGGTTATGGTTTAGTCATGAGGAAAATCAAAGGACAAGAGGTCCCAATCCAAAGATAAGAAGGATTGTTGGTACTACGGTAAGCCGAGTCATTTAATGAAAGATTGTTGGTCTTGAAAAAATAAATTAGGAGACAAAAAGGAAGGAAATGAAGAGGAAAATGTGGTAAGTAATAAATATGATGAGGATGCTTTGATTCTTTCCCTTGATAATGCTAATGATTTTTCGGTGTTAGATTCAGGGGCTTCATTTCATGCTATGCCACATAGAAGTTATTTACTTGATTATGTCCAAGGGGATTTGCACTAGTTTCTTTTGGAGATAATGAGCCATATCAGATTTTTGGAAAGGGAAGAATCAAGATTAAGTTGTAGAATGGGAACCATTCACTCCTACATGAGGTAAGGCATGTTCCAAAGTTACGTAAAAAACTTAATTTCATCAGGGCAACTACATGATGAAGTTTGTGTAGTTATATTTAGTCATAAATATTGGAAGGTTACAAAAGGTGCCTCAGTGGTAGCAAAAGGTGTGAATTCAGGAACTTTATATCTTTGTATAGGTCATATTGCTCCTAATTTAGCTATTGTAGATAAAAATCAATGTTCAAGAAAAGTTGTTGCAGTTTAGCAGGAAGAAAATCAAACAGTTGTGTTGGGTTCTGAATCAACACTATGGCATAATAAACTTGGACATATGTGTGTAAAAGGTATGAAAGTACTTCACTCAAATAATGTTTTACCAAGTCTAAAATGTGTTAATGTGGATTTATGTGAAAGTTGTGTGTATGACAAACAAAAGTAGTTTTATTAAAGATGGGAAGCAAAAGAAAGATGAGAAATTGTAGCTTGTGCATATGGATGTATGAGGATCAACTCAAGTATCTTCTCTTGGTGGCTTTTAATACTATACCACTTTTATTGATGATGCAACAAGGAAGGTATCAATATATTTCCTTAGGCATAAATCTAATGTATTTGAAACTTTTAAAAAATGAAGAAGCTTGGTTGAGAATGAGACTGGTAAAAAGTTAGAATCTCTTAGATCTGATAATGGTGTTGAGTATTGTAGTAAATATTTTGAAGATTATTGTTTCTATAATGGTATTCTTAGGCAGAAAATGGTTCTAAGGACTCCACAAGAAAATGGAGTTGCTAAGCACATGAATATAGCAATAATGGAGCATGCATGTACTGTGAGATTGCATGTTGGGCTGCCTTTAAACATGTTCACAAAGGTTGTAAACACTATTGTTTATTTGATTAATAGAGTTCCCTCTAATCCTTTAGGTTGTGGTATTCCAAATGAAGCATGGAGAGGTAAGAAGGTGAGATATTATTTTCTCAAAACCTTCATTGTGAAGTATTTTCAAATGTAGATTCAGAAAATAGAACCAACTTGATGCTAAGTCAAAGAAATGTATATTTTCTGGATATGTCATTGATGAATTTGGTTATAGGCTTTGGAATTTTGGAATTTAGAAAATTGTGACAATCAAGGATGTCATATTCAATGAGAAAGTGTTGTACAAAGATCAGTTGCAACAACATGAGAAGAAAGAAAATGATTTTGTAGTGTTGGATGATACTCCAAATAGAAATGTTCTAGTGGTTCCTCATGCTCCACAACAACAAAAAATACTAGAAACTCCAATGGATGTTAGACGATCTTCAAGGATAAATAGACCTCGAGAAAGATTTTCTCCTTCTTTGTATTCTATTTTACTGACTGATGTTGATGAATCAAAATGTTATGATGAAGCTATGAAGGTGGATTCCAAGGTTCAGTGGGAGCATGTAATGGAAGAAGAAATGGACTCCTTGCTGAAAAACTAGACTTGGGACTAATGCAAGCTACCTATAGGTAAAAAGGATTTACAAAATAAATGGGTTTATAGGCTAAAAGAGGAAGATGGAGGTAAGAAAAGATTTAAATCTAGGTTAGTTGTAAAGGGATTTGGATAGAAAAAAGGTATTTATTTTGATGATATTTTTTCTTTGATTGTTAAAATGACTTCTATTCATACTGTTTTAAGTATTGTGGCTATTGAAGATTTGCATTTAGAGCAGCTTGATGTTAAAACAACCTTTCTCCATGGTGATTTAGAAGAAGAAATATATGTAACAACCACAAGGATTTGAGGTCAAAGGTAGGGAGAAACTAGTGTACAAATTAAAGAAGAGTTTATATGGGTTGAAGCAAGAACCTCGACAATGGTCTATTAAATTTAATAGTTTTATGGATCTAAGTAAGGCTACAATCAATGTAATTCAAACCATTGTGTTTATTTTAAGATGTTAGATGATCATAACTACATTATTTTATGTTTATATGTTGATGATATGTTTATAGCAAGGTCTAACATTGACCGCATAAAGGATTTAAAACAACACTTAGAAAATTCATTTTATGTGAAGGATTTGGGGGTAGCAAAGCAAATCCTTGGTATCAAAATTACAAGAGATAGGAAAAATAGACAATTATTTTTATCTTAGGCTGATTATGTTGAAAAGGTGTTATAGAGATTTCATATGGAGAATACAAAAGTTGTCTACACACCTTTTCCTAGTCATGTCAACTGAATAAAGATGTGTCCAAAGATGCAAAACGAGGAAGAAAAAAATGTCCAAGGTACCATAGGCTTCAACTGTAGGAAGTTTAATATATGGCATGGTATGCAAGAGAAAGGATATTGCACATGGCATAGGAGTTGTTGGTAGGTATATGAGTCATCCCAGAGTTGAGCATTGGAATATGGTAAAATGGATTCTCAGTTATTTGAGAGGTACATCCAATAAATGTTTATATTTTGGAGGCTCTAATATTGATTTAAGAGGCTATTCTGACTTAGATTTGGCATGGGATATAGATCCCAGGTAGATTATCATAGGTTATATATTTATAGTTGGCGGGACAATAGTGAGTTGGATTTCTTGGTTACAAAAGGTGTTTGCTTTATCCACCATGGAGGCAGAGTATGTAGTTGCAATAGATGTGTCAAAAGATATGATATGGCTACAACATTTCATGGAAGAGTTAGAATAATAAATTTGAAGAAGTTACTTTGTTATGGATGAATTCGGAAATTACTACCACATCTTACGAAATTACCTGCCTCTAAAAGAAAACCTCGTAGAATATCTGGCTATTTGGATTTGATGTTTAGGTTGGACAAATCAAGCTAGAAAGATAATGGCAGGCGTCAACGGAGATGTCTCTGTTTATGAAGGCGGCAAAGGGAAGCTAAATCTCGCAACTTTAAGGTTTGTCCTTCAGGTTGAGATTCAATTAAAATGAACAGCGGGGTCCGAAGGTGTTGAGTTTACCAGAGCCAGGGAGTTGTTTTAGTTCATGTTTCAGATTGTCCAGAGTGGAGATGAATTGTACGGTTGGAGTCTAATCAATCTCCAAGTGGGAGATTGTTGTGTTATGGAGACCAGTTAGACTCAGATAAAATCTTCATATTATTTTATTTATTAAATAATTTGTTGCACTTATATTTTAAAAGTGGCCACAAACAAATATTAAATATTGGAAGTGATTAGTTATAGCTGGAAGTGATTAGTGACAATATTTTAAATATAAATTTTATGGACAGCTAGAAAATGTAAATGTAACAGCTGAAATAAAGCATGTTATTGGGTGCATGAAGCACGACCAATGGCCACACTTCATTGTAATTAATGGTACATGTGTAGGAGCATATTAGAACACTTGGGGATGAGTTTTGAGGTGTGTAGGTCATGAAAAATGTTAGTAGAAAATTTCATAGTAGTGGCCAAAAAAATGTAGGAGAAGCTACAAGTACCCATATCGATGGTTGTGTAAAACTAGCAAGTGAAAAATGTGATAAAAACGTTGCTACATGTTGTTTCATGGCTTTGCATGTCACTGTAAAGGATATTTTCTAGGAGATTAAAATATTTTGGACCTTTTTGTTGGTGGATGTAGCCCGGATTAGGGTGAACCACATTAAATATTTGTGTTGCCTTCTTGCTGCAATAATTTTTTGGCTTTTCTATTTCTTTATTTTATTGATTCGATCTACATTTAATTGATTGAAATATAACTTCTAACCCTTATAGTAATGCACCATTATATTCAATGCAGAAATTCTACTCACACTTCTCTAAACTTTTCTCTCTCTCTCTCTTCTACTCAACACTTTCTTCTAAATTTGGAATAATCACTATTCTAACTTGCTGCACTACTCACTCTCTTCATCTTGAATGCAAATGTCTATCTAGATGAAATTCTATATTACATTCATGCACTCTCTATTAGCTTCTTCTCTTACTATTCTCACCATCTTAGTTGCATATTCAATAATACTTAACTTAATTATACACATTCTACTGCAACGTGCTTTTCTCTCCGTTTTTTCACATAGACTTAATCACTCACTTGCAGAAACTACACACTTCATTTGCAGAAACACCCTTATCTGTCACGTCACACAGACAATATCAAGTTTTCTTATGTCTTCACCATCTTTCTTTCATTTTTCTTCATCCTTGAGATTCATTGAACTATCCAAATCATCTTACCTACTTTTATTAGGGTTTACTGCATTCACTAGCTTCTCCAACAAATTTGAACTTCTGCATTCGAGTCAAGCATCAATGTCCAACTTCACCAATCATACCATAACCCTAAAAAAAATGCATTAAATACTTTCTCCTCTCATTTTTTAATTTTTTTTCTTTTCTTCTTACATGAGAAACAACAACCTAAGGTATTCAATATCATTTTACATTTTTTTTTGTGCAATGGATTCATGTCCAATAACTATGTTTGTCTCAACCTTAGCAATATCACATTCATCCAGTAAACAACAAGTTCTTTGTTGGATATTAACTTGGTTATTCATGCTAGAAATATCCTTCATTTAGTTGTTGAGTAGATCAGATTTACTAGCATGTTCAAAGCTGGTACATTGCTATGTTTTCCATTTTACCACCATGTTGAGGGAATAAGGAATGTTGTCCCATCAATGAGCACTGCTTCCTCTACATTGTTCAATCAACCTTTTTCAACCTACACCATTGATCATTTTTTTTTTCCACCAGACTCCACATCAGTATGTCAAAGAGACAAAAAAATCAGTCACTTCAAAACCACAAAATTATAGTGATGAGCATAGCCACTTACCCTTTCACTGTCGAATAACTTATAAAATTATTTAAGAACCAATCCTTGATTTGCAACAACAATGCAAAATCAGCATGATAAACGATTGCCACATGTTTCCTTTCTTATTCAATCTTTGAATGCACATCTTCATCCTTTTTTTGAACTCATTTTTCAATAGGATATACCTTGCAATTGGGTCACACGTATCAAAGTTTTAGAGGGGTGGAGAACCTGTTTGCTTCAAAACCTAATTGTCACTCTAACAACTATATTCACCTCTTTTAGAAATGTCGAGGAGACCAAAAAATCTATCCTTCCAAAATTCATGATATAGATTCTATGTCAACATGTCATGAACATCCACACGTCAACCATTCCCTTTGCCACATTACCCAAACTCATCACCATGCACTGTCTGTGCCTATGTCATATGTCAAGTCACCATGGAGATACTCTTCTCATGATATCTAGGAGATAATGGAGTGTCTCCCATTGATATGCCCATCACAATTTTGGCATACATCTTTACCTCAAATTTAAAAAACTCTTGGAAAACTTCCTTCTCTACTTTGCACTCTCCTCTACACTCAGAACATCCTTGTATCCCTTTCTACATCACCTCATTGAAGAAGCACCATAACATCGACATAACTTCAAAGTGACTCACACTAACAAGTTTAGGTCTCTTTGAATAGATGCCTATGTATCTGCACTTTCCACTACAGCTCAAAGTAATCAACTACTAGTATTTGTTCATCTCTCAGCTATCAGGGATCAACAATCCCTCATTCTTCATGCCAAATCAACAGACATACCTTCAAACTATGAAGATCGAAAGACACATAGGATCGTCAGAAGCCGGGGTCTGAACATATATCATACCTTTACACATGCCTTGCAGTAAGATGCAAACCTTCCTCTCAATTTGCAAACTCTGAAGCCATTTCAGGGTCAGGGTTTGAAGTTCCTTCATACTCCATATTGCCTTCTTCAAACACCACTATAAGTTGTACTCCCAAATTTTGAATTCTAAAACATTGTGTACTTAGCGAGTTTAACATCATCCTTCTAAGGGACTTGGTAAGATGTAAGACTGTGGCCCAAAGCCCAAACTTCTGCAATCTCTTCAACACTTGCACAACATTTGCAACATAGCTTCAACCTTTGACATCGATGACACTTTTACATTAATGCCAACATCCTCCTTTACTAGATTAGGTCCATCTCACCTCTAACCCTCTTTCATCATACCAACAATCTCCCTTGCATGATTTCCCCTTTTAATATCAATGACAACAATATGTGAACAATCATCACCTCAAATAAGGAAGAAAGCTAGTAGAAGGTAGTTGATTGAAAAACTACAATTTTATGATGAATTCCTTGAGCATGTGGATAGGACTGTATATATCCATAACATGAATATTTTGAATATTGTATTGGAGTAGCTAAATAAAAATATTTTAAGGATGACTCTTAGTGTTCATTGAACTTATTCAGCAATGTTTGACACAATAAAGATATTTGATAGGGATAGGTAACATGCTATCCCATTAATGAATAAATGAATCCCCAGGTCAGAAGCACTAAAGAACATGGTTATTGTATCAACCCATGATGCTAATAGACCACCACACATTTCCCCGACCCAAAAAATTATGAAAGGGATTGTAGAATGTGAAGTGTTGAAGGATCCCATGGAGAAGAAGATCAGGGAGCTTGTGTAGAAGTTTGATGAAAGTGACTTTGGTTTGATACCTGATATTTTGAATGACGTCGGTGGATTTAAGACCCTTCAAAAATGTAGAGATCAAATAAATAGTTTAGGTGCCACTCAAGCTGCACTAATTTGTAAAAGAGTGGATATTGACATGTCGAAAGATATTATGGATAAGTTATCTTTCATAGATGTTTTCCTTGAGGGTTTTGATAAGGAGGAAACTCAAGAAGTTATCAAGTATGACCCATATAGGAAAAATTTGGATGGCTTTATTGCATATGTGTGGCCATCTAATGATGATTTTGAACTCTGGAAAAGGAAATATGTTGATTTTCCTAAATTGTG
>VDFB02000015.1:244963218-245037962 GCA_007258455.2 Sequoia sempervirens
TTTTTCCAAGTAAATAATTGATTATGAATTTTTTATTACAAATTTTAAAAAATATAAAAAAATTGTATGTCTGACCACCTTAACTTGGTCAAAACTTCATGAAATTCAATTTTTTTAATTTAATCCTATAGTATGTGAAGCATAGAATGTGACACATGTTTTGGCTTCAAGAAATGTGATACCATTTGAAAGCTATAGATATTTTCCAATTAGCCTATCAATCAGGACTTTAGTCATAATTCAAATAGAAAAAGAATAATAATTATTTATTAAATTCAAAGTAAAGCATAATTTATATTGTTGGAAAGATGAGAATCTCCTTTAAAAACCCTTTTTATTTCATCAATTTTGAGTAAAAAAAGGTTGTCAACCACATACCCATCATATCGCCACTTTTTGGCCCATCATGATCTTGCACATACCCTAAAGCCAAAATTTTGTAAATTTCTTGGTTTGTTAGAGTTTTTAGGGTTTTGTAGCAAAATCATGTCAAAATAGGCCATTCCATTATAGGAAAAAAATTTAGTTTTGTGGAATGGGCCTTTTAGGAGTTCTCTTTCAGATTTTCTTAGTTGTAGGGTAGGGTGATGATGGACGGAGAGTTTTAGCATGTGCCCTAGTCTAGCAAGTTTAAGTGCCAGGCTTGAAATTGCTAGTTTTGGCTTGGGACAACACAATTTTGAAGTTTTTTGAGGAATCTAAATGTAGAATTGGATCTTATGTAATTGGTTGCATCTGTTGGTCAATTTTTTCAATTTGTGCAAGAAGTATTTTGCATATCTCCTTTGGAAGAGAGGCCTAATTAGGCCTAAAACCAGTGTTGAGGGAAAGTTTGATATAAAATGTTTCAAAATAACCTATTGCATCAGGTTGATATGTTGAATGGCAAAAAAATGAGTCCCTAAAAGTGTGTGAGTTTGGCCCTTTGGCGACCTTCTCTAAAAGATATAAGAGACTAAGAGGGTTTGGTGACCTACAAGCCAGTAAGAGAGTTTGTGAAGGAACCCACTCTAGGAGTTTGCAAGTTTGAATGCCCATTAAATCTGATTGGTTATAGCCTAAATCACCTTGCTCAAAAAAAATCTATAACTAGATTCAAATGAAATCTACTTCAATTCCACAACTTTGCACACAAATTTTACATCATTATCTGACTATACGAGGTCGTACAAAGACTAAAAGTGCAAAATGACAAAAAATTACACTAAAAACAGAGTAACAATGCTTTATTCACCAAATCTTCAAGAAACCAACCTGCCTCAATGATGTTGGAGGCCTTTTAACATTTTTTACATGAAATACCAATGGTCTACAACTAATATTTGAAAAGATTACCATTTATCTCCAACTTACTAATAAAATGACCAAAATTGCATAGTGCAACATTTACAGCATTATTTAATCTTTAACAAATTTTAGACACAACACCTCTAGGAACCTATATGACCCTTTTTACATCAAGAATTGGTCAAGTAGACCTTATTACCATCATGCAATCACTCCACCTAATCCTAGACTCCAAAATGTAAAATCAATCCAAACTTTACAAGGGTGCTCTTGCACCAGTGAATCAGTTGTAGAAAATTAAATATCAAAACCCTCAATAGTAGTCAAATCCCAATTCATTAAGCCCTTATTTTGTTAAAGTGATTAATCTTGAAATACAAATAATAGAAATTGAAACAACACCATACACAAGAGAACACCAAATTTACGTGGAAAACCCAGTGAGGGAAAAACCATGGTGGGGATTAGCTCACAATATAAGTAATTGAAAAATTAGTATAAGGGTTCACTACTAGAATAGGATACACTGTCCAAAAAGGCTCACAGCCAGGGCTCACTGCCATAGGAAGAAATAAAGAATATAGAAGAGAAATGTTACATAGAGAACACAATATCAATACAACAAGGAATCCACCATGAATGCTCCAACACTTTTGCAGCCTTGCATGAAAGATTGTAACACACACCTTTAACTCACTACATTCAAGAATCCAACACTTTGAATTTCACATTACTCTACCCAAATTCACATGTATCCTTCTCCAATTCACATCACACTCATCACTTGCATCGATCTCACATCTCTCTTGCCTCTTTATTAAAACTTACAATAACAACACTCTTATTTATATCAACATCAACCTTGAAAAACTTCTCTAAGGTTAACAACTATCTGTTACATTTAAAATTTCAAATTAGGTTGACACTCCAACATTCCGGTGGTATAAAGAAATGAAGTACCATATAAATCCTTGGTGAAGTTAGGAGCAACAAAATTAACTTAACCCCACTCTAAATAGTAAACTTGATATGTATTTGCTAAATATAAGGTCAACGAATTCCCATGTTAAAATGTCTGGCAAAAACATTAAGTATATGCTCCAAGTCAATCCAAACTTCTAAACAAGAAATTTATAAAATACTATCTTAGGTGAATCTTGAACCACTTTGAGATCCAACAAAAGAATTCATCCAAAATTGCATCATAGAAATACTTTAATCCAGAACATCTAGTAAACCTTAATCACACATTGATGCATGAAACCCACACTATACTGTACCAAATCAAGCACAACCTTGAATTTCGAAAGATACAAACATTATAAGAAAATTCCCAAATCCATACAACTTGAAGCGAGCTTGTAAAGAAAGGCGGAGAAAATATATTTCTCCCAGACCATAGAAAATATCACTGAAAAATTGGTTCACATATTGGTGAAAATGTCTCACTTTGCACAATGATCTAGAAACCCAAATTCTAGAAATAACAACTTCTGATAGCCTTGAATAACATCTCAAATCTACACAAGCATAGCATCAACATAGAAGAAACTTGGAGCACATCTCAAACCACATCTTGGAGCACATGTGCAACACTACTTTCTCTATTTATCATTTTTTCTCAAAAGAACTTGGAAACCAAGTATTAGAGACATCATCTCAGCACATTAATTCATTCCAACACATCTCCAAACACTGCAACATAAAGATAGCTCTATGTACTCACAAGACTTCCTCAATATCTCAACTATACATGCACAACTTGAAACAAACTACTTTCCTCTTTTTCACAATTTTCTCAATATCCTCGACATTTTCATCATGCAAAAAGCTTCCTTAAAATGTAGTTGACATCAATGAAAACACCAGCATGTTGTCATCCTATTGACATAAATTAAAACACCTTCATACTTGCAACAATCTCCACCTATGTCATTGATGGAAACACATAATGTGAAAAACCATCAAAGACAACAAAATAGCTTTGAAGACACTTTTTTATGATTTCCTTTATTTTCTCCCCTTAAGTAGATAAACTTTTTTACATGATTCTTGTTGTGTTATGGAGACCAATTAGACTTGGATAAAATATTCATCATTATCTTATTAACTAATTTATTACATGTAATAAATATTTTACCACACTTGTATTTAAAATAACATTGACAAATAATTATTAAATGCTCAAAATGATTAGTTACAATATTTATTTACAAGACAATTGGAAATAGTTAATTGTAACTACCCAAAAGAAAATGTGTCATTGGGTGCATGAGAAAAAACCAATGGCCTAGCTTCCTTTGTAATTAATGGGACATGCATGGGAAGATATTCCAATACTTGGATTGGAGTTTGGAGGGCACCAGGTCATAAAAAAATTTAGCAAAAAATCATATAGTAGTGGCTGAAAAAAGTAGGAAGTGTTATGGGTACCCATAGCAAACGTTGTGTAAAAACAACATTTGAAAAACATGATGAAAAATATTGTTGTACGGTGCAGATGTTGTTTCATGTTTTTGTAAAGATTGTTTACTAGAAGTTTAATATATTTTGGACCCTCTTTTGGTGGATGTAGCTCGATTTTGCGTGAACCATGTTAAATCTTGGTGTTCTTCTTTTGCTGTCCATTTTGCTCTATTTTCCAAATCTATTGTGTTTTCACATTTTTTTGTATTTTAATTGATAATTTATTGCCTCCAATAGCCTAACAAGTGGTATCAAAGTGGGTTGTGTTCAGTTATCCTCTGCAAGAAGGTCTCAAAATTGAGTGTGAGTCTCACGATTTAGTAGGAGTTATGGCAGACAAGGGTAAGTCAAAGGTAGAAAAATTTAATGGGTATAAATATTAGTTATGGAAGATGCAGATGGAGGACTATCTCTATCAAAAGGATTTATGGCAGCCATTGGAAGGGAAAGTGAAGAAACCATCGAAAATTTCTAATGACGACTGTGATATTTTGGAAAGAAAGGCACTTGACAGTATTTTTTTATACCTGACACAATCGATGGCATTTAATATTTAAACATCAAAGAAAATAGAAAATTTGATGTACACCCTAGTGAAGTTATATGAAAATCCTTCCACTTCGAATAAGGTATTTATTATAAAGAATTTATTTAATGTGAAATGGTAGAAGGTGGGTTAGCTACTGATAATTGAAATGGGTTTAATATGGTTACTAGTCAATTAACTTTTGTAAATGTAAAATTTGATGAGGAAGTTAGGGCTCTTTTGATTTTGTGTTCTTTTCCTAAAATATGGGATAGCTTGGTAATGGCGGTTAGTAATTTTGTTTCTGGTTCAAATATGCTAGAATCTAATGATGTTATTGGTGTTATTTTGAGTGAGTAAATTCATAGGAAAATGTTAGGTGGTACATCCACATCAGGTAGTGTTTTTAATGTAGAAAGCAAGGGAAGAACATAAGAGAGAGCGAAGAATTCTAGAGGTCATGGGAAGCCACAAGGAAAATCAAAGGATAGGAGGTCCCAGTCTAGAGAGAAGAAGAATTGTTGGTACTATGGTAAGCCAGGTCATGTAAAGAAAGATTACTAGTCTCAGAAAATAAAGAACAAGACAAAAAGAAAGGCAATAAAGAAGAAAATGTGGTAAGTGGGTATGTGTAGGATCATCATGGAAAAAATAGGCCCTTAAGTGGCAAAAAATTCAAAAAAATCAAAGTTAGGAAAATTGACGTAAAAATTTGAGTAAGTTATCTATATTATTTCAAAAATATGTAACAATACAATCAGTAGCAAATTGAATGTAGTTTCTAAACCACTAGGTTTTATTTTATTTATTTTTTAAATCTATTTGGTGAAAATTTGAATTTTTCAATGCAGAGTACCTTTAAATTTCCAAAGTGAAAATAAGAAGTAGGTGTCTTTCTCTCAATTCACCCCAACTACTAAAATGATAATATTTTTATAATATTTTAGACATAAGTAGAGGACTGACCTGGGTGTCTAAGCCGTGATGCATATTTTTTGTAATTTTTTCCTAAGTAAATAATTGATTATGAGTTTTTATTACAACTTTAAAAAAATATAAAACATCGATGTCTAACCACCTTAACTTGGTCAACACTTCATGAAATTCATTTTTTATTTTTGTAATCCTATAGTATGCAAAGCATAGAATGTGATGCATGTTTTGGATTCAAAAAATGTGGTACTGTTTGAAAGCTATAGATGTTTTCCAATCAGCCTATCAATAAGCACTTTAGTCATAATTCAAATAGAAAATGAATAATAATTATTTATTAAATTTAATGTAAAGCATAATTTATATTGGTGGAAAGCTGAGAATCTCCTTTAAAAACCCTTTTCATTTCATCAATTTTAGGTTAAAAACATGTCGTCAGCCACATACCCTACAAATACCCATCATATTGCCACTTTTTGGCCCATCATGATCCTGCACATACCCAAGTAATAAATCTATTGAGGATACTTTGATTCTTTCCCTTGATAATGCTAATGATTCTTGGGTGTTAGATTCAGGCGATTCATTTCACGTTACACCCCATAGAATTTATTTTCTTGATTATTTCCAAGGAGAATTTAGGTTGGTTTATTTGGGAGATAACAAACCTTGTTAGATTATTGGAAAGGGAAGAATCAAGATTAAGTTGTAGAATGGGAATCATTGGATACTACATGAGGTAAGCCACATTCCAAAGTTAAGCAAAAAATTAATTTTAGTAGGATAACTAGATGATCAAGATTGTGTTGTTACATTTACTGATAAAAATTGCAAGTTTACAAAAGGTTACTTAGTGGTATAAAAAGGTGTTAAAGTAGGCACCTTATATCTTTGTACAGGTCATATTGTTCATTCTACTTTAGTTGTTGTAGAGGAAATTCAATGTTCAAGAACAGTTGTTGCAGTCTAGCAAGCAAAAAAATAGATAATTGTTATGGGTTCTGGAATAGCATTATGGCATAATAGACTTGTCATATGAGTGCAAAAGGTATGAAATAACTTCATTAAAAAAATGTTATAATAGGTCAAAAATGTATTAATATGGATTTTTATGAACGTTGTGTATATGGAGAACAAAAGAGAGTTAGTTTTCTCAAGGATGGGAAGCAAAAGAAGGATGAGAAATTGGAGCTTGTGCACATGGATGTATGGGGACCAGCTTAGGTATCTTCTCTCTGTGGTTCTTGATATTATGTCACTCTTATTGATGATGCAACAAGAAAGGTATGAATTTATTTCCTTAAGCATAAATCTTATGTATTTGAAAATTTTAAAAAATGGAGAAGCTTGGTTAAGAATGAGATGGGTAAAAAGTTAAAATGTCTCATATCTAATAATGGTGGTAACTATTGCAACAAAGAGATTGAAAATTATTTTTCCTATAATGGTATTTATAGGTAGAAAATGGTTCTAAGGACTCCACAAGAAAATGGAGTGGCTAAGTGCATGAATTGAACAATAAGGGAGCATGCACAGACTATGAGATTGCATGTTGGACTACCTTTAAACATGTAGGGAAGAAGTTGTAAATATTGTTGTTTATTTAATTAATAGAGGTCCTTCTAATCCTTTGGGTTGTGGTATTCTAGAGGAACCATGGATAGGTAAGTAGGTGAGTTATTCTTTTCTCAAAATTTCAATTATGAAGCATTTTCACATGTAGATTTTGAAAATAGAACCAAGTTAGAAGCTAAATCAAAGAAATGTATATTTGTTGGATATGGAATTGATGAATTTGGTTATAAGCTTTGGGATTCTGAAAATCAAAAAATTGTGAGAAGCAGGGATGCCATATTCAATGAGAAAGTGTTGTACAAAGATCAATGTAGCATCATGAGAAGAAAGTAAATGATTATGTACTATTGGATGATAGTCCAAATACTTATGTTCTAGTGGTTCCTCATGCTCTACAATAATAGCAACAACAAATATCACAAGCTCCAATGAATGTTAGACAATCTTCAAGGATAAATAGGCCTTTAGAAATATTTTCTCCCTCTTTATATTTGTAGTGTCAAAAAATTTTGTTCATGACATTTTCACACTTGTTTGGGCCTTGCTTATAAAATTGAGCTTAATAATGACTTGAATTAGTGTTGTAATGTTTTTAAAACACTTACATTAGGTCTTGGGCCCTTGTAAACTAAATGAACTTAATCATACTGTATTTAGAGTGTTGTCAACTATTGTAACATAGTTTCACACTTTTCACACCCACATTAGGTCTCTCTTTCTGTATCACATCATTGAAGAAGCACCATAACATTGAGAGGGCTTTAAAGTGACTCACACTGGCAAGTTGAGGTCTCTCCAATCAGATGCTTGTGCATCTGCACTTTCCACTACAACTCAATGTAATCAACTACTGCCACATATTCATCTCTCAATTGTTTAGGAGCAAGGATGCCTTGTTCTTCATACCAAATCAATAAAATTACCATCAAACTATGAAGACTAAAAGAAACATAGGATCATCGAAAGTCAATTCCAAACATGCTTCATGCCTTTACACATGCCTTGTGATAAGATGCAAACCTTCCTCTCGATCTGCAAACTCTAAAGCCATTTTGGGGTCGTGGTTCAAAGTTCCTACATACGCCATACTTCCTTCTGAGGGACTTGGTAAGATGTATGACCAAGGCCCAAGACCTGAACTTCTGCAACCTCTTCAGCACTTGTACAACATATGCAACATAGTTTCAACCTTTGACATCAATGCCACTTTTACATTAATTCCAACATCCCCCTTTCCCAAATTAGGTCCATCTCACCTCTGAACCTCTTTCATCATTCCAACAATCTCCCTTGGATGATTTACCCTTTTCACATCAATTACAACAATATGCCAGCAATCTCCCCCTTTTTCATTGATGAAAAAACTAAATGCTCAAAATTCTAATTGTCTGATACCAACAGTGGATAACATAAGAGCTCTCAATACTCCCACTTTGACATGAATTCTCCTTTTCTCATCTTCATGATCATTGCATGATTTTCTTATCCTCCATTACTTGAGCATTTTTAGAATTCTCTCCCCCTTTGTCATCAATTGCAAAGGGTCACACTCCTGAATGTCTTGTTTCAGGACATCATGCTACTACAACCTTCACTTCTCCTTAGCAATGGTGGAGGGACTTATTCTCCCCATTTGACTGATACCAATTGATACCAATTTTATTCTCTCATACCAATTGCTACTCTCAACCTTTGACTACAATAACAGAGCCAAATGCTCCAACTACTCTATACCAATTAATAACATCTAATGGCAGCTGAAGCTCCATTACATGCTCAAAGAAAACTAGGTCTAATACAAATTATAGATGTTTTCCTTATAAGCTTTGTAGCAATTGAATCATATTACCGACACTAATTGATGATATCATGCCATGATACCAATTAACATTCTAAATTGCAATGTATCAAGTGGGTATGTGTAGGATCATGATGGGCCAAAAAGTGGCAATATGTAAGTGATATGATGGCCCATGTGGCTAATGACCTTTTTTTTACCCAAAATTGATGAAACGAAAAGGGTTTTTAAAGGAGATTCTTAACTTTCCACCAATATAAATTATGCTTTAATTTGAATTTAATAAATAATTATTATTCATTTTTTATTTGAATTACAACTAGAGTCCCGATTGATAGGTTGATTGAAAAACATCTATAGCTTTCAAACGGTATCACATTTTTTGAATCCAAAACATGTGTCACATTCTATTCTTTGTATACTATAGGATTAAAAATAATTTTTGAATTTTATGAATTTTTGAGCAAGTTAAGGTGGTTAGACATAATGAAGTTCTTATATTTTTAAAAGTTGTAATAAAAATTCATAATTAATTATTACTTGAAAAATTACAAAAATATGCATCATCTGACATGAGTCATATACTTATATATAACATCTTATAAAAATATTATCATTTTATTGTGGTTAGGTGGTCAAACAGACACCTAC
Organism: Sequoia sempervirens; assembly: GCA_007258455.2. Lineage (NCBI taxonomy): Eukaryota > Viridiplantae > Streptophyta > Pinopsida > Cupressales > Cupressaceae > Sequoia > Sequoia sempervirens. The sequence continues at coordinate 244,972,455 of VDFB02000015.1, forward strand.
TTCTTATTTTTCCTAAAATTTAAGTACCTCTGCATTGAAATTTCAAATTTTCACAAAATAGATTTTTTATTTTTAAATAAACATAGTATTTTAGAAACTACATTAAATTTTCTACATATTCTATTCTTAAATATTTTTGAAATAATATAGATAAATTATTCAAATTTTCATGTCAAGTTGCCTAATTCTGATTTTTTTGAATTTTTTGCCACTGAAGGGCCTATTTTTTCCATGATGATCCTGCACATACCCAAGTATAACACTGATTTGATAAAAATAGTAGCTCCTCCTTAGATCAACATCTTTGCACATCATCTACTAATTCATTTATCATTTGAATCATTTCATGCTCTATACCAATCAAGGTGCTTTATATATTTCATTTTCTCAGCAAAGCACAAGGAGTATTATCTTCTTCACCTACAAATGGCCTTCCCCTAACTTGATCTTCTCCTACTATTTCCAGAGATGAATTGAATGCCACTGAAACTCCCCCTAGAATTGTGACATATAGCTACAGGTCATTGATGTGAGGCTAAAGTAGCCTCATTTGGATCTCCTTGCTGACATTTTACTTTCCATAATTTCTTTAACTACCTTTCTCTCATGCCTACCTTCAAGTCTTAAGAGTATGTGAGACATTGTTTAATTTAGGAGATTTATCCTTCCCTGTATTCTTCCTCTTGTTTGGTACTCTAAGTCTTACAAGCTCTAATCTACAATGTTTAGCTATGTGACCAAAGTTGCCACACTTGTAGCATCCTACATACATATTCCTTATAGGAGCAAATGAATTCTTATAAATATATTGTGTACTCCTAGGTGCAGTCCTACAATCTCTAGATCGATAACCATATTGATTACAAGCAGAGAAATGACCATTAAACATTAATTATACCTGGTCATATCCATTCCTTTTGTAGGACCTAAGATGATATTCTTTTATTTTTCAACTTGGAATGCATCATCCCAATGAATCTATTTGCATTATCTCCCTTAAAGTTTTCTATTTTTCTTTGGCAACTTGGAACTAATTTCAACATCTGCTTATTAGCAACAACATGCTTCTTTACATATTCAATTTTCTTCTTCTCAATAGTAGGATTCTTCTCCACTTTAGATTTCTATAATTCAGTAGTGCCTTTGATTGACTTTCCATTTGTAGAGGTTTTCTTTTGAGCAACTTGTGCAACCTTTCTCTATTATTCTAAAGTTATCAAACAATATTTCATCAGTAGAATGACTTTTCCCATTTTCACTACCAAGCTCAATCTTTACCTTTGATCTTGACATCATTTGCAACCTATTCAACTCACCTATCATCATGGAATCACCTTTCAGTTTCAAACTTTTGTCCATCTACTTCTTGGCATCTTCTAACTCATTTCTTAGTGAAACTATTTAAGCTTCCAACTTCTTGCATTCATATGATTTAGACTATAGTTCTTATTTAAATACATCTTCTACTCTTTTTGCTTCTTCCACTTTTATCTTCAATCTCATTACACAATCATTTGATTGTTGAAGATTCTTATTCATCTTTTCAATTTATTGTTGTGCATTCCTCTTATATTCTTTGTTTTATTTTCTTAATTTTCTAATCTCATCAATAGCACGATTGAGCTTACCTTCTATGTCAACTTCTTCTTCATCATCAGATTATTCACTTCCTTCATCATGCCTCATACAAAGATCCATGAGAAAGGATCCATTTTTATCAATATCATAGGAGCTTCCATGTTCATCATCTGAGCCACCCAAAATATCTGATATTCTATTTTTGACTTGTTTGTGTAGATTATTTTCACTATCCTTTTCCGTATCAAAATAATTTACTTTATCAAGGAAACATTTAGGAACAAAATGATCATGATTACCTCTATGTTTCCTAGAGCCATTCTTTGATCTTCTAATATAATCATTTTTCTCTTCATCAACCATCTCAAATCCAGATGTAAATTTTCCTTCTTCTGTACTCTTGGCTACAACCTCACTCAAAAAGGTGTCCTCAATCTTCTCATCCTCTTTTGTCTATAGACTCCCAGCTTTGTTTTTACTTTTTCATTTCTGATTCTTCATCTTTCTATCATCACTTCCATATATCCTTTTCATCTTTTCCCAAACTTCATGCGTAGTTTCATAATGCATAAGTTCATCGAGTATTGAATTTGACAATCTAATCATAATTGAAAATATTTCTTTAGAATCATCTTCAAATGCTTTCTTTTCAACCATAGTAGAAGACTTCAAAGAAGCATAAACCTTGTAGCCCTTCTCTACTGACTTCCATACATTAGAGCCTAATGATTCCAAGTAAGCTTCAATTTTTATACTCCGAACCATATAGTCTGATCCATTAAACAGAGATACTTCTACAAATGAGCTTTCCTTATTAGCTATTGTTTTGTTTACTTTACCAAGATATACCCGATCTGATTAAGATTATCCTAGGGAACCTAGGGCTCTAATAGCACTTGTTGGAACATGACAATCTATTGAGAGGAGGGGGTGAATTAGTAGATATCAAAACTTCAACCATCAAAAACCTTATGCATAAATAAACTTCAAACTTAACTATGGAGATATAAAACATATACAATCACAAGAATCAAATGTAGAAGAAAGATCACCACATAACCCAGATATACGTGGAAAAAAATTGAAGGTAAAAACCATGATGAAAAAGCTACTTGAGTCTACTTCTCAAATCCAACATCACAAATAAATATTTAGTTACATATGTTTAGGGCTACAACCAAAGGAAGTAACAACTCCCTAATTTAAAAGATACAATTTCAAGGAAGCAACAACTCCCTGATTTAGGAGCTACAACTCCAAGGAGACTACAATCCCCTAATCTGAGCTACAACTCAGTACAATGATGCTACAACCTCTATGATAATATATTGCTCATATATGCATTAAGAATGGCTCTACAAAATCTAGTAATTCTTGTGTTATGGAGACCAATCAAGCTCAAATAAAATCTTCATATTATTTTCTTTATTAAATAATTTGTTGCAATTACATTTATTTTGTACTAGTATTTAAAAGGTGGCTACAAAAAATAATTAAATTCTAGAAGTGATTAGTTATAGCTATAAGTGATTAGTGACAATATTTTAAATATAAAGTTTATGGATAGCTAGAAAAAGTAAATGTAACTGCCCAAAGAAAGTTTTTTATTGGGTGCATGAGGCACAACCAATGGCCACACTTCATTGGTAATTAGTGGGAAATGTGTGGAAGCATATTAGAACACTCAATGATGAGTTTTGAAAAAATTTAGCAAAAAATTGCATCTAGTAGTGGCTAGAAAAATGTAGGAGAAGCTGTGGGTACCCATAGCCATTGCTACATAAAACCAACAAGTGAAAAACATGATAAAAACATTTTTGCATGTCTTTGTATGTCATTGTAAAGGATTTTTTCTAGGAGATTAATATATTTTGGACCCTCTTGTTGGTGGGTGTAGCCTGGATTTGGGTGAACCATGTTAAATGTTTGTGTTGTCTTCTTGTTGCGATAATTTTGTGGGTTTTCTATTTCTCTATTTAATTGATTAGATCTGCATTTAACTGATTGAAATCTACCTTCTAACCCTAACAAGTGGTATTAGAGTAGGTTGTGTTCAATTATCCTTTGTAGGAAGGTCTCACGGTTGAGTGGGAGTCTCACAATTGAGTGAGAGTTATGGTAGAAGAGGGAAAGCTAAAGGTAGAACAATTTAATGGGCATAACTATCAGTTCAGGAAGATGTAGATGGAAGACTATATCCGAAAGATTTATGGTGACCATTGGAAGGGAAAATAATGAAACCCTCGACTATGTCTGATGAGGATTGGGATATTCTAGATAGAAAGGCAGTTCATAATATTTGCTTATGCATGGCACAATAAGTTGCATTTAATATTACAACAAAAAATACAATGGAAGATTTGGTGAAGACCTTTGAAAGAGTATATGAAAATCCTTTTATTTTGAATAATGTATTTCTTATGAAGCATTTATTCAATATGAAAATGGCAGAAGGTGGGTCAGTTGCTGATCATTTAAATGAGTTTAACATAGTTACTGTTCAATTGACTTCTGTTAATGTACAGAATTTGATGAAGAAGTTAGGGCTCTTTTGATTCTGTGTTCTTTTCCTAAAATCTAGAATAACTTTGTAATGGTAGTTAATAATTCTATTTCTAGTTCAAATATGCTGAAATTTGATGATGTTGGTGTGATTTTGAGCAAGGAAATTCATAAGAAATGCTCAGGTGGTACATCCACATTAGGCAGTGTTTTGAATGCAGAAAGGGGAAGAAAAAAGGAGAAAGGAAATAACTCTTGAGGTTATGGTTAGTCATGAGTAAAATCAAAGGACAAGAGGTCCCAGTCCAAAGATAAGAAGGATTGTTGGTACTACGGTAAGCCGAGTCATTTAATGAAAGATTGTTGGTCTTGAAAAAATAAATTAGGAGACAAAAAGGAAGGAAATGAAGAGGAAAATGTGGTAAGTAATAAATCTGATGAGGATGCTTTGATTCTTTCCCTTGATAATGCTAATGATTTTTCGGTGTTAGATTCAGGGGCTTCATTTCATGCTATGCCACATAGAAGTTATTTACTTGATTATGTCCAAGGGGATTTGCACTAGTTTCTTTTGGAGATAATGAGCCATATCAGATTTTTGGAAAGGGAAGAATCAAGATTAAGTTGTAGAATGGGAACCATTCACTCCTACATGAGGTAAGGCATGTTCCAAAGTTACGTAAAAAACTTAATTTCATCAGGGCAACTACATGATGAAGTTTGTGTAGTTATATTTAGTCATAAATATTGGAAGGTTACAAAAGGTGCCTCAGTGGTAGCAAAAGGTGTGAATTCAGGAACTTTATATCTTTGTATAGGTCATATTGCTCCTAATTTAGCTATTGTAGATAAAAATCAATGTTCAAGAAAAGTTGTTGCAGTTTAGCAGGAAGAAAATCAAACAGTTGTGTTGGGTTCTGAATCAACACTATGGCATAATAAACTTGGACATATGTGTGTAAAAGGTATGAAAGTACTTCACTCAAATAATGTTTTACCAAGTCTAAAATGTGTTAATGTGGATTTATGTGAAAGTTGTGTGTATGACAAACAAAAGTAGTTTTATTAAAGATGGGAAGCAAAAGAAAGATGAGAAATTGTAGCTTGTGCATATGGATGTATGAGGATCAACTCAAGTATCTTCTCTTGGTGGCTTTTAATACTATACCACTTTTATTGATGATGCAACAAGGAAGGTATCAATATATTTCCTTAGGCATAAATCTAATGTATTTGAAACTTTTAAAAAATGAAGAAGCTTGGTTGAGAATGAGACTGGTAAAAAGTTAGAATCTCTTAGATCTGATAATGGTGTTGAGTATTGTAGTAAATATTTTGAAGATTATTGTTTCTATAATGGTATTCTTAGGCAGAAAATGGTTCTAAGGACTCCACAAGAAAATGGAGTTGCTAAGCACATGAATATAGCAATAATGGAGCATGCATGTACTGTGAGATTGCATGTTGGGCTGCCTTTAAACATGTTCACAAAGGTTGTAAACACTATTGTTTATTTGATTAATAGAGTTCCCTCTAATCCTTTAGGTTGTGGTATTCCAAATGAAGCATGGAGAGGTAAGAAGGTGAGATATTATTTTCTCAAAACCTTCATTGTGAAGTATTTTCAAATGTAGATTCAGAAAATAGAACCAACTTGATGCTAAGTCAAAGAAATGTATATTTTCTGGATATGTCATTGATGAATTTGGTTATAGGCTTTGGAATTTTGGAATTTAGAAAATTGTGACAATCAAGGATGTCATATTCAATGAGAAAGTGTTGTACAAAGATCAGTTGCAACAACATGAGAAGAAAGAAAATGATTTTGTAGTGTTGGATGATACTCCAAATAGAAATGTTCTAGTGGTTCCTCATGCTCCACAACAACAAAAAATACTAGAAACTCCAATGGATGTTAGACGATCTTCAAGGATAAATAGACCTCGAGAAAGATTTTCTCCTTCTTTGTATTCTATTTTACTGACTGATGTTGATGAATCAAAATGTTATGATGAAGCTATGAAGGTGGATTCCAAGGTTCAGTGGGAGCATGTAATGGAAGAAGAAATGGACTCCTTGCTGAAAAACTAGACTTGGGACTAATGCAAGCTACCTATAGGTAAAAAGGATTTACAAAATAAATGGGTTTATAGGCTAAAAGAGGAAGATGGAGGTAAGAAAAGATTTAAATCTAGGTTAGTTGTAAAGGGATTTGGATAGAAAAAAGGTATTTATTTTGATGATATTTTTTCTTTGATTGTTAAAATGACTTCTATTCATACTGTTTTAAGTATTGTGGCTATTGAAGATTTGCATTTAGAGCAGCTTGATGTTAAAACAACCTTTCTCCATGGTGATTTAGAAGAAGAAATATATGTAACAACCACAAGGATTTGAGGTCAAAGGTAGGGAGAAACTAGTGTACAAATTAAAGAAGAGTTTATATGGGTTGAAGCAAGAACCTCGACAATGGTCTATTAAATTTAATAGTTTTATGGATCTAAGTAAGGCTACAATCAATGTAATTCAAACCATTGTGTTTATTTTAAGATGTTAGATGATCATAACTACATTATTTTATGTTTATATGTTGATGATATGTTTATAGCAAGGTCTAACATTGACCGCATAAAGGATTTAAAACAACACTTAGAAAATTCATTTTATGTGAAGGATTTGGGGGTAGCAAAGCAAATCCTTGGTATCAAAATTACAAGAGATAGGAAAAATAGACAATTATTTTTATCTTAGGCTGATTATGTTGAAAAGGTGTTATAGAGATTTCATATGGAGAATACAAAAGTTGTCTACACACCTTTTCCTAGTCATGTCAACTGAATAAAGATGTGTCCAAAGATGCAAAACGAGGAAGAAAAAAATGTCCAAGGTACCATAGGCTTCAACTGTAGGAAGTTTAATATATGGCATGGTATGCAAGAGAAAGGATATTGCACATGGCATAGGAGTTGTTGGTAGGTATATGAGTCATCCCAGAGTTGAGCATTGGAATATGGTAAAATGGATTCTCAGTTATTTGAGAGGTACATCCAATAAATGTTTATATTTTGGAGGCTCTAATATTGATTTAAGAGGCTATTCTGACTTAGATTTGGCATGGGATATAGATCCCAGGTAGATTATCATAGGTTATATATTTATAGTTGGCGGGACAATAGTGAGTTGGATTTCTTGGTTACAAAAGGTGTTTGCTTTATCCACCATGGAGGCAGAGTATGTAGTTGCAATAGATGTGTCAAAAGATATGATATGGCTACAACATTTCATGGAAGAGTTGGGAAAATAGAAGGCTGAAAGTTACTTGTTTATGGATAGTTAAATTGCTATACATCTTACAAAGAATTCTACCTTGCACTCTAAAAGAAAACACATATAGCTGAGATATCATTTCATTTGGTTGATGTTCAAGGATGGACAAGTCAAGCTAGAAAAGATACATACAAATGACAATCTAGCAGATATATTTATGAAGGCAATGACAAGGGAGAAGCTAATCTCCTCTTCAACTTTGGTTGTCCTTCAAGGTTGAATTCAATTAAAATAGAACAACAGGGTCCAAGGTGTTGATTTATAGTGGGAGTTGTAGGCATAGTTATGTTTTGATTAATGTCCAAGTGGGAGATGGTGTGGAGTGGAGTCTAATCAATCTCCAAGTGGGAGATTGTTGTGTTATGGAGACCAGTTAGACTCATATAAAATCTTCATATTATTTTATTTATTAAATAATTTGTTGCACTTATATTTTAAAAGTGGCCACAAACAAATATTAAATATTGGAAGTGATTAGTTATAGCTGGAAGTGATTAGTGACAATATTTTAAATATAAATTTTATGGACAGCTAGAAAATGTAAATGTAACAGCTGAAATAAAGCATGTTATTGGGTGCATGAAGCACGACCAATGGCCACACTTCATTGTAATTAATGGTACATGTGTAGGAGCATATTAGAACACTTGGGGATGAGTTTTGAGGTGTGTAGGTCATGAAAAATGTTAGTAGAAAATTTCATAGTAGTGGCCAAAAAAATGTAGGAGAAGCTACAAGTACCCATATCGATGGTTGTGTAAAACTAGCAAGTGAAAAATGTGATAAAAACGTTGCTACATGTTGTTTCATGGCTTTGCATGTCACTGTAAAGGATATTTTCTAGGAGATTAAAATATTTTGGACCTTTTTGTTGGTGGATGTAGCCCGGATTAGGGTGAACCACATTAAATATTTGTGTTGCCTTCTTGCTGCAATAATTTTTTGGCTTTTCTATTTCTTTATTTTATTGATTCGATCTACATTTAATTGATTGAAATATAACTTCTAACCCTTATAGTAATGCACCATTATATTCAATGCAGAAATTCTACTCACACTTCTCTAAACTTTTCTCTCTCTCTCTCTTCTACTCAACACTTTCTTCTAAATTTGGAATAATCACTATTCTAACTTGCTGCACTACTCACTCTCTTCATCTTGAATGCAAATGTCTATCTAGATGAAATTCTATATTACATTCATGCACTCTCTATTAGCTTCTTCTCTTACTATTCTCACCATCTTAGTTGCATATTCAATAATACTTAACTTAATTATACACATTCTACTGCAACGTGCTTTTCTCTCCGTTTTTTCACATAGACTTAATCACTCACTTGCAGAAACTACACACTTCATTTGCAGAAACACCCTTATCTGTCACGTCACACAGACAATATCAAGTTTTCTTATGTCTTCACCATCTTTCTTTCATTTTTCTTCATCCTTGAGATTCATTGAACTATCCAAATCATCTTACCTACTTTTATTAGGGTTTACTGCATTCACTAGCTTCTCCAACAAATTTGAACTTCTGCATTCGAGTCAAGCATCAATGTCCAACTTCACCAATCATACCATAACCCTAAAAAAAATGCATTAAATACTTTCTCCTCTCATTTTTTAATTTTTTTTCTTTTCTTCTTACATGAGAAACAACAACCTAAGGTATTCAATATCATTTTACATTTTTTTTTGTGCAATGGATTCATGTCCAATAACTATGTTTGTCTCAACCTTAGCAATATCACATTCATCCAGTAAACAACAAGTTCTTTGTTGGATATTAACTTGGTTATTCATGCTAGAAATATCCTTCATTTAGTTGTTGAGTAGATCAGATTTACTAGCATGTTCAAAGCTGGTACATTGCTATGTTTTCCATTTTACCACCATGTTGAGGGAATAAGGAATGTTGTCCCATCAATGAGCACTGCTTCCTCTACATTGTTCAATCAACCTTTTTCAACCTACACCATTGATCATTTTTTTTTTCCACCAGACTCCACATCAGTATGTCAAAGAGACAAAAAAATCAGTCACTTCAAAACCACAAAATTATAGTGATGAGCATAGCCACTTACCCTTTCACTGTCGAATAACTTATAAAATTATTTAAGAACCAATCCTTGATTTGCAACAACAATGCAAAATCAGCATGATAAACGATTGCCACATGTTTCCTTTCTTATTCAATCTTTGAATGCACATCTTCATCCTTTTTTTGAACTCATTTTTCAATAGGATATACCTTGCAATTGGGTCACACGTATCAAAGTTTTAGAGGGGTGGAGAACCTGTTTGCTTCAAAACCTAATTGTCACTCTAACAACTATATTCACCTCTTTTAGAAATGTCGAGGAGACCAAAAAATCTATCCTTCCAAAATTCATGATATAGATTCTATGTCAACATGTCATGAACATCCACACGTCAACCATTCCCTTTGCCACATTACCCAAACTCATCACCATGCACTGTCTGTGCCTATGTCATATGTCAAGTCACCATGGAGATACTCTTCTCATGATATCTAGGAGATAATGGAGTGTCTCCCATTGATATGCCCATCACAATTTTGGCATACATCTTTACCTCAAATTTAAAAAACTCTTGGAAAACTTCCTTCTCTACTTTGCACTCTCCTCTACACTCAGAACATCCTTGTATCCCTTTCTACATCACCTCATTGAAGAAGCACCATAACATCGACATAACTTCAAAGTGACTCACACTAACAAGTTTAGGTCTCTTTGAATAGATGCCTATGTATCTGCACTTTCCACTACAGCTCAAAGTAATCAACTACTAGTATTTGTTCATCTCTCAGCTATCAGGGATCAACAATCCCTCATTCTTCATGCCAAATCAACAGACATACCTTCAAACTATGAAGATCGAAAGACACATAGGATCGTCAGAAGCCGGGGTCTGAACATATATCATACCTTTACACATGCCTTGCAGTAAGATGCAAACCTTCCTCTCAATTTGCAAACTCTGAAGCCATTTCAGGGTCAGGGTTTGAAGTTCCTTCATACTCCATATTGCCTTCTTCAAACACCACTATAAGTTGTACTCCCAAATTTTGAATTCTAAAACATTGTGTACTTAGCGAGTTTAACATCATCCTTCTAAGGGACTTGGTAAGATGTAAGACTGTGGCCCAAAGCCCAAACTTCTGCAATCTCTTCAACACTTGCACAACATTTGCAACATAGCTTCAACCTTTGACATCGATGACACTTTTACATTAATGCCAACATCCTCCTTTACTAGATTAGGTCCATCTCACCTCTAACCCTCTTTCATCATACCAACAATCTCCCTTGCATGATTTCCCCTTTTAATATCAATGACAACAATATGTGAACAATCATCACCTCAAATAAGGAAGAAAGCTAGTAGAAGGTAGTTGATTGAAAAACTACAATTTTATGATGAATTCCTTGAGCATGTGGATAGGACTGTATATATCCATAACATGAATATTTTGAATATTGTATTGGAGTAGCTAAATAAAAATATTTTAAGGATGACTCTTAGTGTTCATTGAACTTATTCAGCAATGTTTGACACAATAAAGATATTTGATAGGGATAGGTAACATGCTATCCCATTAATGAATAAATGAATCCCCAGGTCAGAAGCACTAAAGAACATGGTTATTGTATCAACCCATGATGCTAATAGACCACCACACATTTCCCCGACCCAAAAAATTATGAAAGGGATTGTAGAATGTGAAGTGTTGAAGGATCCCATGGAGAAGAAGATCAGGGAGCTTGTGTAGAAGTTTGATGAAAGTGACTTTGGTTTGATACCTGATATTTTGAATGACGTCGGTGGATTTAAGACCCTTCAAAAATGTAGAGATCAAATAAATAGTTTAGGTGCCACTCAAGCTGCACTAATTTGTAAAAGAGTGGATATTGACATGTCGAAAGATATTATGGATAAGTTATCTTTCATAGATGTTTTCCTTGAGGGTTTTGATAAGGAGGAAACTCAAGAAGTTATCAAGTATGACCCATATAGGAAAAATTTGGATGGCTTTATTGCATATGTGTGGCCATCTAATGATGATTTTGAACTCTGGAAAAGGAAATATGTTGATTTTCCTAAATTGTGAGTTACTTCTATAGTGAGGTTGCTAGTGAGTTTTAATCTTGGTGCCTTCAACATATAAAATGTCTTCAGTAAGGTGGAGTACAAAGGTTCTTGGACATTGAATGGATTACTATGGAGGAATACAATACATGGCTTAAAATTTTTATAGATTAATCCTATGTTATATTAATGTTTAAATATTGTTTCCTCCTCAATTCAAAGTTGTTGATGATTGATGTTGATGTGGGTGTCATTTCACCTTTTCTTCACTTTTTTTTTATGTCCTACAATTTTGGGAGCACATAGAAGAAGTGTTGTTCCTCATGGAAGGAGTATCTTCATTAACTAAAGTTCCTTTTTGGAAGGTGGGAAGAATATTCATAAACAAATGGAAAATAACTTTTGTCTCATCTAGGATATTCCCTCTCATAGTTTGAAAATATAATTGTATTTTGAGGAGAGTTGTAATTATTAAATGAAAATGTGACAAGTGTCAATTGTCTTAAAGCTTGATTTTCTCCCTTCTTTTTATAAAAGGGGATTTAGGGCCATTTATGAGGGTCATTTTTGAGTGATCTTTAGAGGCAATTGTAATAGAGAACGTGGATACATTTTGTCTAGGTCTTGGATTTTGAATATTTGATTATTAAGCATTCTATACCAGTACTATTGCTTTTGAATGAAAATGGCATACTTCCAAATCCTTTGTTCTCTAGTGTATACTTTATATAAATATTGAATGAAATGGATCAAAGATCTTTCAATTCATCTTCATGGTTTTCCCATTGAATGTTTGTTTCTTTTTAATGCTCTTGTTCAAAGAACATGTTAATTTTCTTAAACATGAATGAAGGTTTATATGAATGTATGCTAGGATAATTAAGTAATCTTGGCTTGGAATTTAGAGTTAGGTGGTGTAAGGCATCATCTAATAGCTCTATTGTGATAGAATGGATGTTGTTATATGATTATAGTTGATTGATTTAAGACTCTACGCCCTAAGATAAGGCACTAGTCTAAAAGTTGTGTCCATGTTATAATTCTCTAGTTGTTCGCCACAATTACATTCACAAAACCAATTTAAATCTTGAATTTAACTCTGAATATATGGCTTGTGTTGTGTTTCCCCATATTCTCATGTTATAGATTAGTAAATACTATAAGATTTGCTAAGTCTTTTAGATTTGCATCTATTGAAAATTAATTTGGAGAATATATTTATTTTTACAATGTTCATAAGTAAAATGGCACAAGAGAGCTTGAGAGCATTGTTAGGGATCACCCTCCCTAGTCTTGTAGAGCTCTAAGTATAGAGGGTAATTCTTGAGGAATTTTGCTTATCAAGTTGACCAAACCCTCCTAATTACTGACCATTGAATTTCACAAATTTCATAGGTAATTATGAGATCAAATTGGTTTATTTAAAATACCAACACTCTCCAAGAGTCAAATAGTGATGAGATTCCTCCTAATTTCAATCAATGAGTGTTATCTCCTCAAAATATTTCGGTCTCACTAACCTCGACATGAATTATATAGTGAGGGATTTTCCTTAGAAGAATTTAGTTCTAGATGATCACTATACATAGGAGGTCAAGCTTTCTACTTTTTTGTCTTTTCTACTTGTTAGGAAGCTTGGCCAACCAACTCTATAGAAATCACAATGCTATTCATGAAGATATTGAAATGTTTTTCTTTCCTATGTCACTTCAATATATTTTTAACCATGATTTTGATGTCAATAATCATAGGATCTAGGCTGTCTTAAAAGTAGATAACCATTATTTGTATATTATACATATTTATGCTTGGAATGATATTATTACAATATCTTTATTGATAATTCATTACTCATTTCCACTTGGTTCAAGTGCAAGGACATTAAGATGGTTAATATGGAATATGATAATTATGGGAATATGTCTTTATTGTGTACATGTGGTGAGAGGGAAGCATGGTATTTTATATATAATAAATTAGGTCCTTTTTATTTCAATAAGGGACATACCAACTTAATTATTCCATTTAGTATTCATGGAATAATATCTAGGATCAAGGTGTCACAAAGTTTTTAAACAAGTGGATCTTGGTGTCATTTTTCTTAATACATTTTTTTTCTTCACCATTCTTTTCACTTATAGGAAAGCCTTTGTCAAATTCTACTTATTGTGACCATACTCACATTATATATACAGGTCATTATATATTTAGTGATTCATGAAATAATTTACTTTCTCGTGCTTGATCCTTACTCCAAAGCCATTGTATAGGTCTATCTCATGGTCTAAATGAGAAAAATATGACCCTTGCAATATATCAAATTCCTCATAGGTGTTTATAAATACCTCCAACCCTTACCAATATTCAGGCACTAGAATATTATGATGAACAAATTCCAACAAGTATATTTTAGCTAATGTACACCCATAGGTTGAGGTTCAAGATTGTGCACCAATTCACTTCCATTGGCACAAACGTCAGTTTTATAAGCAATGATTTAAATGATAAAAGATAATAGCTGATTTATAGATTCTAAGAAAAATATTTGATTAGGTATTCAAATTATAATATTATAGTAAATCAATCATTTTTCTATCTCCAAAATTTAACTAATAATTATATTCAATTTATTTAAATTCTTTACAATTAATTTAACATGTATTATTTTAATTCAAACTCATCTATCTAAATCAATTGTATTTATAAATACTTATTTAGTTAACCTCAAATAAATGTATAATTTGTTGGAGTAAGGCAATAATTGAATCATGCACACAAGATAAGTTCAGTTAGGAGTCTTCAACGAACTATCTGATCTGTCCATGGTTCATGTTCATTAGCATTAGTCACATAGTTAGTTGGCAATAAACTTTAGTTTGCTATCCACAATTTGGAGATAGCTGTCATCGTATATTCCAGTCTTGTAGAATATTGTTGAGTTTCCATGTTCTATAAATCTGTAATTGCTATTGATGAATAATATGGAAATCTGTGAGTTCTTTGTGTTTATTATTTGCTCTGTTTTCTGCTGGGTTTTCTCTATTGATCATTAATTCTGATTTAGTTAACCCTTCCATTGATAAAATATTGATTTCCTTACTACATTGTTTTCGAGTAATAACTCGTAGTACTTTAATGTGATTGAAACATTGGACATGCATTTGCCGTGCACTCAACTATTTCTCCTTTGATCAAGAGAGATGACTGTGAACCCGATTATGACTTGCCGTGTCAAAAACGAATTTAACAGTGGTCAGTCATTGAGCCTTCTCTTTCACAAGGGCAAGGCTACTAAGAATGATGGACAGATTAGCTGTGGAAAAGTCCTTGACCATATCCTTTCGAATATATCAATCTCACTCAGTCATTAGAAGATGGCACGTTTAAATTCATCGATGCAATTCATGAGACAAAAAAGTCTCAACGCTCATAGTAAATAGTGAAAGAGAGGCATAACATACATCTCATTGATTGGATGGCTCATTTTATACAGACACGTCGTCAAATACTACAAAGAGTTTTCATTTTCTAACCCATGCCCAGCAATAAATCAAAGTCATTATATGTCGGGTGCATTACCTAACCTGTGGAATTTCTAAGGTTTACAACATCCTTAATAAGATTTTTCTTTTGTTGAAGACTATTCTAACACAGACTATGGCATGAATAGGCTGCGTAAGTTTCTTGTCGGTGGAGATGTATCTTCGTAAAAGCTGATTGGTGTACTTATCGTAAGACGTATATTAATTGCTTACTCGACTTGAAATGTCTCGTCTTATACCTTGGCATTGGTCAAATGCTTATTATATCTTAATATCGAGTGTCAGTTCACTCAAATTTGATTATATAAAGTGTTATTTGATAAGTATAAAGCTTGACTACTACAATGGCATATCATGTCTTTTTAGCATATTTGTGGGTTTTTTTTAGGGGAGATGATCTCATAGTTAAGCATTTTAATTTCACGTTTTTTGAAATTTTATGTGGAAATTTCAAATCACTCTCAATTTTTTATAGTAGCTTACTTCGCATATTCCTCGCTTATACTTAATTTTTCAATCCCACATCATTAAATATGATGTCACATCAACATGGCTTTTGTCAAGGTGTCCAAAAAGACCCCAAAAAAAGTGAGACCGATACTTGTGTACTAAATCATGTTTTCTGGTGCTCTGATGTGGCCTCACATGATTTGTTGCTTTTTAGATCTAATGAATTCATTTCGTTCAATTATGGGTAGTCATCATCAGCACTAACAACTTTAAATTCATAACCTTTCATCGAATATTGTTAAAGTATTGGAAATTAATCAACAAATGCTATAACAACTATTGAAACATGCTTAGGTACTAGGTCCTTTCCCCTATATCAAGGTTTATATGATTAGAATTGAAAAATTATTTATTTGAAAACATGCCATGACTTGCATACATTGGTGAGTTCCTTCACATTATATCAAATATTACTTTATTAATAGAAAACTTCAATTGCACTAGCTAAAACTCTAATCTTTATGTGTTCTTTTCCATTATATCATGTGTTATTTGCACAAATTTTTGAATCCAATTGATCTCAATCCATATCTTGCTATAATAGAGATTCATAATATAGTGTTCTACATCATAAGGTATAGGTTTGTGGATGCATAATTAGACATGTAAACCCTTATCAACCCTTTTTTTCTTAATGTATAAATTATTACAATAAGCACTTGTCTTCCTTTAATTTACGATCATGATTTATTAGTAATCCTATCATATCAAGTTAGTTGTTTCAAAACATTCCTATTTATGTACAAACCACTTAATCGAGTACAATTATGTCCTTGAGAACATTAAAACATGGTGCATTTGAAGTAATTCCAAAGGTTAATGAACATTATGTACGTTTATAATATTAAATTTCTAATTAGCTTTTGTTGATTGTTGACACATGATGAACTCCTATATGTAAATAATCACTAGAATATTCTTTTTAGAATGCTTATCCCAATGCATACCCTCCTAGTTGGTGATCATATTATCAAGAATATATACGTCTTTCAAAAAACTAATTTTAATAGCATAAGTAGTCTTGGGAAGAAATTTCAAATTCTTAAGCTAAGGCCTTAATCAAAATTTTATAAGATATCTTTTAAAAATTCAATGCCCTTCCATTTTAACATAGGATCAACTTATTTTTGGGTCAATTTAATAATAAATTTATTACTATGTTCCCTAAGACTACTAGACCATATTATTTCCCTATATACCAATCAAATTTTTTATTGAGGCAACTACAGTCACCCTTATAAAATTTAATTATAAAAACATAGAGCTAATAGATTTACCTATTTTCAAATAAGTAATAGCATTAAAAAAATATCAAAGGAGAGAACACTATCAAAGATTATTTCCTCCTTACTACTAATACTATAAAGGACAACCCTAAATTTTATATCCTTGAATTTAGTAATATCCTCTAAACTATGATATGAAGATAAGAAATTATTTTAAATATATTAAAAAATATTTCTAATACTAGACTCATCATAAAAAATAGACCCATCAATCATAACAATTGGAATTATATCCTTGACATGATTCACTTTCAAAAAAAAAAAAACCTTGGCCCTCTAGCTTGGTAAAATGAATTACACTTCAAAAACGCTTTAGCTACATCACATAATATTATAAAGATTCATTAAAAATCCTATGGTGAACAAAATTCTAAATAGAAAGAAGGGTTTTCCTATGATCTCCTAACATTAGCATTCTAAACTTATCTTTATCTTTACCATAAATTCTAATAAATAAAAAAAGTAACTTTATGTCATTCATTTATAAATATTAGAACCAACAAAATTTTACCAAAGTTCAAATCTAAAAGTTTTTGTAAGGTAGGGGGACCAACCACACCAAGGCTCTATGTCATTGAGAGCCGAGAGTAGAAGGCTTCCCTATCTTACCTCAAGATAAGCAGTTGTTTAGGTCAAGGATAGAGAATTAAGAGTGCTCTCAAGTGCCTATGTGCTCTATAGATCCAGATACTTGGATGAGGCTAGATGAGTCGATTTTTGGAATCTGACTCAAGTACCTCAGACAACTCTTTGCCCAAGGTTGGTAGCGCAAGTTAAGGAAGACAACGTGACGTGCTGGTATCTCTCTGGTGCGCTGGCGTCCATACGACTAGAAAGTGAAAAGTGTAGTATAAAACACCAGAAAGCCTACTAATAGTCTAGCTAATGAGATTTAATAAACTAAACATAATGATAAGTACAAGAAATAAAAATGAATATGATAAAGGAGATGATGAAAACTAAGGTGACGAAGTCCAACTGACTGATAATCTAATTCACCAACAAGCTCCACCTACACATACACCTACACACAACTGAGGGAGGAAAAATGTTGGGGTTGTATAGGGGTTTTCCTTAGTCAAAACCCTACTTTCGTGTTTACACTGCCACATACAACCAGTTAGATAGAGAGAAATAGAAAAATGTTAAAGAAAGTAATGCTGGAATGGAAATAGAATAGAACACTAGAAAGAGACTCAAAGCTACACCAATCCAACAAAATAGAAAAAGCATTACCACCCTCAACCAAAGCCACTCAAGGCCAATGAGAGAGGAATGCAAGCCCATAGCAATGGTAGAGTCAACACAATTGCAACAACGACGAGAGCAGCCTCACTAGGCATCGAGTTGAAGCTTTTGTTATAGAGTACATAGGATGTTGAGATGTTGCAGACGTGAAGCTAGTAGTTCAACAAGTAGCTCAAATGTATGAAATTGGTGTGTAGAAGCCCAAGAAAATGCTAGAGAGATTGGAGAAGATCAAGAATTTCTAAAGAGATGAAGTGAATCAGCAAGATAGGAATTTGTATATCAAAATGGGAGGGAGAGAGCCACTTTCTAGCTGAATGGTCGACACAGAGCCATTACATTTCATCCCCAATGAGGAGCATAATTTCCTTGTAGATTCTAGAGGTAGGAATCTGCCAGGATGGCAATGCACCACGAAGACGTCTACATGTTGCGCTCATGTACCTAACCAAAATGCCCCTGCCAACAAAAAATATAGGTGCCAAGTGGATTCATTGCAGATGGGTGATGTGGAATTTCAAATTCGGCTTTTATTTACTAATGTATGTGTGTAAAGAGGATTTTGTAAGAGGGGTGCAAATTCACTCCTCTACATTTATCCCTCACTTTAGTGAGCATGAGTGTGAATGAGTGTTTGGTAGGTAGATCAAAGAGTTTAGAAATGTATACCTAAACCATCAACGAAGAAGACCACAATCTAGCGAGCTCGAAAGCGCAGGGTAGGAAAATAGCTCCACAGGCACTCTCTCTTAAGCAAGTTTGAACAAAGGACTTTGTAGCTCCTCAGAACTACAAAGTTGAAGTACATCGAAATCCTGCAGACCATCGATGCATAAATCCCATAGAATGCAAGCACTTCATAGGCCCTCAGACCTGCACTGAAGGCACCCCCTAGGTACTCTCTCCTTTAGGAAGCCCGATGTAAGGGGACTTAACAGAGTTGGACTAGAAAGAAACATTACATGCACACTTGCAAAGCAACATGTTAGTCCATAGATAAAACATGTTAGAAAAAAAAAAGTAGCCACATAGGCAAATGAGCAGACAATCAAAAAATTGAAGGAAGAGCTTTCAAAGGGGTCCCTTGGTAACCCTTCAAAAGAAAAGGGGTCCACTCAAGGGACATGCTATTTGAAGGTGCAAGAATTCTTTTGACAAATTGATTTAACAACAATTAATCCTTTTGAAATATGTTCACTTCACCAAGAAATTTGAAAGGAAGAAAATGCCCCCTCATGAGGGGAAGGTAGAGGCTTCTCCCATAGGAAAAGTTGCTCCCTCCATGAAGGAGAGTTCTTCAAGTTCTTTCTTTGTGAACCTATCATGAAGGAAACACATTCCACTCGAGGTCCTAGTTGAGAATGTGATTTTTGAAAAAGTTTTAAAAGGATTTTTTAGAAAAGATTCATTAGCCACCAAATATGTTTTTTTGAAAATTGAAGTGACATGATAGCTCACCACTTAGGATGGTGTGTGTTGAACACAAGGCACATGGCATCCTAACGAGAAATAAGTAGGAATGAAAAAGTGGTGTAGTGGCCCACAAAAACATAGTGAGATGTCACCATGGTAATGTTGTCAAACATAGTAGGGACAAAACATGACGACCACAACATCACAAATAAAGCAAAGAAGAGAGAAAGATAACAACACTGTAAAAAGAGACATTGACGTCACGAACAAGGGGCACAGGGCCGATCTTATATTTTGTGATTAGTGCTACTCATAAATATATATATAAGTATAATAATAGTATAATAATGAACTGTCATCAACCCCCTACATTATCAAACCATATGAAGAATGCACGAGAAGACTAAAAGAAATTGGGTCAAAATGGAAGGGAAGCCTAAATTCCCCCAATACTTTGCATCATCCCCAACACTTTGATATGAACTGAACTTAACTAAACTTCAAGCATGCAAACATCAAATCCTAACTCCTAGGATCTTTTCATGCATTCAGAAGTGTTAACTGTTACTCTGTATAGTTAACTGGACACAAGGTGAGTTTCACCTTACCATGTGAGTGTCCCACGTGTCCCTATTATTTAGGAACTCACAATGGACGCCCTCACATGCTTCTTACATTTAGAATTAATTATAAATGTCAATAATCATGATTATTTCATCAAATATTAATCTCATCCTAATCTTAGTGTTATTGAACACATTCCAAGAATCTAGGAGATACATGAAATAATTAATGTTTAGGATTTGCAATTGAATGGAAACCTATTTCCAACATAGATACCCTTTTACCTGAAACTTATTCTGACAAAATCTCCCAGAAACATGACCAAGTTGCCCAACTTGGTGTAAGTGTCCCAATTGGCTTCAACAATAAATTTTGTAGTATTCCAGAGTCTCTCAACATCACATTCCAGTTTCTAGGTGCACCTCTCCAGTTTCATTCATTTTTTATATAGTTTATTTGCATTCTTAGTTCATTTTGCATATCACATTGTGTTCTCAAATAATTTGCATTTTTTTAGTTTTCATTTAATAATAAACATCATTTATTAGTTTATTGCATTTAGGGAATTACATTTAGGCATATTTCATACTTGCATTAGTCTTGAGTTGGGACATTGCGCATTTTGGCCTACCTCTCTCCTTTTAGGTGAAAAATCCTATAAGCGTTAGGGAGTCTTGTGGAGCCAAAATCAGTGTCCACACTAGGTGCCAAGACGTCCAAGTAATTAAGAAAAGTGTGAAAACACAAAATAATAAATAAAATCTACCTTTGGTAGATTCTAGAGAAAGTGCATGAATAGATTTGAAGAGCTTTGAAATACCTTTCCAACGCCACTTAAATTGCGAAAATTGGAGATACAGGAAAAAGTTATGAGCTTGCAACTACAAAATGAATTTATGACTTTGACTAAGAATAATAGGAACCAATAGAAAAATTTGATGATGATACCTACACCACTGGAAATTTCACATAACCATATTTTCGACGATATCTTATTTTCTTGATTTCGACATCTTATGCCCAAGTTATGCCAAAAAGAAAAAAAAAATCTCCTTTAAGGAAAATGGGGCCTAGGAGGGGGGAAACGACGGTTGGCTATATGATAACATCATGTTTATGTTAACACTTCATGAAGCTAAATTTGACGTCTTGTTGGTCGTCAACGCTAAAAAATGCCTATTGGAAAAAAATTCACCGATCACCAGGAAAATAGTGATGGCCATAATATTCTACGAAATTTAAGAAGATTTTGTGATTTTTTTATTAGCTGGAATCATGGAGAATATTCTCCTAATATTTTGTTGGAGCATTGGTTTTTATATTCACCTGGCAGATTTCTGATATGGGGTGCCAATTTTCTAGTTCACCGGGATTTTTGGAGAGCTTGCCAGGGAGCTTCTGGATGGCCGCCAGTGGTTCTTTGTTGGTCGGCGATCCTAATGTGACCATTGTTATGACACGGTCAGGAAGGGGTGGCATACCCTGCATGCCTACAAGGGTATGAATCTCATTTAAAAAAATTTATTTTATTTATTTAATTATTTATTTATGTATTTTTTTATTTTCAAAAAAAAAAATTGATTGATTTTTTTGATTGGTAGGGCAAAAATATTTTAAAACCTAATTTTTTTTATCAGTAGACCAAAATATTAAAACCAAAATACCTATCATACTTGCACACAGAAATCGAGGCACCTAGATCTGTACAAATTTGTACAGATCTGCATGCGGCTAAAAATAAATTTCCTTTCATTGCAACTACTCAGATTTGAGCAAAACAATAAGTGATCTTAAGGTTTTCAGCCACTTTGAATTCAATGGGGAGGTTGATTTTGCTCAAGGATGCACCAAAAAAAAACTCAAGGCCAGATCCCTCTAGACTTTGAATAGGGGGCTGCAGATCTGGGCTCTGATACCATGTTGGAATTGATTGATTCAATCCATAGCTACCATGAAACACCTGCATGCAATTACCTATCATAATAGAGAAGATCAAGAATGAGATTCTGCTCAATAACCTAAGAATTGTATTGATGTAAATACCCTAGATTAAACCATGTTACCTAGATAGATATTACAAATGAATGTGCATGCTTATATAAGCAATGCACAAGCAAACCCTACATGCGGATTAACAAGATAGTGACAAGTGTTTTAATCTCATGTAATGAGACAAATTGTCCTAAATTTAGTCCAATCTAGTAATAAGAATCAAACTAAAGATTAAACATCAATTCCTAAGTTTAGCTTAAGTGAACTAAAGTAAAAAAGCCTCTAATTTAATTAATTACTGATTAATTAGTTATCACATAATGACTTTTTTACTCTAACAATGGAGACCTGAAAGGTGCTATGGTTGTAGGGTTCTCATTGTTCTACTCACATTGAGGTGTTCACTTATAGGATAATAATAAACTCAAAGTAAATTACAACACCCCTATTGCTAAGCTAGCAATGATGGATCTTAGGCATTTTCCTTTTCAATATAGTCCATTTCCTTTTGCATAATCAGTCGTATACCTTTCCTAAGGTAGACAACTCTAAAGATTGGCTCCTACATTACCAAACTAGCTTATTCATGGCCATGCAACAACCTATGGATTTTCTTTACGTTTCATGAAAACATAAATATCATTTCAACAAGGAAGTACTTTCCTTCTAATTTACTAAGCAAAGTAAATTCAAATTATATTAAACGAAGAATAGCATTCCACACACTATTCAATAGTGGGCTTCACTAGCGTGTAGTATTGGTCAATTTTGGGAGCATCCTATTTGTTGTGCTCAAACCCTAAAGAATTGATTTACATGTAGTTACTACTCATTTAACAACAAAAATACCTTCAATAAGTAGTTTATCGGTCTTGTATGAAACACTGGGTCTTAGCCCTTTTAATATTCATAATCTATATACTATTCATAAATAACTAATAAAGGAAAGAGAATTTACTACTCAATTTCATAGTGCACACTTCTTAGAAAATCAATTTCACATTCTTTCAAAATTTCAAATAAGAAATACTCAAAAATTCTAGAGCTTTCATATTTTATACTTTTGCAAGAAAAAGGACTTCAGAATTCATATTCAAAAATTAGACATGCCTGATAGCACAAAAATACCATAAACAACAATAATATCCCCTAAGCATTTTTATTTTTTTGTAACCCCAAAACAAAGAGAGCTAGTAAAATATATAGGCAAAGAGAGTTAACAATATTCTCTTTCACTAGTGCCCCACTTAATGAGTTGGTTTACTTTTAATTAATTAAGAATAGTTGCAACAACCCTTAATTACCTCTTCCACATCTAAGAACAACAACAAATGAATTCAA
Source organism: Sequoia sempervirens (assembly GCA_007258455.2). Lineage (NCBI taxonomy): Eukaryota > Viridiplantae > Streptophyta > Pinopsida > Cupressales > Cupressaceae > Sequoia > Sequoia sempervirens. The sequence goes on from VDFB02000015.1 coordinate 244,995,868, forward strand.
TTTGTAGACTTCTAGAAGTTCTAAGCTCCATGTTGAAATTGATTTGCAATAGGTCGACCCTTTACAAGCTTTATTTATATCAAATTTTGATTTCATAAGAGGTCTATTATTAAGTGGATAATGGTTTCCCTCTTAGCTCCAATTTAGGAGTATAATAACTCAAACATATTCGTCAAAAATATATTAGATATTCTTTCAACAGTTTGACTTAGTCGAAAGAGAATAAAATGGAGGTTGGTGCCTTATTTAGAGTTGTTTACAATCCCTATTCTTAAGCATTTTGTTCCTTCCTTTTACTAGGCACGTGATGCTACTTATTTGGAAAAGAATATGGTGGCTTTATTACCATAATCAACTAGCATAATTTCCCTCTTTATCTCCCTGAAAATCAACATTAAACAATTTTATTTAAATTAAGGGTGATTATTAGCACAACCAGCTCGCGGCTTCCATCATTACCATTTTGCATAGTGTAGACATGCAAAATTAACATTCTGCATTTGATCAGGTTCATTCATCAACTGAACTAGATTTTGCATTAGGTCCATTCATCGATTGATCAAATTCACCTTCATTCATTTATCAGGTAATTTCATTAATCTCCATTTCCTAAGATCATTTATTTAAAATCAAGCAAACATTATCATCAACCTTTTAATAAATCAAACATCCATTTAAATCAAATCCCAAATCATATTCCATCATTTTCTGATTTAAATAAATCAAATATCAAAATCCTAAAATTCAACTCACCTAATCATCATTAAACTAACATAATCATCATTTATTTAATCTAACCATGATTAAATACTAATCTCACCCACTTGCATTCTCTAGATATCTCCACTTGCACAAATAAATCAATTTTATTGATTTATTAAAACCTCATTTTCCCTCAACATGACAAGTTGATTTGTCCCTCCAACATAGCATTTATTGCTCTTTTTCTTGTCCCCCTCTCAAAATTTATTGCAAAATTTGAATTCAAATTCTCCCTCTCATGGGCACTCTTCCCAAATTTTGCACATCCATTGGCCTATCATCACTTGACAAGTGGCCTATTCTCATTGGTGGATATTTAGTCCCACATTCACCCTCTTGGCTAATCTCTCATCAAGAAAATCTATAAAAGAAGGCCTTCATTCTCATTCATCGATCCACAACTTTTATGCAAGGTTACTCTCTTGGTTTGAGAAATAATCTTGTTCTTCATCTCCATTGCACTTCATCATTTTAGCTATTGATCAAGGATTGGGAAAGGGTCACTAGAACATGTGACACCAATCCAATATGGAATAGATGATTATCTTGCTTTTGAAGTGTCTTCTTGATGTTGTTTTTGTTACTTCTGGCATTTCTTTAGCATAGGTATTTTATTTCATAGAGGTATTTGCAGATTTGTATGTTTAGACTAACCCTTCTAATGAGTATTTAAGGTTGGTCTTACTTGCAGGTTTAGGGTACTTCATTGTGGCGCTAGAAGGAGGGCTGAAGTCAACAAACACTTTCTTTATTAGTAGCAACCCCAATATTGTCATATTTGTGTTTTGTTATTGGACTGAAATCTAACAAAGTTCAAATGTTATATGGACATTGTCTATTATTTGCTTTCATTACGTGGTTGTTATCTATATTTACCTAATATTGGCTGAAACCTTTTCTGTCTGCTTTTCAACTTATAAAATGTCTTTGAGGATAGGCTCTTAATTTTTTGTTTTAACTACTATACTCTATCTTTTGCATGATTGAGCTATGTCCTTGATGATTCCATTGATAGGTTTTTATGGATTGAACTATCCTTGCTGTCATCCTATACGCCTATGACAAAGAGTCCCTCACACATTTTCCAGCAAATCCATTTTACCCATATCCTGCAAATACTACATTCCAGGAGACAACATTTGATTAAGGCATTCTGTCAAAAGCGTTTGCATACCTTCTTTATAAGTCATTTTTAGCATCACCATTCCCCAATCTTTCAGAATCCCCCTCGAAAGCAGATCAAGGAAGCCCTGGAAAATCTCGCCTCTTGTAGACTTACTGAAACCATTTTCCTTATCGTTTGTTTGCTTTCAAACGCCACTTTCGCTTCTCTTTTTAGTTGTCCAAGTTCTTTATGTTTTAAATGAATATATATGACAATTTCATGCATTATCTACGATTTAGTGAATGTTAATTTCAATAGCCTCACGAACCATCCATAAATGATTACAGTTTCTAGTAGTATTAAAGGCCATTTGTTCCAAGAGGAGGAAGCTTTACACCTGGCAAAGGAAAATCTAGTGCCTAGAATTGTTTTGACTAGTTGTAATGTTACCACGAAATATCATCTTAGTTTCCTATGGTTTGCAATTTGCACCATTATCTATCTTTGTTTGAATTTGCATGCAAATCTTGAAACAGTCAATTGAACTAAATATGTTACCAACTGTTTAGCATCAATTGATCCTAATAAACTGTGTAACTAAGGATAAGCAAATGGTGCTCTTGAATATGTCCACACCTGCTCCTAAGCTGGTGTCAAATCATTTAACTAAGAATAAGACCACTTATTGCTTTTGACAAATTTCTGGGTGCTTTTCTCATATACATAGTGTTCTTTTGTCTCCATGCCACTTAGTTTCAGATGTTTCTAGAATTGCCTAGCATTGGCAGAAGTCAATTTAACCCTTGATGGAACAAACTGTTAGTTCATGGCAGATATGAAACATTTTGGTTATACTTGCCTGATTAAGGTATATGAAGTCTTAAGCTATTGATAAGATATGGCAAAGGAAAATCTAGAGAAAGAAGGATCATTGTCACGTTAGGGGTAAAGGTGTATATGCTCTGTGCTATACAATTAGATGATAATGGTTACACCAACAGGGATGGCCATACATTAAAAGTCCATACGTCGGGGACCTCTTCAAGGATCATGTCGAATACCGAAAGACACTTGCTGGAGCATAGCCATATGTACTGTGCAAATGAATTCAATATTCCTATCGATGGACTAGTTTAAAAGGGAGGTAGATGGTTGTACACTACTTGATGTATTTTTAAAAATTGTGGATACATTTTGTGGTGGAAATTTTTCAAAGGAAGCAGAGAGACTCCAATACTGACACACCCATATGCATTTAAATATCTTATGATCTTTTATTTTATTTTATCTAACATCTATGCAAGTACAATGACAAGAGATCTTTGCTGTATTTACTTGGTCCACAACGATGATTTTTCTCAGAGAGGACATTGATTAAAGTTGCATTCATATCGATCGACTTGGTTGTTGCATTTCCATAAATAAATTATTCGCCCATTAATGGATTGAGTGCTACTAACATTCCTTATAGATTGCTTCCAAATATCTTTTTTCTTTTTTGAAGCTCCACATTCCTTTCTGACACATTGCTGCAAAACATTGACTTTTTTACTACGCACAGTCTACATGGTTTCCTTTAAGTAGCGTGTGGTGCCATGAACCATCCATTTTCCTTAGTAAAGCTTTTAATGTATATGTCTTTCAAGAAGTTGATTGGTTCATGTCCTCATTATTACAAGTTATTGAAATATTTACGAGTTATTAAAATATTTACAAGTTATTGAATTTCAAAAGTTTTATTACAGTTATTTTGAACTGGTAAATATTTGAGCTTATGATGGTAAATTTTCTTTGTGGTTGGTGTAATTTTTTGACTTTCAAAATTTTATGAATTATCACATCCTTTTGAATATTTTAGGGATAGCCAAATATTTGAGATTATACTTTTGAAAGATTTATCCTTTGTACGTAATTTATTGGCTCAATACCTTTGGTAATGTGGATTATGATAGGAGGGAAATGGCTCTAACAAGTGTGATACCTTCTCAATGAAATCAATATCAAAACATGACTTACTTATAAACCTTCCTTTTTATTATCATCACTTAGGAACATGTTATTGTTTGAAGTTCAATCAAAATAAGTTGGATTCTCACATAAATTGTCTTTTTTGTTTATAGGTACAAACGAAGGAAAGAAAGAGAAGGCTAACAAAGGAAAACGAAAGGAGGAGAATGTTTTGAAAAAATCAAAGTGTTTTTAAACACTTTAAGTGGTTGTTTAAAAACTTTTCCACGAAATTGTTTGTCTTTTCGTTTTAGGACACTAACTTTCATTTGGATCTAAAAAGAACACTTTGATTTTTCATTGCAAAGAATCTTAGGACAAACTCACTAGATTTTGTTTTAGGTTAAGAATTGAACAATCAAAACTCACACTTCATCTTGGTGTTTAAAACGAACTCACAATTGCTTTAAAAGGATAAAATGAATGTGTTTTTGCTTTGTTTTGTGGTTACTTACTTAAACTAAAGTCATCAAAAAGGATGTATGCACTTTTCTCGCGCTTCCAAGCGATCTTGAGAATCAAAAGCCCTTTTTGGTGATTTTGGCGTAAGATAAAGTGATCACCTCCACACTTCGATTTGGGCTTAAAATTGAACAACATATCGTGTGAGTGTGATTAAACATACGACATGTGTTCTCCCTTTGTTTCTAAACAAAGGTTGATCAAACTATGAGTGTGTTTTTTTTGCTATTGTTTATCCTAGAGGGCCTGCCTTGGGGAAAAAGTACTCACCCAAGGGAACGACTCAACCGGTAACACTCTAAAGCCAAGAGTATTTCCAGCTGGGATATAAATGTGGGTATTGGTTAAACACCAGTATCACGCGGTTGGCTCCGACAAGATGGATCTGAAAGGGGACTCTTGCCGTATGGGTCAATCTCCACGAACGAAAAGTCCTTACTAGAACCCATGTACTAGAATTTTCCAAAATCCTTGATCTATTTTTTGGTGCAAGAACGGTCATTCTGAAGCCGCCCCACACTTTTATGGTCTTTAGTAGAAATGGAAAACATGCCATGGTAGTTTCATGGGTGTTCATGCTTGGCTGCCCTGTATAAGTGAGTGTCGTGGAGGGGAGCTAGTGGGGTCAAGCATCTAACCATTCGCTAAAGATAAGTGTAGCTGGACTTGTCCAAGTGGGGATTTAACAAATATTGTCTTACACATCCATAGGGTTTGTACTTGTCTTGGTTTGAAAACACAGTGTTGTATTCGAAAACATTTGCAAACAAACACTTAACAATATCATTCAAAATTTCAAACCCTTTTTGAGATAAATGACATTGACTTAATCCATATGTTATTGCTTTCCCTTGGGATTCACATCCTTAGAGGTTTCTAAACATTGGATTATATCTCAATTTATCTCCTTGAGTAAACAATAGGAAAACCCTTGTCTTAAGTTCATTAAATTTCCACATAACATATCTTGTGGGGTTTGAAGAAATTAAGACATTGGACATCTTAGTTTGAAACTTTAATCAAAGAGAGTGTTTTTGGTAAAATAAAGACATTAAGCAAAGCTAAAACAAAATGAACTTTCATATGTGTTGAGGACACCACAAATCCCAAGGAAAAAATGATTGGAAATCCAAAAATGAATGTTCAAATGAAATCATTTCTTGGTTACAAAGATCTTTAGGAAGCATTTGCATGCTCTTCAATACCTAGGTCTAGGAAAACAAAGTGTCTTTTTAGGTTCACCTAAGGATCAAAACAAATCAAACCTCTTTCATCCATCTTTCAAAACATCAAATCCATCTCACAAATCATCTTTTGGAAAATCTTGAAATTATCCTTGATACTAGGCTTTGTGGCAAAAAATCAAAATCATCCAAAAACATTGTGTCCAAGTCCTTGAAAACATTTATCAAAGCACCTTTGGCTAGGCATGTGTAGATGCATCCTTTTGCATATACTTAGTCAAAGTTATCAAAATCATCTTGTATAACTTAGTGTATGTGGGTGAATCCTTCTTCATATACTTAGTGAAACTATCATTTTATTTGGATAGGTGTGGATAGATGCATCCTTCTCCTCACACATATCCAAAATCATCATCCTTTGAAAAAAACTATCCCTTAGATCATTATCAAACATCTTAGGGTTCTTTTGTTCAAAATCCAAAAAAAAATCAAAATCAAACTCAACGACAAAATCCCAAATCCGAAATCTAGTCAAATTCAAGTCCTAAAGCCTAGTGTCTCATTCAAGACTTATCAAAAGCCAAAAAATTCATATCTTTCATCATCATATCATCACCTTTGATCCCCAAAAAAAAACATCCTAAAACTTTCACTTTGGGACATAAAATAGAGATTAATCCAAAGAATCAAGAGATTCATCTCCCATATTCTCGAAGATTGATCCCCGTTTTATGGTTCTAACTAGATATCAATACAAGAAGAGTATGGAAGCCAACAAAGAAACATCTGCTTCAAGTGATCTTAGCCAAACCACTCCTGAAATGAATCCCATTGGGGATGGAAATCTCACAATTAGCCTTCCAACATCATCGCAAAACCCACAAGAGGAAACCTAAGGGGAGGATATTACCTTTGGAATGTCTCACGAAGAAATAGCTGAAATGCTTCAAAATTTAGAAAACCATAGAATCATCAACATCATGATGAGACTTAACCCTTCGGTGTACATGCTTGAACTAGAAAAACAAGGGGCCAAGTTGCCTTCGGATTTTGATGTGAGCACTATAGTAGAGACATCTTTTCCACCAATCTCATCCACCATCCCCATTTCATCTACACCCCCATCTCAAAATGTCACGAAAAATATCCCGCAAATCACAACATCATTTGCTCCAACTCAACCCAACGTTAACAAGGGAAACACATTTCTCAATACTCTTCAATCACATCCCCTTGTTAATAATAAAAAATTGGACGTAAACACCACATTGGAACAAAACATCCCCCATAATCCATTACCAAAAAATGTTCCTCCCACTTTACATTATGACCCATCATCAACATCTTTTCACGGAGCACCTCAAATTCCCCTCACAAATTCACAAGAGGAGGGAGACATGTTCGGACCAGGGGGAATTTTCAACACCACAACACTCTTGCAAGGATTCACCCCCGTTACATTTCCACCTCTCCCACCATCACCATTGTCATCTACACCACTCCTTGGTTTAGGGCTTCCCCCTCTACCGAGTATCAATCAAAACAACATCCCAACCATCAATCAAAACTTATTGTTGACATCACAACATCAAACGACAAACACACAAGCAATGGCAACATCATGACACACCCCCACAACATTGCAAAGCATGGTCTCTCAAGGGCCAATCACATCAATGATGCCACTTACCACATCAACAACACCATCCACCAATCAAGTAATCAACATGACAACACCATCCACCAACCAAATAATCAACACAACATTATCACTCACCACGAACACCATTCCAAATCCACCACCACCCCCACCACCACCAATGTTCACCACATCAAACCAATTCGACGCAGCATTACAAGCTGCTTTTCAAAGAGGATACCAACAAGTGTAGAAACAAAAAGTCGTGCAACAAGTCGCTCAAGCAGCGCAAGCTGCCAAAGCTGCACAAGCCGCATTACAAGCGCAACAAGCATAAAAAATACCAAGCTTTATTACAATAGCAACAACAACAAGCCGCCCAAGTTGCACAAGCATTACAAGCACAAAGGGTTGCTCAAGCACAACTTTTATTATAGCAACAAGCAGCGCAAGCGCAAGCTCAAGCACAACAAGCGCAAGCTCAAGCACAACTTCTTGCACAAGCAGCACAAATGCAAGCATATCAACAAGCACTAAAGAAATACCAAGAGCAACAAGAAGCAGTAGAATTGGCAACCCAACAACAAGCGTTGTGGGAAAAACAACAAGCAAAACAACAAGTGTTGTTAGAACAGCAACAAGTGCAGCAGCAAGCACAACAACAAGCATTGTTGGAACAATAACAAGTGCAACAACAACAAGAGCAACAACAAGCATTGTTCATCTAAAAGTAAGTAGAAGCATACTTTGCCCGCCACAACATACCGATACCATTGAAAAATGCACCAGCCAATCCATCTATCCAAACCATGATTGCAACACCTCAAAACACATTCATCCCACCCCCTGATCCGCAAGGCAATGTAACGACACAACTCAGGTTGTTATCACAACAAGTGCTCGACCTTTAGTCAGGGCGAACAACCAAAACATCAGGCAACTTGTGTCCCTATCCATTTGATAGGAGCTTAGAAATGAAACCATTCCCTAAGGGATTTGAGATCCCCAAATTTGACAAATATCGAGGGATGGGAAACCCTGAAGATCACATCAGGGAATTCTAGGTTCATTGCATGGAAGTCGCATATGATGATACTTATCTGATGCGACTATTTCCTAGAAGCTTGGCAGGCCCCGCTATAGAATGGTTCTCTTGCTTACCCGCAGGCATCAAAACATTCCAAGAAATCATAGATGAATTCATTAGAAACTACGCATGTAACATTGCAATGGATGTTAGTCTCGAAGAACTATATGCTCTAAAACAAGGAAAAAATGAATCTTTTGCTTCATTTCTTCAACGATGGCAATCCAAGGCCAATCAGAGCAAGTGGACCATGCCAGAGGAACAACAAGTCTACACAATCATCACCAACCTTAAAAGCCGCTTGTCATTCCACCTCAAGGTTCAGGGAATCACCACCTATGATCAACTGATCTCCAAGGCACTTAGCATCGAAAGGGCCCTTGCAACCCAACCCATTGAATCAACGACATATCATGAATAGCAAAACAATCACCCACCATCAAATTACAATGATAAACCTCGTACATGGGCGAGAAATGAAAACATCACTAATGATGGCATTGCCGATGCCAAGGTGGTCATTAGTGGTCCACACCAAAATACACCCGCACCGCAAATCCAACCACAACGCCAAAACACTCATCACACAACATACCAACCCAATAATCCCACCATCAATAACCTCAATGACCAAAGAGAACCACCTCAACGCAAAACATACCCCAAACGAAAATACACTACTTTGGGGGAACCACTTGAGGACATCATGAAAAAACTAATTGACAAAAAACTCATCCAAGCTCCTACATTTGAGAATTATCAAGAACCTAATGTCAAACCTCCTTGGTACAACAAAAATCAACTGTGTGAGTTCCACAAAATCAAAGGCCACACTACAAACAATTGTATGAGACTCAAGAACATCATCCAAGATCTCATCGACAAAAGAATTATAAATGTGGAAACACCTACCGGGAATCAGGATCTTAAAATCTACATGAATCTAATGCCGAATCATGGCAACAAAGGGAATAACAAGGATAAAGGAAAAAGCAGTGTAAATCATGTATATGAAATAGTCATTTCCTCCCTAAATGAAGACTGCATGGTCATCACTCTCAAGGGCGCTCATGCCGAAGACTATGGAGTCACCACAAGAGGCAGAAAAGTCACCATCGTAGGATCATCCCAACCCAATAGAGTCCCTACATCAAGAGTCATTCCGTATAGCTACAATGTTGTAGACCAACTCAAAAGAATGCCAACACACATCTCCATCATGGAGTTGTTAAAAATCTCATCAGCGCATAAAAAGATCCTTGAGGAAGCATTAGCCTCATCCACTGTGCCCACAGACCTTGATGCGGAACAATTCCAAGCTATGGTTGGAAACATCATAACACCTAATCTCCTTACATTTTATGACCAAGATTTTCCCGCCCAACCATCTCACAATCACGCACTTCACTTGGAGGTCATTGTGAACAAGAGAAAAATCAAAAGGGTCCTGGTGGATGGAGGTGCAGGTTTGAACATCTGTTCTCTTAACCTCATCAAGCAGTTGAAAATATCAGAAGATTCCATTGACAAAGGCAAGGGCATCACAATCAGAGCAAATGATGACCAAGAAAGAGTGTCTTAGGGCACAATTAAGCTCCCTATCCAAGTAGGTCCAACACTCATGGAAACCACATGTCAGGTCTTGGACCTCGAATTTCCATACAATATCCTCCTAGGATTCCCATGGATTCATGCGATGAAAGCCGTAGCATCAACCTTCCACCAATGTGTGAGATTCACACATAATGGACAAGAGGTTACCATCCATGGAGATCCTGAGCCATTTTCATACTATAAGAACCTTGAAGCCAAATATTACAAAATCCCCCAAGTGTCGAAAAATGATGAGGGCCCATCCACATCATACATTGATCCCGCCACTCTCACGTCCACTTCTGCGATAGAGACACCTACCATTCCCACCATATCCAACATCAAGTTCATCATCTAGGAGGACGGTTGTGGAAGTTATAGGCTCCCTAACAATGCTTTTGTGATAGGAGAGTTACCACAATCTCCTAGATCACGAGGACGCCCACAAGAAAATCAAGCTTCAACATCACAAACATATCCTGAGGATTATCCTGAATTCACAAGATGGGGTGACCTTGGTCATGAGGTCATTGAAGCAGATCCATCTCACATGTTGTATCAAGATGAAAGACCAGTAGCTAATTTACCAATGGATGAAAGAAGCAAAGGCTTACACATGATGCTTGCAATGGGCTATGACTGAAATCAAAGACTAGGACAAAATGACAATGGGCTCATAATACCTATCATGCCAAAGATGCGACCCATAACAAATCTTGGTTTTGGATGTGCCACTCCGAGAATAACCATACGTGGCCGAAGTCCTCTGGTTAGAGCCGCTAATGTCTCTCTTCAGCCAGTGCTAGTATAGGTCCACTCACCAATAGTCACAGGTAGGGACACACATAATTTTATAACTGAGCCCTATATTAGTAGCGATGACGAAGATACCTTATCCAATCTACCTAGGCTATTCGAAGATACCACCCTGTGTATGATTAGTACCATATCCTTTGAACCAGATAGTCAAAATCACAAGATTTGTTTAGTCTACCCCCAACTGATCGACTATGACCAATGAGGACCACCAGTTCTTGATACATTCAAAAATGATGAAGTGCTCTCAGAATTCATGGGATTGAGGGATAACATTCCAAATGGAGATCACAAGGCAGGATTTATAATGGAGTTGGACACACACGCCTATTATGGGGAAACGATTGAATCCTTCAGTCGCAAAAGTGAGAAACTAAGAATCATATCCAAGTCCTTGAGTGAAAACCACACTGTGGCACTCTCTGACAAGAAAATAGTAAAAAGAAAGGACATATCCAACGGTGAAAACCTCTCTGAGGCGCCTGAGGATGAAGGATTAAATCTTCCCCTAAGAGCTATTCATCAAGAGAAGTCAACACTCTTGGCCGAAAAATGCAACCCAGTCAACCTAGGAACAGAGGAGACCCCGCATATCACATTCTATGTGGAATCACTATTATCAGAAGAGCAAGAACTCCTAGCAGCATTCCTAAAGGAAAGACAATTAAACTTTGCATGGAGTTATGCTAATATACTAGGACTTGATCCAAATACTGTGGTCCACCACTTAGTAGTATATCTAGATGCAAAACCTGTTAGACAAAAGCTTTGAAAAATGCATCCTCAAATTGCTTTGTTAGTCAAAATGGAGCTCAAAAATCTATTAGATGCTGGATTCATCTGACCAATTGATTATCCAAAATGGGTATCGAACTTGGTAACTGTTTCAAAACCTGATGGAGCTATCATAATCTATACATATTTTAGAGATTTGAACAAAGCATGTCCTAAGGATGACTTTCCACTTCCCAATATCAATATGATAGTGGACATGACAGGAGGGCATGAGATGCTATCACTAATGGACATATTTTCAGGATACAACCAGATTATCATAGCAAAAGAAGATCAACACAAGATAGCTTTTACTTGTCCATGGGGGACCTATTGTTGGAACATGATGCCATTCGGCCTAAAGAATGCAAGAGCAACCTATCAAAAGGCCATGACATTGATCTTCCATGACATGATTCACAAGACAGTTGAAGACTATGTCAACAACATCCTAGCAAAGTCAAGAAAAAGACAAGATCATATAGCAACCCTAAGTGCTATCTTTGATAGACTAGAGGAATACAAAGTTAGACTAAATCCCAAGAAGTGTGTCTTCGGCGTACAATCAGGTAAACTGCTAGGATACATAATGTCCGTGAGGGGTATTGAGGTGGATCTGGCAAAAGTAAAAGTAATCCTCGAGATGGAAGCACCAAAGACATTAAAACAACTGAGGGGCCTCCAGGGCTGACTTCAATCCATCTGACAATTCATAACACAACTGGCAGACAAGAAGAACCCATATTCGCACCTTCTCCACAAGGGGGTAGTATACACATGGAATACAAAATGTGAAGAAGCATTTAACAAAATCAAGGAATATCTACTAACACCTCTAGTGTTAATGCCACCTATCCCGAGAAAGCCATTGATCTTATATGTGTCAGCAATAGCAATAGCCCTTGGAGCTCTTCTTGCTCAACATGATGAAAACAGAACGGAGAGGGCTATCTACTATATTAGCAGAACAATGGTTGGCCATGAACTAAATTACTCATTTATCGAGAATGCTTGCCTCACAGTAGTGTTTGCATCCCAAAAATTTAGACATTATATGCTGGTACACAGGATAAAGCTCATCGCGAAAATTGATCCCCTCAAGTATCTCTTATCCAAGGCAATGCTCATGGGCAGAATGGAAAAATGGGTAATGATACTGTCAGAGTATGACATCGAGTATATAGAGAGGAAAGCAATCAAGGGATAGGTTATTACAGATCAACTAGCAGAGGCACCTATTTATGCAGAGAATCCTCTTGTATCTAAATTTCCAGATGAATCCATCTTTAACCTCAATGTAGTGGACCACTGGAAACTATACTTCTATGGTTCATACACACAACATGGATCAGGAGCTGGTGTCTTCTTCATCACTCCACAAGGGGATTTCATACCGAAGTCATACAAATTGGCATTTCCTTGCACCAACAACATCGTGGAATACGAGGCTTTGACTATAGGTCTCAGGATAGCAGTATAATGGAATATCATAGCTCTCAAGGTATACGACGACTCACAGTTGATCATAAATCAAGTCAATAATGAATATCAGACAAAGGATGACAAGCTAACCCCATACAAGAAACTGGTGGAGACCCTAATGGAATCCTTCATCGACATAACATTTGAGCAGATTCTAAGAACCAACAACAGAGCCGCTGACACCATGGCTACAATTGGGTCTGTAGTAGACATCCCTCACAACGTGCCGAAATACGAATTTCTGATCGAGCAGGTTCTCGTTCCCACATTCGAGGTACCAAAATTGGAATATGTGTGTCAAATCGTTGGTCCTGGCGATGCTTGGTATCATGACATCTACACATATCTTCGCATAAGAGTCATACTCGCTGACCTACCATCGAGCCTAAAATGAAGCTTTATCAAAAAGGCATCCAGATTTGTCATCCTAGGTGATACCTTATACCGTAGAAGCATAGAGGGTACTTTACTGTGCTGTCTAAATGCTGAGCAGGCATTAACCGCTCTAACCGAGGTTCATAACGATATTTGTGGCTCACACTCGAGCGGAATAACCATAGCCAAGAAACTGCTAAGGCTAGGGTACTATTAGCCCACAATGGAGCGAGAAGCACATGATCATGCTAAAAGGTGTTTACAATGTCAGCAACATGGGGACCTCATCCATGCTCCAGCTCAAGAGCTTCACCCGATTATCACACCATGGCCCTTTTCGCAGTGGGGACTCGATCTCATTGGGAAAATCTAGACCACCTCATCCAATGGCCACAAATACATTATAACTACAACTGAGTACTTCACAAAGTGGGTGGAAGCCATACCCATGACGTATATCATTGGGAAGCAGATCTCAAAATTCATCCTGAACTATCTCATCTATCGTTACGGTGTTCCACAAGCCATTATCTCAGATAATGGGACGCCATTCAAGAACCAAAAGGTTCACGACTTGTGCGAGAAATTCAAAATCCAGCATCGCTTCTCCACCCCGTAATATCCTCAAGGCAATGGCCAAGCAGAAGCCATGAACAAAACCATCCTCAAAATCCTTAAGAAAATAGTCAATGACGCAGGTCATGACTGGCACTTGCAGCTTAATCCCACCCTCTGGGCTTATTGAACAAGCATCCACACACCCATTGGCACCACCCCCTTCTCCCTGGTGTATGGATAAGTTCTAAGTCGTACTCCCCATTGAGATCGAGCTCCCATCCCTCAGAATATCAGCGCAAAACCTCATCACTAATGAAGAATATCGGGTTTCAAGACTAAATGACCTGGAGTTACTGGATGAGAGAAGGATCGATGCTTTGAATCACTTACAAGTCTATCAAAATAGACTCAAACAAAGCTACAACAAGAGGATCAGAAGCAGGACTTTCCAAGTCAGAGAACTAGTCTTAAAAGAAAATCAGAAGAATGTCCCAAATCCCAGCAGCAAAGGCAAGTTTGAACCCAATTGGTTAGGGCCTTTCATCGTCACAGCAAGCTATAAATCAGGGGCATATCAGCTATCAACACCTGAAGGGGAACCTCTGCAAGAGCCAATAAATAGCTCCCATCTCAAAAAGTTTTATGCCTAATTCTTTCAAGGTATAGAACCAAAAATTCAAAAAAAAATAGAAAAAGTCTTAAAAAAATGGTTACTTCGGCAAAAACCTGGCAAACAGGCATCTTGGTAACAACAAAAAGAAATTCAAAAAAAGCAAAAAATCCAAAAAAATTAGAAAAAGGATCAAAAAAATTATCCTCTAGTGAAAACCACTTCGGTGGCACTTTGGGCAAGTACCTCGATGAAAACCTGGAAAATAGGTGCCTTGTGTAAATAAGCACTTTCCATCCACTAGGATCTTTATGGCCTGTTCTGCATCATCCCTCCGTTTCGCTCCCATCATCCATCGCACTCAGGCCTCCATCACTCATCCACTCGCATCCGTACCATAGCTTGGTCCTATGTTAGTATCATGATCCCTCCTAGTACTACTCGGCCCATTCTCAAGGTCAGTTTGTCCTGCCTTTATCGGAGTAGTCTATTGCATTACGCTGGGGGCACATTCTCATTGGATCATATTCGTGTATGGTCTTAAAGTCCTCAAAATCAGAAAATCCAAAAATATCAGAAAATCCAAAAATCCAAAAACAAGTCAAAAAATTATTCAAAGAGCCAAAAACATGGTCGTCTTGTCGAACTAGGTCATCTCTAAGCTTGAACGTAGGCAAGGTTGATCTTTGATCATCCCCCGAGACATTTAGGTCAGTCCTATAGGAGTCCGTCATAATAAACTGACATCTCATCATGTATATCGTCATCTATAAATCGGTCAAGTCGTCAGTCGAACTACATGGTCTCTGCATGTATAATGTAGGCAAGGCTAATCTGTCGATCAGCCCTCGATCAGCCCCCGAGGCCCCTAGGATAGGTCTTTAGGTTAGTATCTTGGTCAAAATCTTAGAAAATACCAAAAACATTGAAAAACAGAAAATCAAAACATTTGTAAAACCTTGAAAAATACCAAAAAAAAAACAACCTCAAAACATTGTAAAACATCAAAAACATCCAAATATTTGAAAAAATCCATCTGTCTCATCTTGCTTGCACCCACAATAAAAACCATCTATAATAAATGGATCGTCATCTTCAAAACTTTGGTGAAATAGTTGGAAACAAGTCTAGCAGCTTAAAAGTAAAAACTCAAAAAGCATCAAGTCTCAAAGTTTAGTCAGTATGTAAACAAGTTGGTCAAGTCTGTGTCGATAGTCCATCATCCAAAGCAGTCCCATATCAATCATCGATAACATCATGTCCTAGGATGAATCCTTCCTACAAGGGCATTATTCGAGAAAGAACACTGGATAAAGCGAAATGGCGTCGCCATCCACTAACATGTCCTAGGATGTATCCTTCCTACAATAGGCATTATCTTTTGGCAATAAGTTTGGGTTCTTATCCTTAAAAACACATTCCCTTTTGGTTAGCGGATTGAAGAAATTGACTTGTTTGCATACTTGGTCTTTTCTTTTGACTTATCTTAATGCTTCAGTCCAAGGACCTCTCGATGATATCCAACGAAGGATTTAGAGATAGGAATGGGGCAATGATCATTATTCTTTTGTCTGCTATGCTTGTTGGACGTTCTTGTAAAATAACTTGGCGAATACTTTCTTTGTTAGATATGTATAGAGGATGTTTTGGATGGCTTGTTGACTATTGCATTGATTGGTTATACCTCTCCGTGTTTTGGTCTGAGATGTTTAAAACTTCTAAAGTGCATCCTAGCAAGGTTTTTTGTATGTTAGGTGTGAACAGGAATACTCCTATCTATTTGTCGTGTCAAAGTCCATCACGCTAAGTACAACGCCATCCTAGTCCTTCATACCTTGATGCATCGTACTTAAGCGTGTTATCAAACATAAAGTAAGTGACCCTTTGAAAATCCCAATCCTTGATAAAGCAAAATCATCCATCTATCATCATCATTTCTTATCACCATTTCTCATCATCATCTCTCATAATGTTGGCTTGTTGGATCCTCTTGTCATCATCTCATTTCCATACTAACACCAATTCATACCAGTTCATCCATCATGCATCCATCGTGCATTCATATCATCATCATAATATAGATCTATTAGTCTAAGCATCTCATAAATCATCCATAGCATATCACATCATCAATCTCATCCATCTCATATCATATCATCATTTAAGTTGTTTAGGATAATATAGATTTTTTATTCTAAGCATCTTAAAATCATCTCATTTGCATCATCATCCATAACCATCCATTTTGAACCTCTTTATCGCGAGATCGACCCTCAAATCAAATCTTTTCTCTCGATCTCTCGAGGGGGCAATGTACCAGTGTACTTCTTTCTGCTGGGGCATCTTTAAAATCATTTTTTTTTTTTATCATGGCAAGTTATTCTTTGAACCAACGCAACAAGTACATTGCTTCAAAGAGGGGCAAAATGTAGACATGCAAAATTAACATTCTGCATTTGATCAGGTTCATTCATCAATTGAACTAGATTTCGAATTAGGTCCATTCATCGATTGATCAGATTTACCTTCATTCATTTATCAGGTAATTTCATTAATCTCCATTTCCTAAGATCATTTATTTAAAATCAAGCAAACATTATCGTCAACCTTTTAATAAATCAAACATCCATTTAAATCAAATCCCAAATCATATTCCACCATTTTCTTATTTAAATAAATCAAATATCAAAGTCCTAAAAGTCAACTCACCTAATCATCATTAAACTAACATAATCATCATTTATTTAATCTAACCATGATTAAATACTAATCTCACCCACTTGCATTCTCTAGATATCTCCACTTGCACAAATAAATCAATTTTATTGATTTATTAAAAACCCTCATTTTCCCTCAACATGACAAGTTGATTTGTCCTTCTAACATAGCATTTATTGCTCTTTTTCTTGTCCCCCTCTCAAAGTTTATTGCAAAATTTGAATTCAAATTCTCCCTCTCATGGGCACTCTTCCCAAATTTTGCACATCCATTGGCCTATCATCACTTGACAAATGGCCTATTCTCATTGGTGGATATTTAGTCCCACATTCACCCTCTTGGCCAATCTCTCATCAAGAAAATCTATAAAAGAAGGCCTTCATTCTCATTCATCGATCCACAACTTGTATGCAAGGTTACTCTCTTGGTTTGAGAAATAATCTTGTTCTTCATCTCCATTACACTTCATCATTTTAGCTATTGATCAAGGATTGGGAAAGGGTCACTAGCACATGTGACACCAATCCAATATGGAATAGGTGATTATCTTGCTTTTGAAGTGTCTTCTAGATGTTATTTTTGTTACTTGTGGCATTTCTTTAGCATAGATATTTTATTTCATAGAGGTATTTGTAGATTTGTATGTTTAGACTAACCTCAAATACTCATTAGAAGGGTTAGTCTAAACATACAAATTTGCAAATACCTCTACGAAATAAAATATCTATGCTAAAGAAATGCCACAAGTAACAAAAACAACATCAAGAAGACACTTCAAAAGCAAGATAATCACCTATTCCATATTGGATTGGTGTCACATGTGCTAGTGACCTTTTCCTAATCCTTGATCAATAGCTAAAATGATGAAGTGCAATGGAGATGAAGAACAAGATTATTTCTCAAACCAAGAGAGTAACCTTGCATAAAAATTGTGGATCGATGAATGAGAATGAAGGCCTTCTTTTATAGATTTTCTTGATGAGAGATTGGCCAAGAGGGTGAATGTGGGACTAAAGATCCACCAATGAGAATAGGCCACTTGTCAAGTGATGATAGGCCAATGGATGTGCAAAATTTGGGAAGAGTGCCCATGAGAGGGAGAATTTGAATTCAAATTTTGCAATAAATTTTGAGAGGGGGACAAGAAAAAGAGCAATAAATGCTATGTTAGAGGGACAAATCAACTTGTCATGTTGAGGGAAAATGAGGGTTTTAATAAATCAATAAATTGATTTATTTGTGCAAGTGGCTAAATCTAGAGAATGTAAGTGGTGATGATTAGCATTTAATAAGGATTAATTAGCTAGGATGATGATTAGGATGTTTTGACCTTTTTGAGATAAATATTTGATTTATTTAAATCAGAAAGGATGGACATGCATTATGATGGATGTTTGATTTATTTGATTAAAAAGGGTGATGATAATGTTTATTTGATTTTAAATAAATGACCTTACGAGATTAATGAGATTACCTGATGAATGGATGAAGGTGAACCTGATTAACTGAATGAGTGGATGCACGTGAAGTTTGATTTACTTGATGAATGCATAATGTTAATTTTGCATGTCTACACATAGTATTTAAATTATACTCTTAACAACATTGGTCAGCCTATCCATATGGCTTAAAAATCAGAATTTCCAAACTTGATAATTAATGCCTACACTTCCTTTCCATCCCTTGAACAACTTGTAATCATTTCTTACTTGTTTTTACCAAGACTTAACATCATATCTTATATTTATACATTTAAATATATGTACATTCTTGTGAATCCAAGAATACCCACATACATATATACTTATACAAAAAATGATTTTACGTATAAGTATCTACGTATGTACATATTCCTGCCTACCACATGTACATATATCCAAATATATAAACATAGATACCTTCCCATTTATATAAATATAAAAACATGCTAATCATCCTAGGTGCACATAAGCATACAAACTCTCATTATCATTTCTATAAATAATAAACAATATTATCAACATAATTATTCATAATACACACACACACACACACACAAAATTTCCCTATAACTTGACTTAGCTTTAAACAACCTCAAAACATGAACAAGGTTCAACTTACAAGAGTAGAACACCTCAAACATGTCTTAGGCTCATCCCGACGAGCTCAAATGATATTATGATTTGGTTCTTTAACCACATCCTTCTCCTAGGCGATACTCCCCCTCATCCACTAGAGGCACAATATCCAAATCTGTCATCCACTTGGCAACCATAAACATGTAGTTAGCCATTTCATCACATTATAAATACATCTTTATATCAATTTCATTGCATTAAACCATTGCATTTTTCATAATTCCATCACATATACTTGGCATTCATCAAAGTCACAAATTCACATTGCATTTCATATAAAAGTGAAAAAGTAAATAGTAGTTCAGGGTTGGGATGTAACAAAAAGTCTCACAACATATCTTAAGATTAACATGAACTGTATAATTTATCTCATCACATAACACATACTAATAGTATGGTCCTATGGGGGGCTTGGGCATCTATTTTCATGGGTCTAGAAGTTTCATGGGTAAAAAATAATTATTCTATAGGATTAATTGAAAAAATTGTCCCTACGGCTTAGGAATTTTTTCTGCCACTTGTCTATCATCTAAAATTTTAAATTCCTATCAAAAAAAAAAAGAAACAATTTTTATTTATTTATTAATTGTTATCAAAGCACTCTAGTTCATTCCTTAAATTTTGGAACTTAAAATTTTAAACTGAATTGCACTATTAAAATCATAAGATCACAAGCTTTAAAATATTCCTAAAAAATATCAACAACATCCACTAATTTTTTTCAGAAAACCCCACTCCATAGAACCTTACCCTACAACAGCATTGTATAACCCTAAGACAGTGTTATATAACCCAGTGTCAAAATCTTTTTCTTCGCCAAACAAATTCGTAAAACTAATTACCTGAATCATTCTAATTTAATTTTCCTTACCCATTCAGTATTATGTATTCATCCGCAGCACCTTGTTACCCAGGTTAATTAATTCTTGTTAATCACATTAATTAATTAGCGTAGGTAAACCGTTCTTCCGGAAATGGTTGTTTCCCTCAACGCAAATTTATGTTTGAACACTGATGCCTAAGTTTTCTGGAAATGGGGCCCATGCGGACGAGATACGTACAGTTAAGACCATGCCTGCCCCGCTTTGAATGTGACGGAAGGGCCATTGCCTCTCGTGACTCACAACGCACTACCACACCACTTGAACACGCTCGTCTGATTACGTCACTACATTATCTCAGAGATTTTCTCCAACCGACAAAGCGTAAAACGTGGGTGCTTGTAGATTCCATTTGCTTCGTATTTTTAAATTAAAGGTGTTGTAAAGCTATGTGGAAAATGCTTAAAAAAGTAAAGTAGGGGAGTAGTTGAGGTTCAATTGTTGTTATGGGATTGGGAAAGGATCTATACTAAGCATGTTTCAATAGTTGTGACTTTAAAGTTGTTAGTGTTGATGATGGCATTTGTTTATATAATGTCTAATATTTTTAACAATATTGGATCAATAGTTGTGACTTTAAAGTTGTTAGTGTTGATGATGATTACTCATAATTAAATGAAATGTATTCCTTAGATGTCTGAAAAGTAAAAAACATGTGATGCCACATCAACGCCCAATAAAACATGATGTAGATGCACAAGTATCGTTCTCACTTTTTTTTTGGGTATTTTTGGACACTTAGACAAAAAGTATGCTGATGTGGTCCGCAAACCTTATTTTTAAGTAGGCATCTTGCCAAGTAAGCTGCTGTAAAAAATTGGGAGTGATTTGAAATTTCCATGTAGGATTCTGAGAAGTGCAAAGTTAGGGTGCTCAACTACTAGGTCCTCTCCCCTATAGCACTTGTGCTTATAATATTCAATCTTGTCACATATTTATTTATATTATAAATAATTAGTCTACATGTAAATAAAAAAAATCAAATGTTGGTCAAGATGGACCCATACTTATATAAAAAACATAAATGCATTCATTAACAAGAGAAATAAATAATTTTTTTTGTTTTAATTAAAGTATCATAACTATCCACTATAAATGTGCCATTTATAAAATAAGATGCTCATTTAAACAAGTATTCTTATTTTATTCAAGGGGTAAACGCTTTTGACCGGAGCTATGAACCGGATACAACCATTCAACAATACCACCCCAACAGGGTTTGAACCTTGGTGGCAAGAACAACAATGCCACCTATAAACCATCACACCATGCCAATACCGACATTTAAACAAGTATTCTTATCAGTGTGAAAAAATAGTATTTTATGTGTACAACTATTGGGATAGCAATGCATATGCATTCAAGTATTTCATATTAATAGTTTGTCCTATCATAAATATAAAAGGTGAGCACAATAAATAATTTGTATTTTTTCAATTGACAAAAATTCTTAGTGTTCAATGATTGGTCCATTTGTGTTGCATATAAGTTTTATTTCAAATAATATTGTGTTGTTTTTATAACAAAAAATGGTGTTTTTGTGTTCAACTATTGGCTCATTTGTGTTCAATATAAAACTTAGAAATAACAAAGGTTTACGGTTACCAATAGATACATTTAGGTTGCATATAAGCTATATTTTTTAAAAAATATAATATTCTACTAACAACACATGATATTTTTTTGTTCAACTATTAGGAAAAAATAGTTAAGACAAAAAGTAATGTCCCATGGAAATAATTATGTTTTTGGTTCATGTAAACTTTAAGATTTAATGAAAAATATGTATTTATCACAATGAGAAAGATTAATCCATGTACACAAGTTTTAAGTTATAAATATGCACAGAAAAATGAAGGAAAAAAAGTAAAACACAGAATATAAAGAGAAATGTCCCATGTAACTTCATTTTTTAGTATTTTATCAACAACTAAATTAAAATGTTTGTTTTATATTAAAATTATATTCAAATATTTTTTAATTTTTATAAAAAATTACAAAGATAAAATAAACTAAAAGAATAGATTAGTTTACATCATTTCATAATTCAAAAAATGTGTGTCACTTTCTAGTGATTCATGTTGACAATTTGGATTAGTATTGGTCATTTCATTAATAAAAGTGTAACATAGATTTGCATGTTTACCATTGATAATTCTTTATAACCTATTAAAAAAATTAAATCAGTATTTTAAAATGGAACTCCCAGTTAGATCCACTCAATATGGAAATGCAACTTGTCATTGTACCCTATCTCAAAATAGACACTCTATAACATATAATAAAGACTATCATAGCTAGTTAAGATTCCAATGTGACTTTGTTTATTCTTGAGAACTATACATTATAAAATTTTATCATAGGTGATCATATAATCCCATCAAAGTAGGAAACCCAAGTCTATTATAGATCATAATTTCAAAATACATCTTACAACACTCCATAAAACATCAACATATGGCATATGATGTCAACTTAAAATACCACAACCCATTTTGATGGAGCATTATAAAATAATAATAAAATATAAAAAATATCGACTATTAATCATGGTAAAATACCAAGCAATTAATAAATAAATAAATAATTGAAATTTTTGAGACACATTAGTTCTCAACACTATTTTGATGTGCATGTTCTCCCCTTACAGGTAAATGGTGCTAGCTTAGTTTCCATATGGCATGGTTGGTAGGTTTCCATTTGTTCTTCAAAGCTATAATATTTTGCATTCTATAGAAAATAATATACATTTACACATGTGCTAGGATCTATTAATACATGGTTGGTTGTAATTCCAATATGGAAAGGGTTTTTTCTTATGGGTAATTTTTGGAGTAAATATCATTGGCAAGAATTTGGTTGTATTTGACAAGTTGTTTCTTTCTACGATGATAATTCTTCCACATTTGATAGAAAATGTAGGATATAGATTATAATCGAGGATGATATAAGGGCTACATGAATTAGGAAATATACTCTCATGAGTACTTCAAGGAGAAAAAAGTATATATGATTCTTATGAAACACAATAACATACTAGAGCTAGAGTCTAGTAGGAATGTGAAATATATCCGGTAAACTAAATTAGTGATGAGATGCTTGCACCATACACATCTAAGGGTTTTTCACCAATATCAGTTTTGATTAAAGTTAAAAATTTGTTTGTTGTGTTATTACATTATTTTGTGTTCAATTTATTTATTTTATTCTTGTTTATTATTTTAACTATTTATGCTTTTATATATTAACAAATGATTAAGTCATTATATATTGATGGTGGTGGATATAAATTTAGCGTTCATATCCATTGTTGAGATAGACACTGAAATCATAAATCTAATGGTTTATGGTTCGATTCACCATAAAATATAATAAAATATATATTTTATTATAATTTACTTAGATATGTGACAACACAATGGTGTGTTTAATTATCGCCTTGAATATCATATAAATCAACATTTTAATTTTTTTTTATGTTGTCTCAATTATAGAAAAAAAACATTCCATATTTTAATGATAATGTAAACTAATAATTTATGATCTTTCTCATTAGAATTTTATTTTAAGTTTTTTAGAATAGAGAAAAAAAATCTCTCTTCAAATACCTATTAATAAAGTGTTTCTTATACTTCGTAATATTTCTTTATTTCTAATATTTTCTTGTAATTGCATATTTTCATTGTTTTTTAACATAGATCATTAACACTAATATTTGGTGCATATACATTTTTTCTTTTGTGATTTCGAAGCATATTTTATATATTAATTTAATTCTTAATTGAGAATAATTATAATTTACACACATTTTTAATGTAACTCATAACTCATTCCATATATTCTAGATTTTTTATTAGCTTAGAAGGTGACATATTTTTCTATTTATTTTTTGTTCTATTAATTTTTTATGTGTTGAATAAAGTTCTCATGAGGATGGGAAGAGACTAGACTTCATGACCTCTTGCCTACAACAAAATACTTTAGCCAAGCGAACTAGGGGAGAAGACCCAGTAGTCGCCCGCCATTGAATAACCGCCACCTCCATGTTCACTTAACCCCCCAAAAAAAAATTGACTTTGATCCATTAAAAAACTTTATGTTATTGAATAACTAATTACAAAAATACCAATAGCCACTCATTAAGTGCTAAAGTGACTGATTTAAGTGGATTTTAAATGCTAAAACAGCTATAATTGATTGAAATTATAGCGAGCGGCTACTGGGACAGCCCTCTAAAAGGTGACTTTTTTACCTCCGCGTGCATATCCAATGCTCCCGCACTCAATCGAATTGCCAGAAGATGAAACCTTAGTTATAAGCACTTAACTCATGTGTGAAAAAAACCCATAAATTTTTTTCCCAATTCAACATACGGTTTGAATTCTACAGTTGCGTGAAGTTAGCCCTGGCGGCTACTGGTTCTTCTCCCCTAGGCCCTCGAGCCTTATAATAATATAATTTTATTTGAATGAAATTTATAAAAGAATTATTAAAAATTATTAAGTTATATTATAATGTGTTTTTAATCACTTTTTAAAAATATTACTATTAGGCTCTAATTGATTGTCCTTAGAATTGACTTGATTTCGTAGCTTTAGTGTGGTCCCATTCCATTTTCAATTAAAGTGATTCCAGATGGGTAGTTGAATGTCCCATTCAATTCTAAAGGCATATCCGTGGAATGATTCAATGAATTTACTTCTGACAGAAAAGGAAAGGTATCGTCTATTCGAAAGCTGGTTTAACATCTAGTAAGCGATCCTCGTAATTTTACCCTCTACTTTTGATAGGCAGTCATCCACCTATTATCTCGGTCTATTAAGATTTTAGGCAGAGTCATCCACCTATTATCTCAGTCCATTAAGATTTTAGGCAGAGTCATCCACTTATTTCTTTAACTCAGGATAAACTGACTGAACTGAAATCTGCAAGATGTCATCAAAAGCTGAGAGACGGGATGAGGGAAAGAACAGGATATTGATCATAGGAGGCACAGGATATCTCGGTAAATATATGGCAAAAGCCAGTGTTTTACTTGGTTACCCCACCTGTGTTCTTGTGAGGCCTGAATCTTTAGCCCCCCATTTCTCTAAAGCCGGCATACTTCAAGAGTTCACAGATATGGGTATTCGTATTCTTCAAGTGAGTGAAAAGTTGCAGTTGGAACAATCTTATTCTTCTGTGTGTGTGCTTGAAATTTCTAATAGATTTTTGGGGTTTTATATACAGGGATCTCTAAATGACCACAAAAGCCTGGTGAATGCATTTAAACAAGTAGATATAATCATATCCTCGCTTGCAATCCCTGAACATATGGATCAGGTCAAGATCATAAGAGCCATCCAAGAAGCTGGAAATATCAAGGTATGAAGTGATTTTGACTTTTCATGAGTGTTGAATCTCATTAACCTTAATGTCTGATTTATTCTATCTGGAATCAGAGATTTCTTCCATCAGAGTTTGGCTGCGATGTAGGCAGGGTAAAGGGTCTCCCTCCATTTCAGAGGGTATGTGATGATAAGAAGACAATCCGCAAGGCTGTTGAACAAGCAGGGATTCCTCATTCCTTCGTTTCTGCAAACTGTTTTGCGGCATATTTTGTCGATTATCTTCTTCAACCTCGGCGCAAACCACAAATAGAGGAGGTTGCCATTTATGGCGATGGTCTTACAAAAGGTATTATATCAATTGGGTTTCAATCAGTACTAAAGGTAAAATGAATCACAAAAAGATAACAGAAAAAACCAACATGCCATCGGTATAGTATAATTAGGTTATATTTAGGCAGAGAAAAACAGAACTGACACAACATTTGAATGTTCTGCAGCGGTTTTCAATTTAGAGGATGACGTTGCAGCTTTTACTATTATGGTAGCAAACGACCCAAGAACGTTAAACAAGTCTGTGATTTATAGGCCACCAGGGAACATTATTAGCCAGAGTGAGCTTGTCTCGCTGTGGGAGAAGAAAACAGGAACCACTATTAAGAGAGTTTTCGTCTCAGAATCTGAGTTAATCAAACTCTCAGAAAGTATGTTTTCAATCTCATTCACCCTCTGAATTTCTTTCTTTGTTCATGTTGAATCATTGTTAGTACTAAACTGTAAAATACATATATGCAGCTCTGCCTCATCCAGATAACGTTCCAGTTTGTGTTTTGCACAACGTATTTGTGCAAGGTGATCAGACGAACTACGAACTAGGAGAAGAAGAGGTGGAGGCTTCAAAGCTCTACCCGGCCTACAAATACACTCCCATTGAAGAGCTTCTCGACATATCACTCAGTGCTCCTTGCGAAATAAAACTAACAGCCTTTGCCTAAAGCAAGCTTGGGAAGTTTGTACTGGTATAATTGTTAGAGAGTATTTTCAATGTGATCTGACGAGAAACCATAGCCATGTTAGTCTCCTGGAGACCTTAGCGAACAAGTTTATCTGAATCCATGTGACCAGCAAGCTAATAAGTACTTTTTATCTTGTCTATATGAATTCTTGTGACCACCAAGTTAATAAGTACTTTTTGTCTTATCTCTATCAATTCATATGACCAGAATGCTAATAAGTACTTTTTGTACTGTCTATATACATTTTCATGTGACTATAATGTTACTGATACCTATTGTTTTGGGGTGTACGACACGTTTGCTGTTTCATGTGACCACAATGGGTTTTCGACCTTTTTTAACCTTTAAAAATAAATAGTCAAAATGATTGTGTCCTCGATGAGGAGTTGATATACAATGAATGAATGAATGAATGTTTTTAATCACGTCCACGAGGCCAAGCAGCCTATGGGACCCAAAGATAGCAAGCGAAGAGACGTGAACCCCAGAAAATGCAAAAACCTATGTTTCTTTTTCGTTCTGCATCTTGGATCTTCTGCTGTGTATCTTGATCAGAAAATCAGCAAACCCTATTATCTTCTCTTCTTCAAACAGATCACCCAAATTGTTCCCTTTTAATGTCTCAGTATAATTGATCCGAATGTCCTTGTAAGCCGAACATTCCCTGATGTAGTGCCATTCTGTCTCAACCACTCCTTGAGTGCAATATCTACACCTTCTGTCTGCCCACTCCTCTTTAGGTATCATCCACCTTCCGGTCTCACATCTAAGCTGGTGCGAACTTGTTCTAATCTGAGCTATCAACATTTTCGCTTTCCATTTTATTTCCATTCCGATGTAGGTCTTTTGTGTGTGGTCATGTGTAGGGTTAAAATGTTTGACATAGTATTCTTTCTTCCTCCCAAGTGGCCCTTTCCACATGCTTTCTTTGAACTTTCCTTGCACATACCTTTTTATTTCCCTATTGGCATTTGGACACTCACTTATGCTAATACCCCACTTGCTCATCCATTTGATATTCTGTTTCATCCACGTGCTCTTTCTTCTATCTAATTTTTCATTTGCTGCCATTTTTGGCCAGCGATGAGTCTCCATGTTATCTAGTCTTCTTAGATAGCTTAGCAACCGAGACATAGCAGACGCTTCAACAGGGAAAGCCCCGGCCTCAGCTAGAACAATCTCGTAAGGGACAGTAGATTTAATCCTGAGACTCTGTGTGATTAAATGTTTTTGTAATCTCTCTATCTGTCTCCACTTTTTTGCTGAGGTGTTGCTACCCCAAACTTCACAACCATATAGCACCACTGGAACAACTAAAAGCCCAAAAAGAGTTTTCTTTGTCTTCCAATCCCATAACTCGGCCCTTCTGCATCTATTTTGCAATGAGTGTAAAGCTTTCCATCCCCCTTGTATCCTCTTTGCTCTACACGTTTCCCAGCTGAGTTTGTTGTGGAAATCAAGGCCAAGATACTTATATTCATTGACCACCTGCAAGGGGCTGCCTTCAAAAACAAATTCCCTATGGACCTTCTTTCTCTTCAAGGTAAAGATCATGACCTTAGTTTTGGTAGTGTTCACTTGCATCCCCACCTGATGGCAAAAGAGCTCTAGCGCTTTTAAGTGTTCCTTCAAATCTTGTGCTATTTTTGCCATTAAGACCAGATCATCCGCATATAAAAACAGCTTTATGACATAATTGGTCAAGTAGACCCCACCCCCACCAAACTTATCGATCCACTCCTCTAATTTGTCAATGTATATCCCAAATAATGTAGGGGATAAAGGGCATCCCTGCTTGACCCCGATATCGCTTCCAAAACGTTCTGAAAATCCTTGTTTGGTTCGAATTTTGGCCCAAACCTGTTCATACAGCCTATGGACAGCAGCTCTATAGTGTATTGGAATTTCCAATTCTTCCATCCTACTCCATAATTTGCTCCTAGGAACCGTATCAAAAGCTTTCCTGAAGTCAACAAAGCAGCAAAAAACCTCCTCTCCTTGTTTATCCCAGACTTTCTCGATCAAGTGTCTAAGAGTCATGCAATGATCAATAGTAGAATGTTTTGGCCTGAAGCCCGCTTGCCCTTTTGCGCGTTTTCCCTCCTTTTCCGCCCAAACACTGATCCGCCTTTCTATCATACTCCCAAAAAGTTTGCCAAAAAGAGGGTTGATCATTATAGTGCGGTAATTTGAAGGGTTGTTGATGTCACCACCTTTGAGCAGAGGGATGACAACACTAGTCGTCCAATTTGCAGGAAACCCATATTGAAGGACCTCATTGAATATTTTTTTAATATGAGGCGTGAGAGCCTCCAATCCCCATTTTAAGTGTTCTGCCTGTAAACAATCTATGTCACGAGCTTTACCCATTGCCAACCTTTTTATTCCTTCTTTAATGTTCTCCGAAGAAAAAAGTTTAACCCTTGAGTCAATTATTGGAGGGCTGTCTTTATCTTGCCCCCTCTCATAAAGTTGCTTTGCATACTCTAACCATTCAAGGTCTGAAATATTGTTCTCTTTATTCGTGTCTTGTTGCTGCAATTCTCTCCAAAAGCCCCTTGGATTGTGCCTCCCAAGCAATATTAACTCCTTCCTTCTAGTTTGCATATACACATCTTTTTTCAGTCTGACCAGCTTTACATATTCTTTGTTATTTCCCCATTTTTTAGCCCTTTTCCTTGCTGCTTTACAATCCTCATCGTACCATGGGTTAGCTGGAAAGCTATTTTTATCACTTTTTTTAGGCCTAGACCTTTTGCAAGAATTGAGGGCCTTGAGAATAATAGAGGTCAACATGGTGCTGTCTATACTTTTTTTATTTGAGTTGAACATCCCATTGGTTCCCACCTCGTGCAATTGTTTTTCCAGCGTTGTTCGGAAGGTTTCTTGGTTTTCCTGCGTCAAAAGGATTGAACCTTGAGTAGCTTCTTTCTTTTCATTATACTGCGTCATCTCTTGCCGTTGAGTACCATTTTGTATGCTGATTTTCACCTGTATTGGATTGTGATCTGAATTCATTTCTATGGGACACTCCTTTACCTCCATGCCTATTAGACTTGTCACGAGTTTCTTTGAGCTTATAACATAGTCCACCACACTTTGGCCATTGTATGTGTGACATGTGATGTTCCCAGAACTAGGCCACATTTTTAAACCATTGCATATAATTAAATCATACAAGCTGCACATGCCTAATAATTCTGCCCCATACAGTGTGATGTCTCCTTTTCCATCTTGAGATAATCTTTCCCACTTTTGATTCCCTTCTTCTTCTAGCCATAAAGGGTTGTCCCCTCTTCCCATCTCAATATCAAGGCAAAGAGACTGGTTATTTGCAGTTCTAGCATTAAAATCTCCAATTAAGATGATTTCCCCTTTGTGTTTATATGCTGTTATGTCATTTTTCAAGGCTGCATATGGGTCTTCTTTGTCTAATTTCTTCTTCTTGTAGAATTTTGAACCATGGGGAGCAAAGTAACATGCTGCAAGATAAATTATGTTCTCCTTTAACTTTATTTTTATCCATATGTACTGCTTATTTGTATCTTCCTTTTCAACTTGTATGATTTTTCCCCAAGAATCTCTTACTAAAATTGTTACCCCTCCATATCCCTTGCCGCTTTCGGTTAGCTCATTCCAAACTGACATCTTTGTGTAACCTTCAAAGTTCGGAACCTTGCAGCTCTCATGTTCATGTGTTTCAAGGAGGGCAATTATGTCCATCCCCTCAGCTATGGGCCCTAAACCAGGCCCCCTCCTCCAAGGATAGCCCCTACAGTTCCAGCTTACCAGTGAGAGGTGTGCCTGGGGGGCCCCGCCTTCCTATTTATCATGTGTATTTCTGTTGCTGAATTGAGCTTTCCCTCTATACATCCAAGATTCATTACCTGCATTTCTTGCTGCTACCACTTTTGCCCATTCTCTTCTTCTCTCTTCTAATTGTAGCGGGGTTAGATCTTCATCTATGTAGAATTGTGTTCCCTTGAGAAGCCTTTTGTTCTTCATAATTCTGCTCTTGTCCTCTGCATTTTTTAGTGTTACCCTTACATTTCTATTCCTGCCATCTTGTGACACTTTACCAATTCTGCTCGCTTGTTCAATATGCCCCACCCACTTCACTTTCTCCGCTAAAAAGCCTTTAATTAGCTTATCTGTGTGCTCCCCTTCCCCATAGTCCTTCAGTCCTTTTATTATTACATTTGCTACTCTATCATTCCTATGTTTTTCTTCCCCTAGATGTACCTTAATCTGCTTCTCTATGAGTTCTCTTTGGCTTTCTGCTGTCCCTTTCATTACTTGTGCCCATGATTTTGTCTCTTCCAGTTGTTCCTTCAGCTAAGCTTCTCTAATTTCTATGCTTGCTATTGCTGATTGAAACTCCGCTAGTAGTGGGTTGCTCCTTTCCTCCACTTCTGTTGTGGAATTTCCCTCTTTGATCTGCTTTATCTCCTGCTTCATGTTTGATATTTCTTGCTGACCCATTTTCAGATTGGCCTGAAGTTTGACTATCTCCTCTCTAAAAAACTTGTTTTCTTGAGAGAGTTTGTGATTGGTGTCCATGATCTCTTGCCATTTGTTGTACTTTCTCTGTTCTACGACTTCTAAACCTTCGAGTCTCTTCTTTAGCTCCATTAATTCATTAACATACAAGTCTGAAGACCAAGTTAAAGGGGTTGAGTTAGGACTATATTGGTTCTCCTGACCTTCATCTTCCACATCCCCCTCTGTTGCTGCTTCTTCCTGCTTCCCTCTCTCAGCATCTTTAAACTGTCGATTCTGCAAATATATCCTTTCAGCTTCATTTTCCAAGTTTTCCACTTGACTTTCTAGATTTTCAGCTTGAGTTTCCAGATTTTCATGATTTTCCAGAAGTTCTATCACTGGTTTTACTTGCTCTTGCTTAGTTTCAGATGTGACGGTTGTCAGATTGAAACTAATAACTTTTGGGAGGATAGTAATAAATTTATTGTGCCCTAGCCATCTTAGTTTTCTAGCTATTTTGGCCTGCCTACGTTGCAAGATCCTCTTGTATTGCTTGGCATTTACAAATGTCAAACCCTCTCTAAGATCATCTAATTTTAGATGATGTCATCTAAAATTAGAAGGCCTTTAGGCATAGAGAGCATGGTCTAACTTCAAAATGATTTTCCTCGATGAAGAGTTGATATACGATGATGTTATCTAAAATTAGAAAGCTTTTAGGCATAGAGAGCATGGTCTAAAATTGACTGACCTTAAGTAATTTTTTTATGATAATATTTTTTTCAAATTGTATTTCATGTATCAAGATATAATTTATTATGAATAAGATTTGCATAAAATTAACATTATTATAATAATTTTACATAAAATTTGATGATTTTTTTTTTTCTTCTATATGATAATATTTAATTTTTTTTGTTGTATTTAATATTAAAAATGTCTAAATATAATCATATGTATTTCAAATTTAGTTTGTGATAAAGAGATCTATACTCAAATTATGGCCAGTACATTTACACTTAAATAATGAAAGATATTATATTACATAAGAGTGATGAATACACTGAATACTGAGAGGGAGGGTGAATCAGTATTCTACTAAAAAAATTAATTATTAACCATCCAATCAATAATCCACATCTAGATGCAATAGTAATCCAAAACATAAAAGACATCATAACACATTGACATTAGGATTTTTACTGGAAAACTCAAGGTGGGGAAAACCACGGTGAGGATTAGCTCACAATATATTATAACCGGTCATAAGATATTATAGGGCTCACTATCAGGAAGCACTGTCCTTAAGAGGCTCACAACCTAAATACAAAAGATGGATTATAGCAAAGATACAAAAAAGAGATATGGCTCATAGCCAGAAGTGAACTGGTGAAGTGCACCTACAAAGTGCAGAAATCAATTCCAGTTAAGATCTGAAAACACCAAAATTTTGCTCTGATTGTAGATATACAATCATTATCAGTCACTTCCCACTACTTCATTTGTCACATCGCTCACATATATATTCTATATCTCTATATATTCTTATGTCCATCATACACACACATATATACACAATCATGTCTTCCAACATCAATTAGATTAGCCTAATTGAAAGTAAACACACAAAATTCAACATGACTTGTTGGCTCAATACAAAATTTATTTTGGCATAGCGAACACAATGCGTCATCCATACATTAGGTCAGCCTGGACCTAATAAGGAACACACAAGATAGAAATAATTCTTAACATTGTTGGTCAAAGGAATACCAAACTTCTGTCACTTGGATCACATAGTCGGATCAACAAAGATAGTTGAAAGCTCGTTTATACCTGTAACTAACACTTCTGAGCAAAAAAAATAAAAATCATAGAGTTTCATTTTACTGAGAAGATTTTCAAACCAAAATACTGGATTGACAGACAAACAATTTACGTAGTCAGTTACCAACCAATGTTGGCATCAATGACATCAAACCCAAAGGTCACATTCTTCATTCTTCTAGCAATCTCCCCCTTTGTCATTGATGGCATCATGTGCAAAAATGAGACATGTTGGGTGATCCCACATAGTGGTTTACAATTTTTGGCCAAACTAGACATTGAAATTATTATTTTTAACTAAATCTTCACATTCAGGCACCTATAGCAGCTAAACCATGAGGAATTTGAAGATGATGCAAACTAGCGTCTCCTCAAATTTTGTCTATAGATTCTAAAAATATATTTTTTAATTTTTTTGGAATCAGATTGCACTTCTTTTTCCATCTTCCATGAAAACTGCCTTTTTTCATAAAACAACATTTTTAAAAAGTGACACACACCATATAACACAATGTTTTTTCCATGAAGGATAAAATTCTAATTCTTTTGAATTTAGATTTGTAACTTTGATATATGGTGCTTCCACTTGGTTAGATAGTTTTTTATTGAATATTTTTTCTTTAATCAAGTTTTGACGTCAAACCAATTACAATTCAGACATAACACAACCGTATATCATGTACCTCTTTTTGTATATATCAAAATTCAATTTTTTTTTTAGATCAAGGACTTCAATATCTGGTGCACTCATATTTTAAATTTTTTTTTTGATAATCTGCTACTTTTCCACATATGTAGAAAAGAGACCTTCATTTTTCAATGAAAAACCTATGTTTAATAAAACTAAAAAAAAATACATAATAAAACCAAAACATATTTAAATTATATTCGTTGGATAGCTTGTTCTAAAGACTACCTGATTCTAGTTAGGTTTTTGAAGATTCCTCCATTTTCATCCTCAACCGAGCTTCGAAGTGTAAAAGATTAGATTTTTTTGTGTTTCAGGGGGAGAATGAGGAATAAGGGGGATTCATATGAACCCCTAGGGGTTCAAGCGTACCACCCTCAATATGCATTTCCTTTTGTTATTTTGGGCTGGAAATGTGGGCCCAACAATTAATGGGTTCGCTCGAACCCTAGTTTGGGAAAACCTCTTTTGGGTTTGGTCTAATTTATATGTTCATTTGAACCACTAAAACTAATTTTTTTGCCATGGGGTCATTTTTTCTCAGTTTTCCTTCCTCCATCAAATTGTAAACCACTATTGTGGCTTCACCCTGCTTCAAAATAAAATGTTATACTAAAATCCCCCTAACATATGTACAAAAACATAACATAACATTCTTTATACATATTATTCTTAATAAAATGTTATACTCAAATCCCCCTTTGAAATCAAGGACAGGGACCGAGAAAAGATAAGATTTCAAATTAGGATATGGGAGAACCCTTTAACTCCTTGGGAATCGCTTCCAAATTTTTCTTTCCATCATTCCAGACTCCTTTTGCCTGGGAAAGAGTTTTATATAGAGATTCTATTTCTTCCAGGCATTCTTCCCATTCTTCCAGAGTAGATGGAGCAATGTTCATCTTCTCAAGTTTTTCTGCTTCCATCAATGTATTCGATATAGAGACATGTCTAGAAATAACTAGGTCTCCAAGTTGGGCATACCATCTCATAACATCTTCCCACTTCCTCTACAGGATGAAAAATTCACTTTAAAGTTCTGCAATAGAAACATGCTCCTAACATAGTTTCTATCTTCTACAATCTTATAATCTCTGGAAGCATTTGTAAGTTGAGACTCAATCGAGTCCATTAAATCCTTGATACCTCAAGTGGCATCTAGCCACTTCATGTAGTAAACAAAAAATAGTTGGGATTCCTCATCACATTTTCTTACCTCTTTCAAGGTTTTCAAAGCCTTTTCACATGCAATTGTACACTTTCCTTGCAAAAACAACACTCTTTTCTCTAGTAGACTCAACTCCACTTCCTTTGTAGTCTGTTCCTTGAGGTTACATGTGTACTCTTTAACTAAATTAACTATAACCCTCAAATTTTCAATCAAAGCTGAAGAGTTATCTAATGTAACATCGAGGGTTGTCTCCTGTAAATCTTTGATGGATTCATTTACCAACTCATTTCCCTTTTGATAAGATTATATAGCTTCTTGTGTGACAAAGCTAAGAAAAGTGGCACTTAGTTTTGTTTTATCACTGGTTGTAATCTTTGTCAAGTCCACATAACCTAGGTGTGATGGTAATTTGACTAACTATTGTGGAAGTATAGGTTGAAATAAAATCTGTCTTGAATTAAGACCTTTAAGGGTACTTCCAAATGATTCTATGGATGGATTTGATGGATCGAGGCCTTTGGAAATTTCTCCTTTGCTCTTGTCAACTAGAATGGCCTCATTTTCTTCCTTTTTCTTCTTTTCTTCTTCCTTTTCTTCTTCTTCATCTTCTTTTTCCTTTTCTTTTTCTTCTTCATATGACTTTCCAAAGGACTTATCTTTGTTTTCTTTCTCCCTTTTATCCTCATCATCCTTGTCATTATCCTTCTTTTTTTCCTTACTCCCTTCACTCTCATCTTTGTTTTTGTCTCCTCTATTTCTAGTATATTCTTATGTTCTTCTCTCTTATCACCAGAATGATCTTTGTGATGATCATCAAACCTTTTGTTGGTTGTTTCTTCTGTGTCAGCTAGAGGGGTGAGTGTCTCCAAAGCACCAAGTGTTTCATCAACAATCTCCAAGAATGGATTATCCATTACTTCTGCAATGGTAACATGTTCTTGTGCCTAAGTAGTGTGGGACAAAGAACTGGTTCTTGCCCCATAGCTCCTTGATAATTGCTTGATTACATCTTGGGTATCTTTCCTTTCTTTTTCCATATAATCATCTTCCTTATTCATTAACATGTTAACTCTCTACTTGACTCTAAACAACATAGAAAATTATTTTAGCAGATTTGTAGCTTCTATCTCTAAAAAAGTGGAACTAGTAGATTTTAAGGCTTCACTTCTCATCTTGTCTTCAACATTTAAAGCCTCTTTCTTTATAAGTACTAACTCTTTCCACACTTTTTCAATAAATTTTGATTGTATTGTATGCATTTTTATATTACAAATGAATATGTACTAAACAAATGCATTTATAATGGTTTTTTTCCCTTCATCATTTACTTTATGATATAGCCTAGCAATTGGCATAAGATCATTGTCAATCATATTGTTAACCAAGCCTCCTAGATCTAAGGGTGGATGGCCACTTACCAAAGGAGATCCAAGGATGTCCTCCACAAGATTAGATGATCCTTCTTCATTCTTCTTTGTATGTACATGAATTTGGTAAGTATCCTCCTCTTCCTCTAACTCCTCATTTGTAGAGACACCACTAGTTTTGGCTTCTTCATGGGAGGTACTACCCCTTTTGTTTCTTTTTAGTTGTTGCTCTCCTTCTAAGCCAAGTTCAATTTATTCCTCAACAACATAACTCAAACTTCTCTTCCTGTTAGCCTTTTGTTTCACTCTTTTTCTTCCTGAAGCAACAAATGGTGTAGCAGGACGTATATCCTTCTTCAATGCCCTGGTACTGGGACTAGTAGGGGTAGCAATATCAAGAGATGTAGGAAAAAATTTTTCCTTCTTCTTTCCTTTCTCAATATTAGTAGCATTGGAAGTCACAGTGCTAGAGATAGGTGTTGGTGTAGCACCAAAAGATAGTCTTCCTAATTTTTTGGGTCTAGGGTTTTGTTCAATAGATTTGGATTTCCTTTCATCAAGTGCCTCCCTCAACTATTCTATATCATCCTTGGAGCAAGTTTGACCTTCGAAGAAGGCTTCAACCTTCTTTCTCCTTTTAGATGTAGTAGCCTCCAGATGTATTTCAATATATTTCTACTTATATGTACTATGCCTAGGAAAACAGGGGTCCTTAGGACTATCTAATAGGATCTCACTATACCTCTCTGCCATTCATTCTTCAATCTAATAGCCTAGAGGTTCAATCCATCAAATTTTGGGTTCTACAACCTCAATGATGCATTCATTTGTAGATACAAGAAATGTTATCTCCTTCACATACTTCTTTACCAAAATCCTTGGAATCCATTCTTTTTCATGCATTTCATTCTAAAATACTGCAAACAAATTAGTTAGGACATTGTTTTGTGCCCTAAAATCTCCCAGACTATGTAGATGGTAAAAAATATAATGAAAAACTAGTCTAGTTTTGTTCCATATTATGCCTTTTCTTCCCAGTAACTCCATTAGGAAATAGAATAACAAACAAACAACTAAATTTCAAAATTTAAAAACATGGTTCTTCACCTTTGTCATACTCAGGCTCTCCATAAGTTTGAACCTAAGCAACTCACAAAGATCAAAATCCTTTCCATTCACCACCATTTCATAAGCAGTATGAATTATTGTAGCCAATACTGAATTCAATCGATTAGTGAAATAGATTTTCTACCCAATCGTGATGGCAACATACTTGATGGCAGGGTTTACAATAGAATTTGTGGTTAAATCTCTCCCGTAAAACTTAGCACTAGTTAGCCTTGTGAATTCATAAATTTTCATCGCTTTTAGAACATGAATGGCACCAATATCACAAAGACTAGTCACAGCTTGAATTGTTTCCTTGTTGATAATCCTTGGTTCATTTTCCCACACAAATTTTCTATGAACCCCACTGAGGGCCATTTTGACAAACTTCACCTCACTCTCACTAGAAAAGTTTGGAAACCAATTCTAAATGTTTAGCTTCATTTGAACTAGGTTTTCATATTCCATGTTACTTAAGTAGTAGATCATCTCCATTCAACTCATTGTGCCACAAATCCTTCAAATCCTAATGATTGAATTCTTCTAACATCCCATGACTATATTTTCTTGGATCTTCGGTGGGTAGCACATGGCTTGGAATGTGAGAGAATGCACCCACAGGTTTATTTTCATACACTTTCCATGAACATCTTCTAAATCTAGGTTGGGGTCTCTCAGATACTTCCACAACCATAGGAGTGGCCATATTCCCCAAACAACTTGAAAATTCTTAACAAAAAGTTCCTTCAACTTTAAAATCCACATAATTTAGATAACAGAGAATACCCTTTCTTCTTGTCAAGAACTAGGGTTTCAATGTATGATGCTTTGAATCACCTTTAGTCTCACTTCAACTTGTACTACTTCTAAATTTTACAAATGTGATTTTCTTTAACTTAGTCTCTTACTTTATTCCTTACAAATTTATCCTAAATTCATATTTATTACTTTTCAATTTTAAATCCGCCAACCACTTTATAAAACACATTGTAAATCAAGAAAAGTTCCACAATTCTCTAGATCTGCACATTTTTTGTCAAAAATTTCTTTAATACCTTCAAAACAATGATTCACATTACATATCCTTGTGTCATGGCTTGACACCTCATATATCAGGGGCTTGTTAGATTTCTTTGTAACCACTCCCCTTGAAACCATTGCTAGATTCACTTCTTAGAAGGGGTATCTGCACTAGATGTAGATACAAGAGTATTTGATTCATCCTTTTTCTCAAGTTCTTCCTTTTTCTCCCAATTCTTTTCCATTTATTTCCTTACTTCGGCATGATCTACTTTGTTCACAAACTTGTTCTTCTGTTATGAATTAGGTTTCTTTAGAATTTTGCTTCTACAAAATTTTGAGATATGTCCTAGTTTATTACAAGTATAGCACACAAAATATCTTTGATCAAACTAATTTGCATTCATGCTTGCTCTATACTGATTAGCCTTGTGTCTAAAGATATTGCATGTGTAATAGTAGCTTTGAAAAGATTGAATCCTTCTATTAGTATTAAATTTGTTCATCATTATCTAGCTTCTACATTCGGTAGCTCTATGTCCAAACTTATTGCAAACATAACATTGTCTAGTAAATAATCCAACATTCTGACTCATTCTATTTTGGTTCATTCTACTTCTACATTTTGTTTCTCTATCACAAAATTTATTACATAAGAAATAAAAGGAATTATAAGATGGGTACCTTTGAGCATTAGGCTTTCTTATAGGAATCCTTCCGGTATTGCTCCGTTGGTTCTTGATTTGATGAGAGTTGCCTTGAATCTTCTTTTGATTGTCCACTTTTCTAGAAGTAGGTTTTGTCTTTGAGCTTTTTCCTTCTTCAAGTCCTAGACCACCTTTATCCTTAGCAAGTTTATGAGAAGTAATCAACTCATCAAGACTTGTAGTGCTATTTTTGAACCTTTCTTCATGAGATTTTTCTTTTTCCAGATCAACTCTTAGGGTTAACAGTTCTTTTTCAAGCTTTGTGAATTCATCAATTTTATTTTGAATCTCAACTTTCTGACATTCCTCAATTTGATTTTTCTCTTCTACTTGCACCTTTAGTCCAACAATGTCTTCATTATCCTTTTTCAATTGATCACTAACTTCCCTATGCCTTTGCTTTATTTTTTTGATCTACTCTCTTACCTTCCCAATACATTCATTTGCTTCCTTCAAGTTTCCTTTCAAAGGTTCTGTCTCATCTTTGCTTTTATCCAATTCTTTAAGAGTAACATTGATTTCTTTAGATATAGAGTTTTCTTCTAGAGAAGCAAGATAGCTTTTGTTAACCATGTATTCACATTCTGGGACCTTCCTCAAGCTATAAGACTTTTTCAAAGGAACCAAGCTTTGATACCAATTGAACTTCAAATACATTGAATACTAAGAGGGGGTAAATAAGTATTCTACTAACAAAATTAATTATCAACCATCCAATCAACAATCCACATCTAGCTGCAATAGTAATCCAAAACATAAAATAGATCATAACACATTGACACCAGGATTTTTACTTGGAAAACCCAATGTGGGAAAAACCGCGGTGAGGATTAGCTAACAATATATTATAACTTGTCATAAGATATTATAGGGCTCACTGCTAGGACACACTATCCTTGAGAGGAACACAAATTGAATACAAAATATGGCCTATAGCCAAGATATAAAAAGATATATGGCTCACTACCAAAAGTGAACTAGTGAAGTGCACCTACAAAGTGGAAAAATCAATTTCGGTTAAGCTTTGGAAACACCAAAATTCTACTCTGGTTGTAGATATACAATCATTATCAGTCACTTCCCACTACTTCATTTGTCACATTGCTCACATACATATTCTATATCTCTATATATTCTTATGTCCATCATAAACACACATATATACAAAATCATGTCTTCGAACATCAATTAGGTCAGCCCAATTGAAAGTAAACACACAAAATTCAACATGACTTGTTAGCTCAATACAAAATTCCTTTTACATAGAACAAAACATGTCATCCATACATTAGGTCAACATGGACCTAATAAGGAATACACAAGATATAAACAATTATTAACCTTGTTGGTCAAAGGAATACCAAACTTCTATCATTTGGGTTACATGACTGTATCAATAAAGATAGTTGAAAACTCGTTTATACCTATAATTGATGCTCCTTGGAAACATATCAACAACTCATAGAGTTTCCTTTCATTGAGAAAATTTCTAGCCCAAAATATTGGATCAACATAGACACGTAGTTTACTTAGTCAATTACCAACCAATG
This sequence comes from Sequoia sempervirens, assembly GCA_007258455.2. Lineage (NCBI taxonomy): Eukaryota > Viridiplantae > Streptophyta > Pinopsida > Cupressales > Cupressaceae > Sequoia > Sequoia sempervirens. Next base: position 245,036,300 of record VDFB02000015.1, read on the forward strand.
TTGGCGTCAAAGACAACAAACATAGATGTCACCTTCTTCATTGTTCCAAAAAAAAGTATGAGTGCTTGTGAGTGTTGTCACTACTGAATTTGACTCCATTTTCCGATGAACATTTGTCGGTTGTTCAACAAAAATTTGTTGGACAATCGTCGAATTGACAAAAAAAATTCATCTCTATTTTTTCGTCAAAATTTTGACGACAAATTAAACGTCGAAATAACGATGCAAATTCATTGGTCGTTGGCATCATAAAATGACTTAGATGTTCATTGGAATATTGATGAAAACTTCGTGTATCCACTCACAAATTACAACCAAAAATCAATTGCAATGACTCTTTCGAAGCATAGAAACAAAACCAGAAGTTGATTGCCATTTTGAAAAAATGGGCAAGGAGTTACAACGAAGCCTTTGTCATAGCTCTAACAACTTCATTGAACCTTTTCGATGATTCGTCGGTGGCCTTTGTCAAAATTGCGACAAAACAATGCAATTTTTTTTTTTAAAATATTCATTGAAATGCACCATCATAGAGACTCTTGGTGATGACCACCGAAGCCAACCCATTGATGATAGATTAATCATTGGCATAGGATAGAAAACTCACTCTGATAGTCCATGTCTTGTTGATGACTTCCGTTGGCAAGACAGATCCAATGTCACACTGATCTGACCTCTTCAGGAGTTTTGGACACTGTTGGTTATCAACAAAACATTCTGAGGGTCTCACTGATTAAACAAGTGTCTATTAATTTTCTTATTTTGGGGTTCTTTAAATCATAGAATAGATACCATCTTCTTGTGTATAATGTACTTATATTCATATTTAAATTCAAGACCAATTGTCATTGCACATTCCATTTTACTTGCACAAAGTATTCTATAAGCAATATATTGATGACGCTAATTGATTTATGGTGTTGTACAACTCTACCTATCATCACAGTTCTACTATTCCCCCTAGAGAATCCTACAAAGAAAAATTTACAATACCAAGTCAAATAATATGAAAAAGACTTACTTCCGTACAAATTAAATGATTATTCTCACAATTGAAATTGTCTAATTACAACAAAAATTACATGAAAGGTTATCCATGCTTCATAAGAGACGACTAATCATATATACACACTGCAAGATGGATAGAAAAAAAATTACACTTGAGAACAACCAAGGGCTAACAAGGGAAGGAGTTAAGAAACATATGGATTGAAGAGAAAATGTGTAGGGAAAATGTTGAGCAATGTCAAGAGAACAGAGCTTGCAGAACATATTCTTGACCTAATCAAGCTCTTGAACAACTTAAATAAAATTAAAATACTAACACATACATGAGACATGTAATGAACTTCCAATATTTGCTATCTTTTTCATTAATGTAGAGGTAGGTAAAGGAGAAATAATTATAATGGTAACACTATTCAGAGTCCAGTAAATTATGTTCATAATTTTTGTTCAATGGACCTTAGTTTTATCATTATGCTTCCCATCTAATACCACATTTTCATCTAGGGTTTAACTATCTCAGATCTAAAGAAGCACCTTCAATTAACCATTTAAAGTACTATAAAATAAGGTAAGACTTTTACTTGAGAAAGATTGGGTACACTTGTAGGATTAAAGTTCTCACAATCATTAGGATTTATTGGCACATAGACACAAC